>CM072781.1:52216098-52621098 GCA_036936925.1 Cenchrus fungigraminus
AAACGCGGAGGGATCGCATGCTGAACGAAGGGAGCGCCCTAACGACCAAGAAGTGAATCAGGACGAAAATGGAGGACAAAACATGGTTCCGCCACCACCACCACCTGCCGTAGACCTGGCGCGAGTGTTGGCCAACCAGACACTGTTGCTGGAAGCCATAGCCAATGCCATCACCCGCCCAAAGCCCCGTGTTCTGGGCATGAATGAGAAACTGGTAGAATTTCTCCGGACAAAGCCACCCACTTTTGGCGGATCCGTGAATCCCTTGGATGCAGATGACTGGCTGAGGGCCATCCTAAGGGAACTAGAGCCATTCAATTGTGAGGATCGAGGCAAGGTTCTTTTGGCCACTCACCAGCTCACTGGAACAGCCTTAGCCTGGTGGGAAAACTACTGTGCAGCGGCCAAAGATCCCTCCACCATCACCTGGGATGAGTTTGTGGAGGAATTTCGCCGCTACCACATCCCAGAAGCCACACTGAAGCGCAAGGCAGACGAATTCTGTGAACTTCACCAAGGCAACAAGTCCGTGGAGGAATACACCTACCAGTTCATAGAGTTAGCCCGCTATGCCCCCGAAGAAGTGGATAAGGACTCGAAGAAGCAGGACATGTTCAAGAAGGGCTTGACTCCGAAACTGAGGACTCTGCTTACCCCTCAGATCTACCCGGACTTCAACACCCTCATGAACATGGCCATCCTCACAGAGAGAGCCAGGGCAGAAGAGAAGAAAGAAAACAAGCGCAAATTCATGGAGAACAAGGCTCAGCAACAAGAACGTTCCCAGAGACAGAGAAGCTTCGGTCACCCCATGTCCAGGTTCCAAGCCCCCATGCAGTACAGAACCCAGACACAAGCCACGAGCTCCCAGGGCCCCAGAACCTAGCTTAAACAGTACAACAACCAGAACACCATGAAGCCTCCACAAAATAATACCAGCCAGGTCACTGCCAACAACAACAACACCCGAGTATGTTTCAACTGCCGTGAGACCGGACACTTCATTGCCAACTGCCCATACGCCAAAAAGCCAGCAACTTCAGCCTTCTCCAACTCAGTGAATGGGCCGAGACCGGTCGTATCGGGAGCCAACCGCGTGCCGGTTCGCAGCAACAACATCTTCGGCAACAACAACAACCAGCAGATGAGGCAGCCCCAGCAGTCCTATGGACGAGCCCGTGTCAACCACATCAACGCACAAGAGGCTCAAGAAGCACAAGGCGTAGTGCTCGGTGAGTTCCTGGTCAGCTCAGTCTTGGCAACTATATTATTTGATTCAGGAGCATCACATTCGTTCATATCTTCAAGTTTTGTGGAAAAGCATAATATACCTACAGTACTACTAAAAGCACCCCTGTTAACCCGAACACCCGGAGGTGACATCAAGTGTCAATTGGGTTGCCCCCGGGTGAGAATCATTTTAAGTGGGGTAGAGTTCCTAGCGGACCTGGTAGTACTGAAGTCCAAAGGGATAGATGTGATTCTTGGGATGGACTGGTTAAGCCTTCACCACGGCCTTATAAGTTGTGCCGATAAGGTAGTACACCTAACCAACCCAGACGGAGTGCGAGTAACCTGCCGTACCCGAGGAAGCAGACCAGACATAATGGTTTTTAGCATGGAGGCCAAGTCCCTAGAAGAAATCCCAGTAGTACGGGAATATCCAGATGTATTTCCCGAAGAACTCCCCGGGATGCCACCAGATAGGGATATAGAGTTTGTCATCGACCTCATCCCCGGAACCTCTCCCATAGCCAAGAGACCCTATAGGATGGCAGCCCCTGAGTTGGCAGAGTTAAAGAAGCAGCTGAGAGAACTTCAGCGAAGTGGGTTCATCAGACCAAGCTCATCACCATGGGGAGCCCCAGTGCTCTTCATCGAAAAGAAGGATAAAAGCCTGAGGATGTGCGTGGACTATCGCTCACTAAACGAAGTCACTATCAAGAACAAGTATCCTCTCCCCAGAATAGATGATTTATTTGACCAACTGAAGGGAGCCAAATATTTCTCGAAGGTCGACTTAAGGTCAGGATACCATCAACTCAAGATTAGGGAAAGTGACATCCCAAAGACCGCCTTCGTCACCCGTTATGGACAATACGAGTTCACCGTGATGTCCTTCGGACTCACAAACGCACCGGCATACTTTATGAACCTCATGAATAAGGTGTTCATGGAGGAACTAGACAAGTTTGTCGTAGTTTTCATTGATGACTACTTGTTTACTCCAAAAGTGTGGAGGAACATGAGCAACACCTTCGAGTGGTACTGGAGAAACTGAGGGCGCACAAGCTGTACGCTAAGTTCAGCAAGTGTGAATTCTGGTTGGAGAAAATATCCTTCCTTGGACATATTCTGACAGCAGAAGGAGTAGCAGTAGACCCTGGGAAAGTCAAAACAGTTTCCAACTGGCGACAACCAACCAATGTAAGCGAAATCAGAAGCTTTCTTGGTTTAGCGGGATACTACCGGAGGTTTATTGAAGGATTTTCCAAGATTGCCCGACCCATGACTGAGTTGCTCAAGAAGGAGAAGAAGTTCGTCTGGACCGAGTCGTGTGAGAAGAGTTTTCAGGAGTTGAAAAGAAGACTGACAACCGCCCCAGTGCTAACCTTGCCGGACATTCAACAGGATTTTGTCGTCTATTGCGACGCATCCCGACAAGGACTAGGATGTGTCCTTATGCAAGATGGGAAAGTAGTGGCGTATGCTTCCCGCCAACTCAAGCCCCACGAGCAGAACTATCCCACCCATGATTTGGAGTTTGCAGCTGTAGTGCATGCCCTTAAGATTTGGAGACATTACCTGATTGGAAATAAGTGCGAGATCTACACGGACCACAAGAGCTTGAAGTACATTTTCACCCAGCCTGACCTGAACCTAAGGCAAAGAAGGTGGTTGGAATTAGTCAAGGACTATAACCTAGAAATCCATTACCACCCAGGGAAAGCCAACATAGTGGCAGATGCCTTAAGCAGAAAGCCCTATGGAAAAGCAGTACCTAAGAGTGCCCAATTGCAAGAGGAAATGGCACGGCTCAATATGCACATTGTTCCCCAGGGCTACGTCTGCCAACTAAGTGTCCAGCCCACCCTGGAAGATAGAATCAGAAAAGTCCAAGGGTCCGATAAGGAGTTAATGAAGATCCGCAAGCACACGGGGGAGAATAAGGCCCCGGACTTTAGGGTGGACAGTCACGGTACACTATGGTATAAGAACAGGATATGCGTACCTGAAGACGGAGATTTCCGGCAGACCATCATGGATGAGGCACACAACTCAGCGTATTCCATCCACCCGGGATCCACTAAGATGTATATGGATTTAAAGCAGAAGTATTGGTGGAATGGAATGAAAGCAGACATTACACAGTTCGTCGCCCACTGTGATACTTGTCAGAGGATTAAGGCAGAACACCAGAAGCCCGCAGGACTGTTGCAACCCTTACCCATCCCAGTATGGAAATGGGATGAGATAGGCATGGACTTTGTAGTTGGCTTGCCCAAGACACAGAAAGGATATAATTCCATATGGGTAATAGTAGACCGACTCACTAAAGTCGCTCACTTCATACCCGTACGTAATAATTATGACGGAGAGAAGTTGGCCAAGCTGTATATAGCAAACATAGTGAAGCTGCATGGAGTACCTAGCAGGATAGTTTCAGATAGAGGGACCCAGTTCACCTCTAGGTTTTGGGAAAGTTTGCATAAATCCATGGGAACCAAGTTGGATTTTAGTTCGGCCTATCACCCGCAGACGGACGGACAGACTGAGAGGGTGAATCAGATTATGGAAGACATGTTGAGAGCGTGTGTCCTTACCTATGGCAAAGATTGGGAACAGAGCCTACCATATGCAGAGTTTTCGTACAACAACAGTTATCAAGCCAGCCTAGGCATGTCACCATTTGAAGCCCTATACGGGAGAAAATGCAGAACCCCATTGATGTGGTCAGAAGTGGGAGAACGTGCCTTGGTTGGGCCCGCACTCATTAAAGAAGCCGAGGAATGAGTAGCTGAGATCCGAGAAAAATTGAAGGCTGCCCAATCTCGGCAGAAGATCTATGCAGATAGGAAGAGGCGAGAAGTAAGCTTCAGTCCAAGAGACTTTGCTTATCTCAAGGTTTCACCTATCCGAGGGACTCGAAGATTTCAAGTGCACGGGAAATTGGCCCCTCGGTACATTGGACCGTACAAAGTGCTGAAGAGAGTTGGACCAGTAGCATACCGGTTGAAACTACCAGAGGAAATGGCAGATATACACCCAGTGTTCCACGTTTCTCAGCTGCGGAGGTGTTTGAAAGTAATCGAAGAGAAATGAGTGCCAATAGAAACAATAGATTTGCAGCCAGATCTTAGGTACCAGGAGGTACCCGTTAAAATCTTGGACACCGTGGTAAAAAGGACAAGGACGTCAGAAGTACGGATGTGCAGAGTCCAATGGAGCAGACACGGAGTAGAAGAAGCCACTTGGGAACGAGAAGACGCGCTGAAGAAAGAGTTTCCCCACTTGTTCAGTAACTAGCCGAATCTTGAGGATGAGATTCATTTTAAGTGGGGTAGGTTTGTAACGCCCGCGTTTCTAGCCCTAATAAATCACCTGCTAAATCACTCACGTTTTTCAAAAACCTCTCCGCTGAGCTCGATCGTTTCCCCGAAAGCCCCGATCATCATTTTCCTTTTCCCTCTCCTCGGTGCACACGACGCGAATCCCGCCAGCACCACCAGTCCCGCACGCCACCACTCGCGTCGTACCGCGGTCGGCCACCGCGCCGGGAATCCCGGGCCAGCCACGGTCCCGCCGGCCGGCCCGCCTCGCCATCACCGCCGTCCCGAAAATTCCGTCGACACCCGAAAACCCGGAAATCCCACCAAAAATCCTTTCCCTAATTTTCCTGTTTTTCCCAAAAATTTTCCCCAATTTTCCTCTTTTCCTTTCTCCCTTTTCCTTCTTCCCTTTTCTCTTTTTCCTTTCCTTTTCCTATTTTCTTTCCCTCCTTTTTTTTCCTTTCTTTCTTTTTCCTTCCCCTCCTTCTTCCTTCGGCGCCGCGCCCCTGCCCGCGCCGCTGTTCCCAGCCCCGCCGGCCTGCCTCTCCCTCTGGCGCACCGCACGCTGGCTCCCTCGCCTCACGCGACCGCACGGCGCGGCCGCACGCGTCGGCACGCCTCGACGCACGCGCCGGCCCTACCACGCCGAGCACGCGGGCACCGCCGCTGGTGCCGTTGCCGGCGAGCCGTCACCTCGTTTGCACAGCGCCGCCACAGGTCGCCTTAACTCCAGCTCGCCTGAGCCGCTGCCGCTCACGTCTTGTCCGCCGACCGCCTTTATTTCCCCTGCCCCGACCGGTCATCTCCGAGCGCCACCGCCGTCGCAAGCCGCCGGTCGCCCCGCGCCAATGCCGCGCCACCAGCCACGCTCGCCATCGTCGCACGCACCGCGCTGCAACGCGCCAGGCGAACGCGCCGGTCGTGCCCTGCCGCACTGACGCCGGAGCACCGCTGACCGCGCCGGGCCCGTTGCGCAGCCGTGTGGGCGCCGCACCCTCTGCGCCGCGCCTGCCGCTGCCGTCGCATCGCCGGTCCCACTGCCGCGGACCGTCGGACGCAGCGCTACCGCGCCCCGCCAACCCCACACCGCCGCCGAGCCGTCACATCCGCTGCCAAGCTGCCATAACTACGTCGCGACGCCACCGAGCCGTCACCACGCCTGCACGACGAGCTCGTCGCGACGCCATTCAAGGTCGGCCGTCGCGACCCCTCTGCCCGAGCTGCTCGCCTTGCCGCCGGGAAGATTTTTCTCCCCGAACCGCCTTAAGCTGCCGTTATATAGCCCCCAGGCCTCCTCGCCGTCCCTCACCTCGCCACCGAGCCCCCACAGCTATCCCTTGCTCCACCACCGCCACCAATTGCGCCGCCGCCGCTTGCTTCCGCCGCCGCTCACTCCTCGCCGCGGAGCCGCCTCCACAAGCCACCTCAGCCCAAGGTGAGCACGGGGCTGAGATTCCCTCGGCCTCCTCTCTGCTTCGCCCCACCTCCCGGCCGTCGCCGCGCACTGGGCCGCCGGCGAGCGCCGCCCCTCCACCGGTCGGCCGCCCGGTCAACCCTCCCTCCTCTGTTCTGTTCGAGAGGGAGGGGATGGCCATTTAACCGAAAACCCCCTGCCCTTTTCCTTTATACCGAGCCCCCCATTTCTCTATTCCCTCTCTCTCTCCTTTCTTTCAAATAAACCCTATCCACTAAACCACACTACAAACCAGCCCCTACTATTCCAAAGGCAACTACAAACAGGTCCTTAGGCCACTTTGTTTTAAACCTCACCTTATGTATATACTGCAATTAAGCCCCTCTTCTATTAAATCTATTTATAACTAAGTCCTTAACCCCCGTAATCAATCCTAATGACCCCTTTAGCGCGTCATTTCTTGTCCATATTTTCGCCCGATCGATCCCAGCTCTTGCCACGGCCTTTCACTTTTTTTCCGCCGAACCATATATCCTTAAACAATACTTATTCCCCCATTATCTTTTTATTTAATTACTTTCCTCTCGAGCTCAGTCGGTAAATCTTGTGTACTTGTTTTGATTGCATGCTTGTTTATGTGTATGCGCTATAGCCGACGAAGTGAACGAGGAAGTGTACCGCGAGCTGGAGCTTGGAGCCGAGTACTACGAGCATGAGACCGAGGTCCCGAACCGCGAACAGGAACTCCCCGAGGACTTCGAAGACGGCAAGTTCAATCTCATCCTTTGATGCATGCTTTGATCCCAGTTTTATAAATACAACCCTATGACCCGCTTTATAAATTGCATATTATTTGACTGTTAAAACCCGGTAGGATAGCCACCTTTGATTGCTATGATTGATCTTTGATTGCCCTAAATGATTTCTTTAAAATGAGTGAGTGCTTTAAAAACGGGAATGGGATATTTTGGAAAATGAGTAAAGAACTGGGTAGACGGGATGGACGAGTGTGTCAGGAGTATGGGTGAGCTCGTACCTTTGTGGTTGAGCGTGCTGGAGATGTCCATCTTGTCGTTAAGGACCGGGTTGCGTGACATCTCACTTGACCCAATTATCGTACTACCACTCGACCGTTGTATGTGGCAACGGCTTAGCATAAATCCCACTAGTTAATCTACTTGCCATCAGGAGTGCGGGTGAGCAGCGGGAGATCAAGGAGTAGGGGTACGATCTGTGTGAGGTACGCCCTGGTTATGTGAAATAACCCCTTGGTTGCTCCCGTGGTGGCTCGTAGGGTTAGCTAAGGTGGGTAATGGCTTTGATAGGATCCGCGCCGACACTAAGGTGTTCGTGTGGCGGTACCCTACTTGTGGGTAAAGATGTACAACCTCTGCAGAGTGTAAAATCTATTCGAATAGCCGTGTCCACGGTATTGGACGAGTCACGGTGTGGTCACAAAGCCAGTGTTTGGGTTTGGGATGATTTTCATGGCGTAAGTTGATTTCTGGAAAAGTGTGTGGCTGTGTGCCTGGGCTACTGCGGACGGGGAGTCTGGTAGTCCTCAACTGGTTTTCTCAAAACAACTGAGTTACTTGAGCTATAAAAACGGTTTGCGAAAACCTTTTCAAAAACAAACCCCTGCATGAGTAAAAGTGGTTGCAAAATAAACCTTATCCGGATCCTTGATATATCCTGTGCATGATCTGCTTATTAGCCCCTCCGTGGGTGGGGTTGAACTTGTTGAGTACGTATGTACTCACCCTTGCTTGATTAACTGTTTTTCAAAGGAGGATCCCGACTTCGTCCCCGAAGACGTCGAGTAGGTTGCTGTCCTGCACCCAACCCGTGCCTGTGGATTCAGGGTCTCCACAGTAAGCTTCCATGGCGCAAGACTCTGAAGATATCTTAGATGCTGTTGCTATCGTAGTTTGGTCTGTAGTTCTTATGTTGCTTCTCGTGGCAGTGACGCTCCCATGCCCACAGCCTCGACGTGTTGCACGGCAATGAACCATCTGATGTAATAAATGTGTTACCAGCCTCCTGGGACTGGTATTTGTATCACATTTAGTCACCTCTGATGAGGGGACGCTTCACGAGTTCTCTGAGCGGGTCAGAGATCGAAATTTCACCGAAATTTTCGACGAGTTTCTCCATCGAAACTTACGTAAGTGTCGAGGACTTGAGCTTTGACTCCTGAATTGGCGCCAAGAAACGCAAGAACGATCCGGCGCCGTCAGCAACACAAACCCAAGAGGCAAAGACGAAGGTGTCACCTTGCTGGAAAGCGACGGTCGGCTTGATGATGACGAGAGCCATCGAGTTCGCCAGTGGATCAACGACGAGAACCCCTACCTGGCGCGCCAGCTGTCGGTGTTTTAGACACCGAGCCTACGACGGGGTACCCGAAGTAGTAGATTGTGCGGCGGGGCTCGCCGAGATCAGGAACACGATGGTGAGACACAGGGCACACAATTAGACAGGTTCAGACCGCAATGTGCGTAATACACTACGTCCTGTATGTTTCGTGGCTCTGTATTGATTGCCTATGTTTTGAGAGGGATCCCTGCCTCGCCTTATATGCCACGGGAGGTAGGGTTACAAGTCAGATTGGTACAAGGGTACTATTCGAGTAGGACCCGGAGTAACCTATACAAGGTATGGAAAGCTATCATAGTCTTAGTACAAGTCCTTATCCGTCTTGTCTTGCCTTGTGGTCCACGGTACCAGCACCATGACCCACTAGTCGAGTAGTCCTAGCGTGTAGGAACTCATCTCTCGAGTATGACCCACATGTGTTGGTGGGCCCAGGGATGCCCAGTCGACAAACTGGCACACAAATTTTACCACATCAGCATATGACTAAAATAAACTTAAATTCCAAATTTCAGCCTCAGATCATTTATAAATTAATTTAAATGAAAAAGACAAGATTCAGCCTAGATAAGCTTCATTAATTCATACAAAAAGATTTGCTAATCTTTTTGACCTAAAATTTTTCCTACAGTTCAAACATGTCAAAAACTAAGCTCCTGACTAACACATTCGAGTGGATCTATTATATTTTTCAAGTTATGCAATTAACATCCTTCACAAACATAAATACAAACACCATTCAAACCTGCTCCTAAAATCACCATTATTTTTCCAGAGGTACTTAACATCATGACAAAGGCCTAGGGTGCATTGGTGCTTAAGGATTTTATATCTTGAGAGGACTATAAAAAGCATCAAGCTTAAACTAACATAAATCTTCCAAAAATTATAACTATGAATCTACACAACAAATATGTGTGAAACTTGGTCACAGATCTGAACATGGCTCACAAAACAACATATCCAAATTTCATTTCATTTGCATGAGTACATTTTAAATTACAATAAAAATGTCTCAAACTGAGTTTGAATTTATATTTCAAAATTACTCAGAAAAACCTAATACAACTTTTGTAAAAGTTCTAGATCTGTTTACAACGAATCCAAAACAGTTGGATTTACATTTTTCCGAATTTTCTACAATTTTTAACGAATTTTTGAAGTTGCTGCTAAAACCCTAAAACACATTTACAGAGGGGCCCTTGAACTAAGTTTCGGTAATTACAACTAGGTCCCTGCTTTACGGAAAAGACCCTAGGAAGATTTAAATCCCCGCAATTGGGTCCCTGCGGCCTGGAGCCTTCGCCGGCGGCGGCATTGACGGCCGGAGTTGGCCGGACTTGGCCGGAGGGGGCAGCCCGGGGCTGTGACTGACCTTACTAGGGCGGATGGTGGCGACGGCCGGACCGGGGAAGGCGGCGCCGGTGGCCCGCGGTGGCTCAGCCCTGGCTCGCCCGCCGCGGCTCAGCCCTGGCTCGCCCGCCGCGGCTCAGCCCTGGCTCGCCCGCCGCGGCGGCTGCTGGACGGCGCCGGCGGGGTCCCGTGTCCAAGCGGCGACGGCGTGGTGTTGCGGAAGACCAGTAGGGCTAGGAGGAGAAGGGGAAAGGCGGCACGCAATGCAGGAGGGGCGAGCTCGCAGCGGTGGTTATGGCGTGGCCGGCGGCGCGCTCAGGGACGGACGGTGGAGCGCGGAAAAAGGGGCGACGCCGGCTCGTGCTCCGCTTATATAGAAGGAAGGGCGCGTTCGCGACTTCTACTAGGAGGGCACGGGCTCCTCGGCTGCCAGCCGGCTGCCAGCTCGGCCCGATGCATGGGAGCAGACCGCGCGGCACCCCAGCGCGCGGGCGCATGGCCTGTCACGGCACGGTGCAGGAGCTGGGCGCGGTGTACGGGGAAACAGGCGCGGTGGAGGGTCCACGGACGGGCGCGGGTCCATAGCGGAGGTGACGGGGTGTCCGTACGCCAGAGGCCGCTCGATCCGATGTGTGGCAATGCCGGACGCAGGCGCGCGCGCTCTCGGCGCGGCGACGGCGACGTCGGCGTCGGCTCCTTTTTAACGTAACCCGCTTCAAAATTGCATAACTCTTAAAAGTGACAACTAAGTCAAAAATCTCCGAAAATAAAAGTTGTAGAGGAGCTATAGCACTACAACTTTCCCTAAGGGCGACATATGTTTTGGTGAATAGATTTGTGGGGAAAATGTGTGCAACTTTCAGAAAAACTCGGCCCCGGTTTACTATGCGCAGGAACTTCAACTCAAATTTAAGCGGCTTTGCACTCAAAATTTGAATGTCCGCCAATTATAAAAAAATGTGTTCCCGGAGATAAGAAAAAACTTTTATATTGGCCGATTTTGAACTTCTATAGTGAAATTTGGAGAACGCGCAAGAAAATCAATTTAGCCCCTTGGAGCTCTAGGGTTTGACCATGTATTTGGACTTTGACCAAGGGCTTTTGTGCAAATGTGTTCACAATCATGTAAAACATGCTTAGAGACTAATTAATCTTGATTAGCACAACTAATTAAGGTCATTAGCCTAAGCAAACATCAGGGATGTTACAGATGGTCACTGAATAGTTAACTTTTTTTTTCAATTTAGCAAGTAGCAACTGACGTTTGCTCTGTCCGTTTTCTACTCGCAGCGAAGATCCTTCATGAATCCATGTTCTTGCTGTTACAGAATTGTCATGTATTTGTGACTCACCAAGGAGTGGCACCTGCATTACACAGGTGTGCTGCGCCACAGTTATTTTTCATTGATAACATTTGTGCTTAAATTATATCTACATTCTGCTTAGCAGAATTATTTTCAGTGTTCTTTATACTAATTATTGTGTTTTTCTCTTCTTGTTGAGGGCATTGTCCAAATTTATAGCTGCCCAAATCTGTGTGTAGTCCATACCATCGACTGACTGCTAATGCATACAGCCTTCCTGCTATAGGGTGCTTATCATACTGGAGATTTCAATAAGGTAATTCGATGGATCTGGTGTAATTCACTGTATTGTATTCATGCAAGTCTACTTAAACCAGTTTTGTTTTTAAGAAAAGCACAATAATACTTAAGTGCAGTAAGATGTTAAGTTTGTTCTTTGTAGCAGCTCCAACAATCAAAGCAGCTATTGTTTTCTTTCATCAAACTTGTTTTTTTTCAATTGTGTTTTATTGCTTGGCGGGCAACTACCAGCAAAAGGCACTTTACTATAATTGTGTTCTGCATGCCTGTGTAATCCTATGGTTTGATACTATAATTGGGAGGTAAAGTTCATCAAAAAAATTTGCACTTTTTTAGTAACAATTTTTTGCACCCTTAGTGTGTGTCCATGTGTTATTGTATTAATATGAAGATGAACTTATGAAGCTCTGAAATGGGCTGGCAATGCCTCTTGTTTATATAAACCGCGGGCCAAGATTGAACTGGCCTACCAGACTATGGGTGTGGGGAGATGCTTTTGGGTGCTCTCTGAGTAAATACGTAACCCGAGAATGCTACCTGTCTCTGTTGTTTTGGCTGCAGATTGAGAGGTACCTAAAAACCATATTGATAATATATCCAATAATTCTGGCGTATCAATCCTCATGCAGCATTTAGATAAGGAGCTGTCCAGCATCCAGTACATTAGAGGGTACCTTTCTAAGCCAATAGACTGATGATTCTGATGTGCTTTCTAAACCAATGATGCACTAGGCAATAAACTGTGAATTTATGTATCGTGTAGGAGTATTCTACGCTTATCAGATACCTATTTCATTACATTCAGACAACTCTGACGAAGTTACTGCAGATGCTTGGTTCTATTTTTTCTGTTTTTGTTTTAGCTGGCGCAGGAGACACTTCTGATACAAGAATTGTGCATACTATTTCTCTTGAGTGCTACTATACGGAGCCATGCGCCCAGATTGCATTGGCCAAGGAGGGCTGATCAACAACGACAACCACAACTGTAGAAAAGTCATGAGGTACTCAGTTTTTCTTGAGATCACCATTTAAATGATTTCATGCATCGCACTTCTACATGGTTTGACTGTTTCTTTTCTCATTATAAATCTTACAGTAGAGCCGTCGTAAGTGTTTATGAGTTATGACTGATAATGTTGTTCTTCATTCATGGTCAGGATGGAGTAGCAACTTGAAATTCCTTATAACATGCCTATACGTGAAGGAACCTCACTTGCTTCTTCAGTTTCATTATGTAAGGCCTCTGATTTCTTACCTGATTTAGTTGTAGAGATTTTAGGTGCTTCTGAATCAAGGTTCTTTTGGATTGAGTTCGCGTAAATTGCAGTATTAGTGTTCTGAATTATAGGCACGAATATACGTTCTTCTGAACCATATGTGCAAGCCAATAATCTAACATGCATTAAGTCTTTGTCAGGAAATTAATTTTTTGAGCTTGCTTACTGCAGCTTATAACGGTATTTCTATCTCACTTCAACTATAATAGTCGGATTGTTGTAAAAAAAAACTATAGTAGTCGAATTACTAAGACAGAGAATGCCGGACTGCATGGCACTGATGACCTCATTTTTCTTTCAGAAGGCCGCATTGGACTGTGGATCTCATTATATATCAAGAGAGAGGGGAAATCCATTTTACAAGTGCGTGGAACTACTCCCACCTTCAATTAGCCTACACTAGTGGAACAAACCTCTATTTATGATAGCTCCGTGGAAACACATCTTTTGTGTTTACTACTGAATTTTTATTCTATTTAGATGAATATCACTCGATGCCTTGTGTTGATAGAAGTAAATATTGCACACAATGATTTTTGATACGTGCAGGTGAAATTTATTTTGCCCGTAGCAACTCACGGGCACTTTCCTAGTAAATTAAAAAAAATGTGAACATCAGCTAGTCAATGACCCGAATTCTGGTCTGGTGGGCAGGTTCCAAGAGATCTGATCTTACTGTTATTCATTGTTTCTTTTAATAATACTAGTAACATGCCCGCGAGGCACGCGCGGGGCCCTCAAATAATTCAATTTACCATTATGATAACATCCTCATATCAATTTTTTAATAAAATAATGATCTAAATAAAAAAGATAAGCATGGTTCTATACTTAACTCTTTTAATCACAACCATAGTATGGAGTTCCAAAAAAATAATTAGAAATATCGCTATGAGCACAAAAAACATGTATATTTTTTATAAATATACATTAACCATTAAAGTAGGTACAATAGATGAATTTTTAAATAAAATTCTTCAGAATAATGTTACCATATATTTACTCCACATTTTATCCTATACAGTGCATCATAGTCCTCGGAAATCTAGTAAACAAAAGTTTTCCTTGCCGGGTTGGGCAAGGTTAGCTCGCTCATCGTCGCTGAATTGAGTCTGTTGATGCTGAAATCAGACTACTAAAATCGAACTCAGCAGCTACCAAATTAAATCCAGCTGCTGCCGAATCGAACCCCACTCCCACTGAACCGGAACCTGTCGCAGTCAAATCGCGCTCTTTCGGAGATGACAGAGATGAAGGGGAGGGTGTCGGCATCGGCATGAGGGTTGCAGCGCACCGGCCGCCAACGAGGGGTCCCTTGCAACAACGCTGGTTAGGAGAACAAGACACGACATCAACGAGCTATACTCCATTCGTTTATCTTTATAAGACGCACACATTTATCAAGATTCAAATTTTACAATCTTTGACCAATAATTTAGCCAACATTATTTTTGTTTTTGTAACATAAATTTGGAATGTTTAGATTCGTAAACACATCTACTTTCCAATGATTATAAGTTGATACATAAATAATATAATTTATAATAAACGATCGGTCAAAGTGTAATTTAGCGAATCGTGTTGAGTGTTGTCACGACTTATAAAAACAAACAAGTGAGTAGTTGTTGTCACGTCTTATAGAAATAAACAGAGCAAGAATTATAAGTGGATTTCACGTATCATTTTTGTTCTCATCTGTCATCCTTGAGATCTTTGCTTCATCAAGAGAATATTCAAAGAAATGTACACATATGAGTCACCGTGTAAACAGAGGAGTGCTTTCTTCCCAGAGCAGAACTCGTGCGCTATCTACTGGCTATGGAAGCTGGAGTACACACTTTCCAGATTAAGAAAAGAAAAAAAAGTCGTCCTCTCCAATGCTTTCATGATAAATGAACAGACCAATAAGTTGGTAGGAAATAGGAAGCAAGTTAATAGAATGCGATGAACATAATTGACATTGATGTTTTACCTTCGAGATCCTTATCCACACGAATCACCAATTCTCCTCTACTGATTTTAGCACAAAAACAATGGCAAGACCTTTACCAGGCCACGGTTGAGATCCAAGAGGAGAGGTATTCACACCAAATTTGAACTTGCTGTGACCTATGTTTATAACGGACATGCCAAATATCCAAGTCCTGTACTACCCTCCAGGACTGCTGTGGTTTCCCTTCTCACTGCTTTTTTTTTTTGAAAATAAAAGCAGGAGCACTGCTATGTCATATAAGAAGCAGCAGCAATGGTACACAACGCGCCGAAGCGGACACCACCACACGAACAAACCCTGAACAGAACAAACACACCCAAAACAGCACACCACCAACCCCAACCAACTGGGAAAGAAGATCGAAACAAGCTGCCGACACCTGCGCCGTCGTCACCAACGCTGTGTCACGCCGAAGGCGCAACCCGCTGCAGACCCGAACGGCCCCCTGAGCTCCTCCACCATGGGACTGTCCCCCTCAAGCTGCACAAACACGATCGTCGATCCCTCTGATCCAGTGAAGCTTTAACACACACTCTCATCTCAGTACCAGGGGCAACCACTGATCCTGGCAACTCTGCGTGGGGGCCTCGCCTCATCCACCGCCTCACTTCTCTTGAATGGCAGCGCAAGGCAACCAGCACCCACGAGCCCTCAGCACCCTGACAGCAACACGGACCAAGCGCACAGCCCGCAGCACCACCAAACACCACCACCACCAACAGAAACGGCGGGACTCGAAACACGATGCCTCCAAGAAGGTCACGACGGCAAGGCGCCGCTGTCGCACGTCCGGATGGACGAGGTCTTCACCTTAGGAGCCCCACGCGACAAGAGCATGGTACCTCGCAATGACACCCCCAGCAGGGAGAACGACGCCCCAAGAGCGCCGCCATCATGCCCACCGCCACCGGTGAAGGCTTTCGCCCGAATGCACCGTGTCTGTCGCCCGCTCGTGGTCAAGGTAGCAGCCTGCACCCCACCTCCTTCGCAACGTTGCCACCAGAAGAGGCCCGGCGCATCCCGAGCACCACCTCGGCACCACAACAAACACCAGCCAGCCCCCCTGGCCCCACCACCATGGTGACACCGAAACGGCCACACTGACGAAGGAGGGGGGGCATCGGTGAACCGGGGCCCTCCGTGGCCGGCTGTGACCATCCGCCGACGGCAAGGCCAAGCGCCGGCTGCCGCCGTCACCAGCTGTCGCCGTCGCCGTCGCCTGCCCCCCACGGCGCAAGCACCGCCAGCACCTTGGCCCGGCGCACCCTTGCGTCGGCCGCCAGAGCCGAAGGCGCACGCCCGCCGCGCCGCCGTCATCCACAGTTGCCCGCACCAAGCTCCGCCACAGAGTCGCGCCCCCTGGCCGCGCAGCCCTCAGATCCGGCCGGGGCAACACCGGATCTGACTGCCTCTGCAAGGTTTTCTCACTGCCTCTGCAAGGTTTTCTCCTGGCTACGAACAGAATAGATGCAGTGTAAATAAACTTCTCTGATTTTTGAAAAGAAGATGATTTGCTGGCTCCAATACACACTATAACTTGCAGGGAGCATAAGCTTAGGGTAATATTTAACAGAAAATCAGCTTCTTTTAGTTTCAGAAATGGATTTGATCGACATAGTAAAATCATTATAGGCTTATAGCAGTGGTGCCGTTCACTTAAGAGGAAAAAGAAATCAAATCCAACTTTTTGAACCCAATCCCAGCTACCTGGTTCAGATCATTAAACATAAATATATTTGTCGTAAGAAACATTGGATATTTAAAAGTCACATGACCATGTAATAAATAATTGTTGGATGCATATGACAGGACAAATCCAACATCTCAATTCTCATGTTTGTAGAGTTCAGTAATCATGTTTATGACTGAAGGGTTATTTCCCCCCTTGCAATTAAAATTTACATGGGTATTTCATCAAGCAATTTATTTACGAAATTGCATCAACCATTTGCATGTAAGAATGATTAATGTGGTAACACAAACATGTCACGAGCTTATTGGAATACCAGTGTGCTTCCTACATTAATTGAACATTTTAACAGTAAACATACACATTGTTGAAATAAACATATTGTTTTTAGGAAGAAAAAAAAAAGCAACACGCAGCTAATAAGAATAAGAAATGATATATAAGCAGTTATTTGCACCTCTATAAAAACCAGCAAGACAACTCCACACACGAGGTACAAATCTTGATTGGCGGCTTAAGAGTGCACGGACGTTTTCTTTATTAATGTCCAACATGATCACAACCTGTAATACCACATGTGCACGAGAAGAGTGAATGCCATCTGTTAGTGAGAATATTACTACAGAATAAAGTCAGTGATAAGCAGCACAACTGCAAGTCCCTAATAGTCAAACCATGATGCAAACACTATCACGAAGACAGCGCAAGTCATACTGGATCAACTCGAGGGTGTACATCCTCTTCTTGCAGGACTCGTTGCTGCACTGCTTACGCCTTCCGGCTTCTTTAGGGACCGCCATTGCCCCACAAGCTCCACAAAATTTTGCCGTATTGTGCCACTCCAGCAGTGCTCGAGCCTGCTCGCGTCAGAATTCAAAAATGAAATCAAGCTTGTTGATTGAGTCCACAAATCAAAAGGAGCCTCTAAATTAAGGAAGGGATTTTTTTGGCTCGCGGGCGGGTGGGAAGAAGTAAACTGACAAATCTGGAGCATTCCTATAACCCAAAGATAATTGTTACAGAAATCCACTCAGTTATTGTGAATACCATGTATAAAGACAGTGGCAAATGACAGTACCACTAACAAAGACAGAAAATTGATCTGTTGCGCCCCAATTTCATAGTTCTAGAACAGAATTCAGCTTCACAACACCATTATTAGACAGGAAGTCGTTCAAATTAAATAACATACACAGTTGAAGTTTGCATCGATTTTGATCTGATCCTAGAACTGCAGAGGATCCAAATCGGTGGACGGACTCACAGATCAGTTCTTGACAAGCCTCCAGCGGCTGAGGTGAGGGCCCTGGCGACGGGCGGTGTGGGAGCGATGGTGATGGGGACCCTCACGGGGAGCAGCGCCTTGTTGCAGAGGAGCACGAGCGTGAGCACGCGGCCGCTCGACGCCACGAGCTCAATCGTCCGGTTGCGCGGCGGCCGCTCTCCGTCCCTTCTTGAAGAACATCACTCGGCCTGGGCGGGAGCGCGGAGTCGCGCAGGGCCTCGTCGCGGACGGCGGGGCCGGGGGCCGGAGGGCGGGGCGGGTGAGGCCTCCCCACCGACGGCGATCCCCGGGGAGATGCTGAACCTGCGCGGATGACTGCTTCGACATTGACGTTGTTGACTTGTGATGCGAAATTGGGTGAGCTCCATCGTCCGGTTGCGCGGCGGCCGCTCCGGCCCTTCTTGAAGAACATCACTTGGCCAGGGCGGGAGTGCGGAGTCGCGCAGGGCCTCGTCGCGGGCGGCGGGGCCGGGGCGGGTGAGGCCTCCCCGCCGACGGCGACCCCCGGGGAGATGCTGAACCTGCGGAAGACTGCTTCGACGGACGTCGTTGTGATGCGAACTTGGGTGGGGGGTACGGGTGGGTGGGTAGGTGGACCTTTGGTGAGAAAAAGATTTCGTTTTTGGCAGAAACGCTCTCCAAATTGCGATGTTTTGGTACTTCATAATCCTTCCACCCTATCCACTTCCAAAAACATATGACGGGTGGGTCCGGTGTGAGGGGTAAGGCGGGTCCGGTTTGGGTGAGAAAAGTTTTCAATTGTCTTCGCTCCTTATAGTATAGATTTAGGGTAAGTCTATAAAATAAATGCCTTCTACTAAAAATAATAATAAAATAGAAAAGTAACTTTGGAGTTTCGGAGAAATACCATATTTTAATGCAAAACTTTGGTATTTAATTAATTAAAAATTAGAGTTAATCTCTTTTTAGCTAAAATATGATAAATTGTATCATTTTTTGAAACTTTAGCATTCCTAATACTAAAACCACGTCTTTTTAGAGTTACTATCAAAATGTACATACAACACGCACGTATCTAAAAAAATCACAATAACAAAAAGAACTATCTTTATAGTGTCGCATGTGTCCAAAGAACAAAGGCTGCAATGACAGACGTGGGGTGAGGAGAAGTCAGCAGCTACCTCTCGCGTCTGGGGAAAAATGTTGTCAGAGAATCGTTGACCGACCTAGTTGGAAGCGCAATGGGCGCCCCCGTCGACAGCAGCGCTTGGCTCGACGTCGGGCGCTCGTAAAAAATGATGGTGAGAAAGTCCCGTCCTCAATAGGAAGCGTGGTGCATGCATGGATTGTGATTGAGGTAAGGGAGCAACGTGATTGACGGATAGGGTAAACGTGATTCACTGCAGCATCCATTTTTCTTTCACGACAGCATGCATTGTCGCGTGATGGAAAGAAATGGAATGTAGTGATGCGTGATTAGTGCAAATCCATATTGCCACGTGATTCGTAGATCATAGTCATCCATATTGACACGTGATAATGTGACTGGTAATGATGTCGTAAACGCAGCTGCGTCGCCGAGGCCGCCAACCTCGATCTAGCCTTTCCAAAAAAACACAACGTGATTTGATTATTATTTATTCCCCCAAAATCCCTTCAAAAAACACACCACACTATTTGTATCTCTTTCCTTAACACAACGTAATTTGCTGCCGACCTCGATCACTAAGCCTTTCCAAAAAAAGACACAACGTGATTTGGTTACTAATTATTCCCAAAAAATCCCTTCCACCACGCTGCTTGTATCTCTTTTCAAAACACAATGTTATTTGGTTATCAATTATTCCTCAAAATCCTTTCAAAAAACACAACGTGATTTAGCTTACTACCTATTCAAACGGTTGACGAAAGAAAGGTTAGACCCATCAAAAGAACCTGTTCTTTATAGTATAGATAAAACTTCATGCATGCCTTTCCTCTTCTCCAGGAAGAGCTTGTGTTGAAGGTGCGTGTAGTTTTTATCATGTACTTTTTAAAAAAAATAATGAGTCAATTTGCCGCAACATTGCACACAATAAAAATTTGCCACCCTTTTGTGGTTCATTCTGTCTTGACCTGTTTTTCTTTTTCAAATCATTTTATTTTTTTATTTAACTTGGTTCCAATCAATGCTTAACCTCCGAAATAACAAGTACACAAGTTCAAGATCTTTACATCTTTTTACTGCTAAATGGAGATACGATCAATATGAATGATGGTAACGAAGAGGATTGAGGATCAAAAGATAAAAGATACAAAATGAATTAACACATAAAGCGTTTATAGAACTGAGAAATATTTATAAGGACTTCAATCCAATCAATAAGAGTGTTCAGATTAAGAGGATCATCTCATGTAGAAACATATTCTACTTAAACTATTGAATACGACCACAATAATACATTCATCCAAACACTTTATTATTTATAGAACTGAGAAATATTTATGTCCTGTTTAGATGGTGGGTTTTCAAAGGATTTCAAAAACATAATCATCCATTTTGCTGGGTTTTCAAAGGATTTCAAAAATCATAATCTTCCATTTTGCTGACGTCATCGTACGTTTGGAAACAATTGCAGAGGAAAGGAAGGTTCACGTGCACTTTGACAGGAAAAAATGTGGTCGGATCGGATCCAAGGAAATTGCTGGCACTTAGACGTCTCATCTTTCTTTTATACTTAGGCCCTTTTGTGGGAGGGCTCCAGCTCCGGCTCCTCCACCGGCTCCAGCTGGAGCCCTGCCAAACGGCAAAATGGAGACCGGCTCCGGCGGAGGAGCCCCGGAAAATCCGCTCACTGGAGCGCTTTGGCCTTGGTGGAGCCAGAAAATCGTGGCTCCGCCCGGCTCCATGCGGCTCCAGCGAGCCTTTGACAGTCCCTACCCCTGAGGCCGTTGGGCATGCGACCGATGGCCACCGGAGGGGCACAACCCGTGAGGAGCAGGGTGGCCGGCGAGGAGAAGGGAACTCGCGGAGCCGGTGGAGGGAGCTCGCGGCGGTCGGCGGTGGCACGGGGACGGATAAAGAGGAGGGAAAAAAAGAAAAGGGGACAACCCACCGCGCGGCGCCCGAGCCAGGAGGTCGCCGCGCGCGGCCGACGAGCTCGCGGCGGCGGCGGTCGAGGCCGGCTGCGGCGCCGTCCCGGCCCTCTTCGTGGGCGGCGTCCCTGTCGCCGGGGGGCTCGCTCCTGCACATCGCGTTGGGTGGTCCTCGCTCCTACGCCTTGCGTCGCGCGTCCGGTGGGAGGCCGAGGGATAATAAATGGATAAGGCCGCGGTGACGGATAAAGAGGAGGAAAAAAAAGAAAATGGAGAGAAAAATAAAAGAGAAAGAGAAAATGAGAAGGAAAAAATAAAAAGAAAAAATATAGTGAAGGGTAATTTAGACATTTTACAACATCAATCTGACAGGTGAAGTCGTTTTGCCAAACGTTTTCCAAAACAGTTTCAGCTCCATCAGAAAAACCGCTCCACCGGAGGAGCCGGAGCCGTTTTTGAGGAGCCGGAGCCCTGCCAAACAGGCTCTTAACTTATATTATTAAAGCAGTCGAATTATACGATACTGAAGAGGATTGAGTTAATTCTAAAAATTAATGAGAACACCACGGATGGTGACTAGGCGTGTTTGGTTCCCGCCGCAGTCTGCCACAGCCACAGTGTGCTCGCCATGCTACAGGAGCGCCACACTACAGTAAACAGCAGCGGGACCAAAAATGTGTGGCGCTGGATTTGCTCGCCACAGGTTGGCGTGGCGTGTGTTGTGCTTGGTTGGAAGGATGGAATGGGATGAGGTGGAATGGTACCTACAGGTACCGGTGCTTGGTTGAGAGTCGTAGGGGATGGAGGCATCCGGATTGGGGAATATACCTCGAAGATGCGGGACGCTCCCGTCCCTCCGAATCGAGCGGACGGGGGCGTCCCATTTTCTCCTCGTCTCGCTCTATCTCGCTCCGTGAGGTGGAGCTCGTGATGCGGCAAGGATGAGGAAGCGTCGGGCGAGCGTGAGCTGGAGGCGGCGGCCGGTAGTGGCACCGAAGCGGAACCTGGAGCAGGCGGACGGCGACGGAACCTGGAGCAGGCGGCTGGCGGCGGAATCGAAGTGGGGCGAGCTTGGGCACCTCCGCGCGCGGCTGCGCCTGCAAGCTCGAGATCCGCGGTGGCCGGCCCTCGGCGGCACCGGAGCTCGCGAGCTCGGCCAGCTCCGCCACGGCCGCGCGCGCGCGAGCTCGAGCTCCGCCACGGTCGGCCCTTGGGTGGCACCGGAGCGGGCGAGCTGGAGGAGACGGCTGGCGGCAGGAGGCGGCGGGGAATGACTTCCACGGGAGGAGGAGGAGGACCACAACCATGGACGGCGGCGGCGCTGGATCCCGGCGGGAGGGAGCTCGAGGGGGTGAGGATGGTGGGGAAGATAAGGTTCAGGGGAAAAGAGGATGACATGCGGGTCCCACTAAACCTGTAACTAACGGTGTCAATTTCTTCATCCATCCCTGATTTTCAATCCTTCATACCAAACACGAAACTAGGATGAACCCATCCCTCTCAACCAAACACGAAATGGAACCGTCCCATCCCTAAAAACAGGGACGGGATCATCCCATCCCTTGTCTCCCAACCAAGCACATGCTAACAGGTTGCCGAAGGGGACCGCTCTATGCATCAGTTTAAAGAGGTCGAGGAAATCAGAGAGACTTTTCTTCTCCACTGGTCTACAAGAAGAAAATCTCTATGAGCTAGAAATGTGTTTAAACGTCCTCCTCACGACCCTCAGGTGCCTTGCTACAAGAACGTTGACAATGAAATTGAAGATGGTCTGATGTGGTTGAGGGGCCTCTACACCTTCCGGCCACCACAGAACCAAGCGCACCTCCTTTGCCGTTGCGCGCAAGCAACACCAACAACTAACCACCACCACTGCCTAGGTCGGGACTCCATATGTGGCGCCTTCAAGAAGGGCACAACCCCAATAGCGTCGTTATCGCACGTTCATTGAAGGACAGAGTTTTCACCCCGAGAGCCACGTACTGCAAGAGGTATGCTGGCACTCAATGGTACCCCCAATGGGGAAAGCGACGTCAATGCCGCCACCATCACCACCGACAGAGTGTCAGTGGAGGCTTTCGCCCAGCTCAGCACATACCTGCTGCACGCACTCCACCATGGCAGTAGCCTGCTCCCCGTCGCATCAGCATCGCTTCCCACCGGTAGAAGCTCGGCACAGCCCGAGACATCACCTCGGCACCACCGGCAAGTACCTGTCAGCCCCTGACCCCACCACCACGGTGGCGCTGAACCGGAGCCGCCGACAAGGAGGAGAAGGAGAGTACCAGCCAACTTGTTGCAGCGCCCGTCGCCTGCGCACAGAAAACACCACCGGCCCTACCATCTCCACACCGCCATGGCCTAGAACAGGCAAAACCGGCGGCACCCAGCCGCCCCCCCACGCAGGGCCTCCCGCGGCGCCTAACCAAGACACCCTGCACTTCACACAGGGGCGGATCTAGAGCTTGTTATCGGGGTCAGCTGACCCCGATAACTTCCTGAAAATAGCACTAAACATTCTCTCATTCACCTGCAAATCACTCTTAAAATAGTGAATCAATACATGTTTGACCCCGTCACTTAGTACTTGACCCTGATAACGTAATATCCTAGATTCGCCACTGACTTCACAGGTCGCAGTTGCCGCCACCGTCTCTGCATAGACTGGCGCCCGTGCACCTCGAATCCCTGTGGCCGCCAGCGTCGTCACACACCACCGCCAGCGCCGTCACACACCGACCACTGCCGCCGCTCGACGCCGTCCCGCGCCAGCCGCGGCCGCTGCCGCAGTCCTATGCCTGCCGCCGGTCCCCCGAGCGCCAGGCCCATGCACACGCGCGCTAGCTGTGCGGCCACCGGATCCGGGCAGGACGGGACCGGATCCGTGACCTCCAGCCACCGCCACCACGGACACCAACGAGCACCCACAGGAGGGCGGGATGGCCGCGGCCGCCACGACCCTCCCGCGCCAGGGGAAGCAGGCGTTGCACCGCCGTCCTTGGGCGCCTTATGGACTTCCAGAGGCCCTTCGGGCAGCGGCGCGACGGAGATGAGCAGAGGGGGGAGGGGGACGGGGGCGGCAGCGGCAGCGGCTAGGGTCTGGAGCGCTTAGTCGCCCCGTCGAGGGGACGACGCGACCGCTGGGTCGCAAGCTTTTGGATTACTCCTAAACGAGGGACTAGACTCGTCGACTACGGCACGGCACGACGGGGGCCCATCCACATGCGGCGTCGCGCGCGGTGCCAGCCATCCCATCCGGCCGTGCGCTTTGGGGGCACACGGACGGGTTCGGCTTTCCCCATTCCAGCGGGGGCCCACGGCCCACGGGAAAGACACTGCGCGCACGCGAGAGATGACGGCCGCGTGCCCGCGTCCCCTTCCTTCGGAGAAAAATTTGGTGCGCGGGGTGCCAGACCGCAGATCCCGCCGCCAGCGTCGGCGGTGGGGTGCTCACTGCTGCTGACTGAGTGCATCGGACACGAGCACGATCGCTGGGGAAGGGAAGGAAACCGCATGCTACTGTTCTCTTTTCTCTGTGTGGGTGGCTGACTGACGACGGTTGCTGATTGTTCCCTTGCATGACACTGACACGGGAGCAATCGATCGGTCGAGAACCAATGAGCCATGTGACCCAACAGTCCCGAATCCGTTCACCTGTCCCGACCTGCCGCGACGGATCACCGCCCGTCCCTGTTGCTCCAGCTTATTAAAAAAACGCACGGTGGACAGTGGACGCTGCCCTAAAAAAACAGTGGACACTTCGGACGTGTGCGCGTGCTTCAAACTACAGCCGCACAGAGACTCTCGCTCGGTTTCCTTCCATTCCACCAGAACCATGCGAAGGGAGATGAATTCGGAGAAGCGGCGGCTTGCTTCGGTGCCAGCCAGCCAGCCCAGCCACACGATGCTCTGCTTGCTTCCAGAACGCCAATACTACACTACTAGCAGCAGCTGCCTGCTACGGAGAATTAAGCGTGCTGGGATGGTCGAGGACGAGGTGCCGTGGGAAGGTGACCCCGGCGGGCGCCGGGGGGTGGGTTTGCCGTAAACGATGCGTGCGTGCTCCATCGTCACACGAGCGGGTGCGGCTTGATCCGGAAACGGGGAGAACCGGTCGCGGCCGGCCGGCCGGCTCCCGGTCAAAGAGAGTGAGAGATGGCTGGTCAGATTTCAGTAGAGTGGCTTGCACCGGTCTCCATGGCTCTCTTCTTCCCTCCCTTGCAAGGCGCCGAGGCTCTCGTCGTCGTCGTCGTCCAGCTGGGTCTTCCAACCTGAAAACCTCCAAGCTCCTTGCAAACTGCAATTTGTGGCAACTCTGAGGTATTTCCTGCCCTGTTTAGTTCCCCAAAAGTTCTCAAATTTTTAGTATCGCAGACCGTGTCATCTCTCACAGAACACGTTTTCCAATGCAAAAATTTCACCACTTCCACCCAAAATTTCATGAACTAAACAGTCCGGAAATGCCATGTTTAAGCTTTGCTTCAATATCATTAACCTCGTCCTATGAACCCTCTTCAAAGTCCTTTCCAACAAACTCTTCAACTGAGAGTAGAGAATGTTCAGCGTCAACTCACTGTCGTCGGGTCTTTACAACAAAATCGAAAGCACGGCATTTGGTGATATCTTTTCGAAGGAAGTGGGGAAGCCGTCAGCGCAATTCCCTCAGTTTAGATTGACACCAAAGGACCCCAACCACCACTACGGGCGCATTTCAAAAATGCCATAAGCCAATTTGCTGATGCCCCGTGACAGCCTACCAAGAATCCGCATCGATCGATATCGCACACTGTTTTGGCTGCAGCACTCGAGTCATGGGACGATGGCAAATCCCCCCACTGAATTGTCATTGTTTATTAAGCAAGGCCTTAACCACCAGCCTGAGCCACTTAAGCACGAGAACAACTGAGACTGAGTCCAACAAGAGAATGCAAAACGGAGAGGCATTCGGCAGTTTTGCCTCACGCACAGTAGCTCCTTTCGCAGTGCAAAATATCTTGTCTCCAAGAAGCGGACGCAAACGCAATGCATTCAGCCTCTCCCGGTCACTCCATCCCGAAGCCGACGAGCTCGCCAACGCGCGGCCCCATCCCCTTCGATGCGAAGCCGGAGGAGAGGGAGGACCGAAGGAGAAGGCGGTGGCGCGGAGGTCAGGGAAGAGGTGGGCGGCGCGGAGGTGAGGGAGGAGCTGGAGGAGCTTGCGCGGCGGCGGATCTTGCAGGCGAGTAGGCGACGGAGGAGCTCGTGCGGCGGCGGCGGCGCGGGGGCCCAGGCCGGCGGAGCTCCCCTCCCTCTCTCTCCCCCCTGCTGCTCGATCTGGGGCGTGCAGGGGCTCGCCGTGCTCGGGATCCGCCGCCCCCAGATCGACGCGACTCCTCTGCTCCCCGTGCCGCCGGAGATGGAGTGACCCGTCGTCGTCGTTGTCCGCGGGTCTCCTCCTCGCCCGACGGCCGCTCCCCGCCGCAGTCTACTCCTCCCCTGCTCCTCGCCGCGGGTTCCTCCGCACCTCCCGCTCCGGCGACGAGCGGAGGTCAGGTACGCCGCGCCGCTCCGACCTCTCCCCGCCGTGGTGTCCTCCTCGCCTCGACAGCCGCTCCCCGCCGCAGTCTCCTCCTCCCCGCCACAATCGACGTCCCCAGAGCGGCCCGGCGGAGCGGCCAACCCGCTCGTCGCCTTCCTCCCCGTGGCGGGAGCGGCGCCGGCAACCGCCAACTGCCACCACCGATTTGCATTCGAGGAGAGAGAGCATGTATTTTTGCTTCGTCTCTCTCCTCGAAGGCAAAGTGCATCGCCCCTTTGCCTCTTCTGTTGGACAGCGTTTTCGTGAGGCACAGTGCCAATCGGTGATGCAAAATTGCAATTGCATATGCTGTTGGACTTAGCCTGACAACCACAATCCTCTCCCAGCGAGGCAGCAGCATGTGAACGTCGCGATCCAAACAACCCGGCTTTTGTCACCTATCAGCCCATGATTGGGGATTAAGCTCGACGATTGCCAATAATAGCCGAGCAATCCAATCTTTTCCAGCAGCAAGTGGTACGGGAGACATGGAGAACAAAGCCTAGCAGCTATTCTAACTCAGGAGGAGATCTAGTTATTCAACCACTATGGCTAATCACTTATTTAACGCTAAATAAGATACCATTCGAAGCCCACAATGCGCTACCTAATGAAGAAGAGAACGAAGCAATGATCTGTAGAATTCAAAAGAGAACGAACCAATGATCAATCGAATTTAGCCATTCGCCACCTAATTTGGACAGACCATGGATCACACATTGTGGTTTTTTACCTTTTTTTTCTAGAAGTTCATTTCCACAGTTGTCAATGGAGAATTGTAAAAAAAAGGTATGGTCAGTGGAGCGAGCACTCAAAACTGCACAAGAACATTGCTCGGTAAACAATTGCAACTTACAACAATGGGAAGAGAAATCCTCACTGGATCGAGAACCAATCATCAATCGAAACAATGCCGCCGCTGCCGCCGGCGGTAGAGCCCATCGCACTAGCTCTTCCAGGCATAGACGAGGAGGGAGAAGCCGTCGCCGCTCTGCAACTCGGCATCCTCCGGGCTACCCCAGTCCATGACCGTCGAGCCACTCGCCCATGACGCGGATGAGGACGCCACTGACGCCGACGAGGAGGAGCTCGCCTTGGCTAGCCTGCGCGCCTGCCCCCTCTTCCCCCGCTTCTCGCCATTGCTGCTGCTCTCGCTCCAGTCACCTCTCCCCCACCTGCCAACGTACCCAGCCCAGCCGCCTGCTCTCCCGGCCTTGTCGAGCAGCTCCTTCTCCTTGGCGTCGGCCGACTCACGCTCCTCGCCGTTGCCGCCGCCCGCGAGCTCGAAGCGGAAGACGAAGACGGCGTGCGCGGGCGGGGTGGCGGCCGCGGCGGCGAGCGCTGCGACGGCGGCGGCGGAGGCGGAGGCGTCAGGGGGAGAGGTATCGCGCGCGGGGAAGAGCCAGTTGTGGAGGTCCCATGAGACGAGGACGCGGTCGCCGCCGCCGAGGTCCACCTTCTCGGATCCGCGGAACTTCCACCGCAGGCGGCGAACGTGGAGCACGCGCTCGCCGTCTACGGAGACCGACAAGCCGACCTCGGCCCGGTGGTCCCTCTCCCGCTGCTCCTTCGCCTGCCCCTGCCCCTGGCCCTGGGCCTGGCCGCGCGCGACGAGATCCACCGAGATCTCCCGCTCCTTGCCGCGCACGACGACGCATGTCCGGTGCCCCCGGCCACCGCCGCCCGCGTCGCGCATGGACACGTGCTCGCGCCGGGAGACGAGGACGGGGCCCGGCCCCGGCGGTCGCCGCGCCTTGGTCTTCCTGTAGGCCTCCTCCGCCATGTCCCCCGCCACGACCGCCATCTCGCCGTCGACGACGACGGCGACGAAGTACCCCGACGAGGGCTCCGGGGAGCCCGAGGGCGGGAACCGCGCCCGCGACAGGTCCCACGCCAGGTCCACCCGGCGGTCCCGCACGCGGAACCGCTTGGACCCGCGCCGCCGCCACAGCAGCCACGGGCGCACGCGCACGGCCACGGTCGCCTCCTCCTCCTCCTCGTCGTCCTCGTACTCGTACTCCGCCGCCCCGCTGCCGCCGCCTTCGTCGTCGCACCCGTAGTCGGAGGACGAGGATGGGCCCCCGGCGGCGGCGGCGGCGGCGGCGGGGGAGACGCGGAGCACGGCGCGGAGGCTGAGCCCGAGCGCGGCGCGCGACCAGGACAGCGCGGCCAGGCCGAGGCGCGTCTCGTAGACGGACGTGGCGAGGCTGGTCCCCGCGCCGCCCGTGGCGGAGGACCCCGACGACGCCGAGGCCCGGCCGCCCGGCGCCGCCGCGCCGCGGAAGCAGGCCGGGATTGCGTCGGGCATCGCTTCGCTTCTCTTGCTGGCTGGCCTCCTTTGGGGGGAATGGAAATGAAAATGAACGGGTGAATCGCAACGAAAACCACGAGATTTTGGGCGTTTCGGGGTTTTTTTTCGTTCCGGCACGGCCTGGCCCCCCTCCTCGTGCTCGCGCAGCGATGCGGCAGCAGCTGGGTTGGACTTGGACCAGGACCCGGCGTGGGGAGGGTGCGCTACATATAACTCTGACGCGGTGGGGCATGGCCGCGTTGGACCCAGCTGGGGTGCGAGCGCGACACCTGCGGCGCGGTGCCACCACCGCCAGGCGCCGGCGCTTGGACCCGACCGGGGGCCGCTACCTCTCGCTCTTCTTCTCCTCTCCTTCTTCCGATGCGCGCTGGTTGTTGTCTCGTGGCCTCGTGGGTTTTGAGCTCGTTTCTCTTCGTTGTTAATTTTGATTTTTTTTTTGGCAAGGGTACGAATAAAGCCGTGTTCAGATTACTGGGGTCTGGGACTGTGCTGGATGTTCAACAACGCATTGTTCACGAACGGGAGCGAGCTCGTCGGCCGGTTCGTGCTGGATTATTCGTGGTCTAGTGTTGATTTGTCGATGTGAATGCGCTGGTTTTCTCAAACGTCGATGGCGAACGGTATGGTTTGTTTATTCGGGCTTGTTAATTTGTGACTGACGAATTACTCCATCAACTTCAACTGTTGGGCCGAGTCTAGGTCTGAGACTGAGCTTACCGAAAAATAAAGTATACGTTGTACTTCTTTGAGCTGCTGTGGCCATTTCTTTGAGCATCGTCCTTCGTTGTACACGTTGATTTCATCGAAGCAGGCAGCCACGTACGACTTCGCCGTGACTTCGCAAGAAGAGAAGCTCCCCCCACACCTCAAAGCCGGGAACTTTGGGCACCTACTCCCTGCACTCGATCGGGCCGGCCGGCGGCGTGCATGCAACCATTTGGAAAAGGGTGCTCCTTTTCACTCGCCGGCCGGGGGCATGATAATCATGAGGTGAGACCTCATCATGCGACACGGTTACGCACGCACGGCCGGACACCAAGGAGTAGGAGGAGGCCTCTGCCCGTTCCGTGCTCTGGATGCACTCGTGGGAACGGGATCCGATCGCACGCGCGCACGCATGTCGCCGTGTCGGTCGCGACATACACGGTCGGGGCGAGCCGAAAAGATCGAAGAGCCGACCCAACACCCAACTGGAAGCCTCATCAAAAGGGGCGGAAAAGACGCGAGGCGCGGCGCAGGTCCGGCGAAACGAGCCGTGTGCGGCGGTGTGCCTCGACGTCGTCGTCGTCGCCGCGCGCCAAACCGGTAGAGCTAGGTAGAGCTAGCACGTGAGGTTGAGGAGCTCGGTTGACGCCACGCCAATTCAGCGCTGATTCTTCGGCGGCGGCCGGGGCAAACGAGCAGTCAACCCGCCCGCCGGCGGGGCAGCCGATCGACGAGGGCCGTGCGCTGCGCGGCACGGCAGTGCCGGCCGGTGGCGCCCCGTGCGCGTGGACGGAGCCAAGTGGCTCGTGCCGGCCTGGCTTTTGCTGCAGGAGAGCGAGCGAGGGCCATCGCCGTCGGGCGGTGTGCATGCTGGTCGTCCCGTTTCCCCTTACCGCCCGTCGATTTGACCGTCTCGGTCGCGTGCCATCCGTGGTTTCTTCTCTCCGAGGATGCTGCAGGCGTCTTGTGGTTGAATGTTGGACCGAGCCAAATTGTCAGCCCCGGGCGATCCATCGATCGGTGACTTGGACCGCGTCAAGTTCGTTCTTCCCTCGCGGTACGGTCGCCGTTCCACAACAACCGGCCGGGGAAGTCGGCCGTACGCGCACGGTTTAATGGAGCTGGAGCCGACGACTACGACGTGTTTAAAGAAGAAGAAGCTCAGCTCGTCGGCCCCGGCCACTACTGTTCCCACCTCCCATCATCAGGTGAAGAAACTGCCGGAAATGAATGCCATAGCATGCGTCCATGCCGTATCGCGGTGCACGGGCGGGCGGGCGACGCGCAGCAGACAAAGCGGGCGCCAAGTACAGCGCCGCCAGCCTGTGCCCGCCGCGACAGGAGCCCCACGGTGCCATGCCGCCGGGGCAAACCCGCCCCATGATCTCGGACGGCGACCGGGGAAGGAAATCAAGGGAGCGAGGAACCGACGACGTGCCGGCCGCCGCGTCGTCCATGTATCGAGGGCGTTCGGGAGCTCGATTGGCCGGATCCCACACGGAGAAGTGACGCTATCATCGATGGCCCCCGCGGCTCGGGGTGCCGGTGCGCGACCAGCTGCCGGCAAGGGGGCCGTAGCGTAAACGCCCGGGGCTGCCCGCTCGCCGGTGCCCGGACCCAGACGGTGCCGCCCGAGCCGGCAGCCGTCGTGTGCGTGCGTGGCTGGCTGGGGCCACGACAGAGAAGTGATCGAGGAGATCGTGCGTGGATGGCGGAGTGGAGAGCCCGACGCATGCATATCCATCTTTTTTTTTAAGAACGCATGCATATATATCCATCTGGTTCAGGTTGGAATCTGGGTATACGGATTACGGTCTCTGAACATGCGTTGCACTTGCGCGGATCACGATCAGATCTCCGCTGGTGGAAAGCAGATCCTGTGTTACCGGCCGGGGTCATGCGCCAGGCGTCTGGGTTTGGCACTCTGACCGGAATGCCGTGGATTACTGCTCGGGGAGACGGGGACAAGTATAAGCGGACCCTCTCTCTTTTGTCCATTTTCTACTGCTCCAGGGCTCGACAAAGCCGACGAGTCGTGGCACGCTGTCAGCGGCATCACGCGAGCGATGGATCTGTGGCAGCATTTTTTTCCCAAAAAAAAAAGCTTCTTTTTTTTTTGACAACACTGTGCCAGCATTTGAGTTTCTGCAAGAGAGAGAGAGAGAGTTCTACTACTATTAAGGTCGGGATTCAGGCAGAAAAAAACCAAGTAATTAGACGGGTATCCGGAATCGCGAGGTTAATTATTGCGTGCAGGTACGGTGGCGCACACGATCATCAGTCCTCAGTACCACATCTTCACTCTGAAAAGTGAGAATCCATGCGATCATGTCAGAGCACAAATGTCGGTTGATGCGCACATTGAAGCTGCATTGATGTTATTCATATGGAAGCATCTAAAAATCGCATCGCACTCAAATTAAAAAAAATGCCAATCCTCGTTCCTTGACGCTGAACCATGTACTTGCAGTTTACCATGACAGTATGATAATACTACATATACACAAATGATGTTTTTCATTAATTCATATAAACGTCTTATAAAGCTGGAAATTTATCCATTATCTAAAAAAATAATCCCCTCCTCGATGGTCCTGCTCTAACTCTCCCATCAGCAGGGGTGAAGGCAACGTAAATATATTTTTATATGGGATATGCTGATCATCTGAATATGAACTCAAAAGAATATGAATAAGGATTTAGGTATCTTGGCATATATGAATAACTTGAAACCAATCACATACGATGTGGCGTAGGATACGGTATCGCAAACATCGGACAAATATGGATGATACAATAATTAGAAACGAATTATCTGACTACATACTATTAATTGTTGGAGGGTTTAGTTTGATCTTATTACTTGTTTTTTTGTGAACTTGTATTGTATGTTATGTTTGCCTTGAGATTCTTAATTATAAGTCTATAACACACGAACTTTATTTTAAATTACTTATTGTATTTTGGCTGCTACATTTAATGAATCGTGAATAAGTTATGTGTCGTGTTAGTCACGTCTTTCTAGATTTAGTTTGCAATATTGACCAATTCAAAATCCTATATAAAAGTGTGTATTATTCGACTATTTAAATTTGCATCAAACGCAATTTTAACCTAACTCTGCCGCACCATCTCCCACATAAAAAAACGAAACTATATTCATATCCACATCCACATCCATCCGTTATCCACTTCACTCCGAATTCAACTAAAGCGCGCGGATTAGGAATTTGGAATATAGCAAGAGCGATGTCTGTTCCACTCGGTTCATTTTCATCTTTACCCATGCGCCATTTTCATCATTAATTAGTTTGTGTTGAACTAATTAACTTGTTGTAAACATCATATATTTAAAAACAAATGTAGTAATATATTAGGTAATCAGTAGTGACTAGTTTTCATATCACTTTTTTCTTAACATTTAAGCCTAAAATAATTCTTTAAGCCTCAACAAATATATAAACTACGTTCGAAAATGTTTAAATGTTAGGTTCCATTTAGTTCCCAAAATATTCTCCGATCACCCGTCAAATCAATCTTCAAACACTAATTATGAGTATTAAGCATGAATTAATGACAAAAACTCATTCAACAATCCTCGGCTCAAATCGCGAGACGAATCTAACGAGCCTAATTATGTCATGATTAGACAACAACGTGTTACAATAAACAATCTCTAATAACTAATTAATTAGACTTAATGAATTCTTCTCGCATTTTCCCGTCCATCCGTGTAATTGGTTTTGTAATTAGTCTACATTTAATCCTCCTAAAAAGTCTTGAAAAGAGAGCTCGAAATTTTTCTCCCAACTACTTCTCTTTTATATAATTATTTTTTGAGATCACTTCATATAATTATTTATATATTAAAAAAATGTTTACTTCCATGGGCCTTAACAGGCCATCTTCTTTTATTATTTTCAAAAGGAAAAAAGTGTATTTTTCATCCCTAAAGTATTACAGAAGTGTGACATTCATCCTGCATGTTTTATTTAGTGCAAATCAATCTTTTAACTAACTAAATTGGTGCATTTATCATCCCTAAATTTGTTTAATGATGATTTAGTGTTATATAATATCAGTTTAGGTCATGTAAAAATATGTAATCATCTTACTAATCACCACTTATTCATGTATCATGTTGAATTAAAAGTCCGGTTTAAATCGATTTTGTCAAAGTTTTCTGATAAAATTTCTATGAGTAGCCAATTTAAAGAATTTATTGAATTTTCTTGCGAGTTTTATATATTCCACTCAGCAAATTACTTTAAGTAGTGATTAGTCAGATGATTACTGTCGGGGTTTGTTACCGCCGGCAAGTAAATTTATACGAGGGGGCGTGTTCTGATCCGCACGGTAGCACAGGAGACACTCGGAGTTATACTGGTTGGGGCCTCCGGAGAGTAATACCCTACGTCCAGTCTGAGAAGGGGTGTTCCTTATGCTCAGGGGTTTGCAACAGGGAGTACAAACAGGTCGGGAGAGGGTGTAGAGCCCAAATCCCTAGTGTGCGAGTGGTTCAAGTAGCAGAAGTCTGCGTACGTAAGTGAGTGTGTGTGAATGCTTGCGTTGTATGAGATGGGATATCGATGCTAAGTGCGTGTGGGGGTGAAAACGAACGTGTCTTGAGAGTGCCTCTGCCCCTCCCTTTTATAGTTGCAAGGGAGATGTCCAGGGCGATTACATTGAGCGTATATGAGCAAATCTACAGTGCAAGACGTCCTTCTCTGCTCCGGGTTGCCAGACGACAGAAGCGGCGAAGCACTGTTACGGGGCCTTGGGTGACGGTGTGGATCCCGTGCGTCCCAAGCATTTGTCCCGGGGCTCCCCGTGCCCTCCTCCGAGTAGTTAGTCTGGTACGGGAGGCAGTGTACGCGCTCTGACCCCGTCAGTGGATCAGGGGCTTGTCTTTTCTTGATGTTGTAGGAACGGAGTAGCCTGCACCATGGATAGGTGACGGCTTGCACTGTGCCGTTGGTGGCACAGCGTTTCCCGTGCCCTCCGTGGTACGATGCGTACCGCCTCAGCTGGGGGGCGGCAGGAGGATCCGTCCCCTGACACAGGATCGACCTGGTCAGGGCGGACCCATGCAGGGAGGCTAACACGTGGCGGACCGCGTACCGGGGTATCACGGGACGCCAACGGGGCCTGTGTACCTGTGGCCTTGACGGCCAAGTCTTGGACTGGTCGGAGACGGGAAACTACTCGAGTGAGTAGGCGGTCTACACCGCGTCTCCCAATGCTTAGGGCGTAGTGTGTACTGTACCGTACGCTGCTCAGCATCCATTACACCCTCCACGGTACGCTGGCCACTGTGCCGTTGGTGGCAGGGTTTGACGAATCCGCCCCCTGACACCGAATTGGCCTGGCCCGAGCGGGCCGCTGTGGCGGGGCGGACGCGTGGCGGTGCGCGGGGGAGCGTGCGCGGGGTTCCCGAGATCCCGATCTGGTGGGCCCGCGCACCCGGTGCCTTCTTCGTGACGCCTGCTCGAGCGGATGACGGAAACTACTCGTGCGAGCGAGTAGTCGCGACAGCGGGGCGGAGACTACTCGTGCGAGCGAGTTTCCGCGACCGTGAGGCGGAAACTACTCGTACGAGTCGAGTAGTCGGGAGCGAAGGCGGAAACTTGTCGTGCGGGTCGCCGCATACTCGGGGAAGAGGTACTGGCGGCCGTGGGCCACCTGTCTTCTGGCCCATGGCGAAAACTAGTCGTACAGGACCTCACGTACTCGGGCAGCGTAACACTCATCGTGTTAGCCGCCGGAGCAAGCCGTACGTAGGCCTGTGCTGCGTTTTTCAAGGGTCTTGGTGGGCCCTGGTCCATGGCCTCGTCAGTAGCCCCCGAGCCTGGTGAGGGAGTCGGAGACTCGCTCTCAGGATCAACTGTCACGGAGACGAGGAGATTTTGTTGTGTTTTCTTTGGTGGAGACGCGCGAGCGAACCCGCGGGTAGTAGCCCCCGAGCCCACGGACAAGTCAGAGACTTGTGCGTGGGGTTAAATATTGGAGTTTTGAACAAGTCGGAGACTGGTGTCTTGCCACATGGCGCGAGTCGTGGGGTGTCCGGCGGAGATCTCGCACCGGTTGCGAAATTGCCGGGTCCCACTTTGGGTGTCGTGGCGGCTCGGTTGTGGGCGGCGAGTAGGAGTGGGGTGCGCCTTTTGAGGGGCGACGCTTTGACGGACAGAGGACGTGACCCGAGGTGACGCGGTCATTAACTGCGGGGGGTAGATGTAATCATTCCCCCTTTTATATACCGCGGGCGCCGGCCAGTTTTTTCCCCTTATGCTTCCTTGTGTCTTCCGCCGCCGCCGTCTCTTGCCTTCGTCTTCGCACTCGCCGCGCACACCGCAAAGTTCGCCCCGCCTTCTTTCGCAAGCCAGGGTCGCCCACCGTCGCCACCATAGCCGACGTGATGTCGAATTGGGCGTCTTCGACGGTGACCTGGTCCGAGCTCGACCGCCTCGCCTCCGACGGCATGCTGCCGCCGCTGACTGCGGCGGAGGAGTGGAAGGTTCCTGGGCCGGAGAGCAGCCCTCAGCCCCCGGCGGGGTACGTGGTCTCGTTCGTGCTGTTCCACGAGCGAGGCTTCTCCGTCCCGGCGGGAAGGTTCATCCGCGCCGTGCTCCAGGAGTACGGCTTGGAGCTTCAGAACCTCAACCCGAACGGCGTCCAGCAGATGGCGGCGTTCGAGGCCTTGTGTGAAGGGTACCTGGAGATGGGTGCCCACTGGGACCTGTTTCGGTACTTCTACAAGTTCGTCGTCGTCAAGGACCACAATTCCGCGGCGGCCATTGGGTGCGCCGGACTACGTGGGAAGCAGGGGAGGATGGATGAATACATCCCCACCTACCTGACTTCCTCCAACAGTGGGTGGCACCGAGGGTGGTTCTACCTCAAGAACAACCCTGAGAACCCGCTGCCGGAATACACCAACCGTTGGTACGACCGGGCGCCGGCGAGGTGGAGCTACGGGCCGGAGAAGAAAGATCGCCCCCGGTTCCTCGACAGCGCCCTCGCCGCCCTCACAAGGCTCCGCGATAACGGGGTGAACTTCATCACCTTGATCGGCAGCTACCACACCCGGGGGGTCGTCCCGCTCCGTCGCCGCGTGCTGCGCCTCTGGGAGATGACGGACGACCGCGCTCCCTTTGAGGGGACCGTGACCACCCGCTCCCTGCCCTCGCTAGACGACGTCCAGCGCCGGGTGTCTCAGGCCACCGGGGTCACCTAGATGTTCTGGCCGCCGCCAGGTGTGTTGGAGATGCTTCCCTCTCCAGCCACCGTGGAGCTGGTATGTCTTCTCTCGACCTCTTTTTGATTTGTCTTCTGCAGGCGCGGGTGGTAATTACTCTTGTGGTTGCACAGATGAGGGATGTGTGCATCCTCGCCTCTCGTCCTCTGCTGGAGAAGGATCGGACGATCACCCGGGAGACCGCCGCACGGCAGCAGCGGCGAGGGGAACGCAAGAGAGCGCACCAGCAGAGGGAGATCGCGAGGAGGGAGAGAAATGACAAGCGCGCCTCGCGTCGGCGCAATGGGGAGAGGGACGTCTCTGATGACGAGGATCCCTCACCGACGCCGTCGGACACGGATGAGGATGAGTCCCCGTTCGAGTGGACTGATGAGGAGACGGCGCCGTCCTCACATCCGTGCGGCGGATCGATGCCCGCCTCGACCGCAGCCAGCGCCAGTTCGAGCCGGCGGGCGCCCCCCTCCTCTTCTCGGGCTGATCAGCCCGGAATGAGCGGCCGCGCCTCCCGGCGGGACCGCCGTGAGAGGGACAGGAGCTCTCCGCGACGCGGCGACTGCAGCCGCCATGAGTCACGGCGCGATGGCTCGCGCCGCCACTCCTCGTGCCGGCGGTCTCACTCATCCTTCGCGCGCCCATCGCGGGAGCCGCGGAGCGTGCCGGCGGCCTCCCCGCCACCAGCGACTCAGAGCGGGGGACCGCCGCTGTCCCAACAGCGCCTCGCTTCGACCATTGTCGCCAGTGGCGGACCGATCTCTTCCCCGGCGTCGGCTCCGACAGCGGGGGGCAAGAGGGCGGCGTCCCCGCGCAATCCCGCGATTGGCTCCAAACGGCCCCGTCGCGTCGCAGAAGGGTGAGCTCCAAGTTGCGGTTTTCTAGCTCTTGTTTCATGTTTTTGCTTATCATCATGATGTTGCTTCTTGGTTCAGGGCGCCTGACCACCGCACCATGAGGCCGGCGCCTGTCAAGGCATTGCGCCGCCCTGCTCAGGCGGCCGGAGACACACTGACGGCGAGCAACCCGCCGCCCTCCCTCCAGTCGGGGGCGGCGGTAGAAGGAACAAGCGGGTCTGGGACCCAGGCGATGACCGTTCCCCCGCAGGGGACTACGAGTCCGGCTCGCAGCGACCTGTCGATGGGTACGCTGGGTTTGGGGGGCGAAACCCCCACTGAAGAAGCGCTCTCGGCCCATGCGGCCGAGTTGGCGAGGTGCCTGTCCGGCGCCCCAGAGCAGGACCAGGAGGACCCTGCTCCCGAGGCGCGGGCGGGCGATGACGGACCGCCAGCCCCCGAGTCGTTGACGGGGGCGGGTGATGATGCAGACGCCGAGCGGCCGGCCCCCGAGTCGCTGGAGCGGACGCCCGCTGCCGCCGCGGGCCCCGAGGTCCCAGCCCCCGAGTCGCTGAGGGGGGCGGGGAGCGGCACGGCGGAGATGGAGATGGAGCCCCGAGCCCCCGAGTCGGCGAGGGGTTCGGGGAATGCTGTGGAGACGGTGGTGGAGGCGGGCGACCGCGCCTCCGCGGACGTCTCCGCCGCGGCGGCGATCGTGGTGACCGAGGGGGTCGTCCCCATTTCGTCGGTCACCGCGTTGGACGTCGCCCCTGCGGAGGTGATCGTCATCCCGGCGTCGCCTTCGCCGGTCGCCTCTCCCGCTGAGGTGGCGGGCGAGCAGCTGTCTCCCCCGATCGTGGAGGTTGGGGAGAGCTCGAGGGAGCGACACCCGGCCACTTCGACGGCGGCGGAGGAGGAGGAGACGGAGACCCCGCCGCTCTGGTTGGTGTCCGTGTCGCCGGTTCAGGCCTCAGTAGGCCCGGACTTCGACAGCGACGCCGAGGTGGCGGCCCGCCGCCGCCTGGAGCACGGCCTGCGTCTGATCGAGATGACGTGACGCCAGTCGGAGCGGGCGATCAAGGACCTGGTCCCCGCCTCGAGGGTGAGTCCTCTTTCTTCCTCTTCCTCTCTCATGCTTGTTTTCCCTTAGTTCTTAGCCGTGTGACTCGTATGTGATTCAGGAGCTCGTCGGGCGCTCTGAGGACAGGGCGCGGGCTTTTGAGGCGCTCCGCGCTGAGAATGTCAGGCTGGAGACGTAGCTGGCTGCGACCCGCCTTGCAGCGGCGGACGGCGAGGCCAGCCGGGCAACGGAGCGCGCGTCTCTTGAGGCGAGGACGAAGGCCGCTGAGGACCGCGCGACCTCGGCGCAGGCGGAAAAGGCCTCCCTGGAGGAGAAGCTGGCCGCGGCGGAGCAGGCGGCGGCGGTCCTTCGTTCCAACGCTGAGGCCACTGCCCGCACCGCCCACCAAGAGAGGACGGAGCTCGAGACCAGAGCGGGCCGGGCCGAGTCCGACCTCCAGGTGGCTCACGAGCCGGTGATGACGCTTGAGGCCCAAGTCGGCACCATTATTGCCGAGAAGGGCCGTCTGGAGGAGGTTGCTCAAAAGCGAGAGAATGAGATCCTCGGTGAGTACCCTACGACTTGTTATCTCTGCTTCTTGCTTCTGTGTGATTTCTTGATTCGAGGCGGCGTCTTTCTTCTGGGTGTACAGCTCTCCACGTGGACCGCACCGACTTGCGGAAACAGGTCGCGGAGCACAAGAGCGCCATGACCACCTGCCTCGTCGAGAACCAGAAGCTGGTGGAGCTGGTCAAGGAGGCCAACGAGAAGATCAATAGTAAGAGTTGTGTCCTCTTCATCTTTCGCCTTCCTTGGACTGGCTCATTTTTTGCTGACATTGGTCTCCTTGCTTCTCTGCAGAGGCCATGACCGAGCTCGAGCAGGAGCGAAAGTCGCTCGGGGGAGGCCCAGGCTGAGATCAAGCAGCAGGAGACAATCCGCAACAGGATGGGTGCGGCCATCATCAAGGTGTGTGACGAGATCGGTGTTCCTCCCGGCCAATTGAGAGAACGCTTGGAGTTTGCTCCTGCGACAGCTCGTCAACGGTTGATAGATACGGCTGGCGACGCCGTCTGCAAGGTGGTGGCCATCTTCTTATCGCATTACCCAGACCTGGACAGGAGGCTGCTTGGCCAGGGATGGTGCCCGGGCTACACCAACGAGCAGTATGACAAGATCGAAGAAGACGCCGTCGACTTCGCCAAAGCCATGCTGAGTCACGCCCTTTACGACCTGGGCCTGTAAAGAAAACCAAGTTGCCTTGCCGAGGCTTTTTTAATCATGCTTGTAAAAAACTTGTGGGCCGGATGTTTGTGGCAAACTCGAGGGTTAAGAACCCGTCTTTGTTTCAAGCTTTAAGCATTTTGATTGTGTGTTGCCCTTTTCTTGAGTAGTTAGAGGACTTGTGCGCTGAGTAGTGTCACTTAAAACTTTGCTGACGGTGTCTTGCTCCGTAGCCGCGAAGGCGTAGGAACTAGGCGACTCGACCGAGCTTAGTTTAGGAGTGTTACCACTCGAGCGGGCAGCCCTCGAGTACTTCGAAGAGAGATAGGCGCATGTACATGTTTTTGCAAACAAGAAAACTCTTGAGAGTTTGAAACGGTTACTCGGAGTCCCTTTGAAGGGGCGAGTGATTGATAACTTGAGATCACAAACTTTGCTTGTGGGTCTTTGTACCGTAGCCGCGGGGGCGTAAGTACTCGGGGCCCGGACGAGCGCGGGTTCGTGACCGCTGGAGTCATCGTTCATCTCCCTTTAAGGAAAGTGAGTGTACTGCGACGATCATACGAGAAACCACAGACGGTTTTTGATCGAAAAAAGGTTAGTTTGAAACGGTTACTCGGAGTCCCTTCGAAGGGGCGGGTGATTGATAACTTGAGATCACAAACTTTGCTTGTGGGTCTTTGTACCGTAGCCGCGGGGGCATAAGTACTCGGGGCCTGGACGAGCGCAGGTTCGTGACCGCTGGAGTCATTGTTCATCTCCCTTTAAGGAAAGTGAGTGTACCGCGGCGATCATACGAGAAACCATGGACGGTTTTTGATCGAAAAAAGGTTCCGCAACGATCAGGGGAGGGGGTCGTAGCCCCCGGGTAGCCCCCGAGCCCATGGACAAGTCGGAGACTTACCCATGGGGTGAGACAAGCATAGAGACATTTTACTCGAGTAAAAGATGTAAGCTTGCGAAAAGAGATCATTTCATGAAAGGAAAAGTAGCTCAGAGCTCTTGCATTGTCATAAAATGAGAACAGAATAAATACTTAGGGGTAAAAACGGCGTAGCTGCTCTATGTTCCAGGCGTTGGAGATGAGCCTGCCGTCCTCGTGCTTGAGCTTGAAGGTTCCCGGACGGAGTACTTGGTCGACAATGAATGGCCCCTCCCATGGAGGCGAGAGCTTGTGTCGCCATTCATTGCTCTGAACTCGTCGGAGGACAAGGTCGCCAACTTAGAACTCACGCTCCCGTATGTTGCGTTCATGGTAGCGGCGTAGAGCTTGCTGGTATTGTGCTGAGTGAAGGAGGGCGACGCTGCGCGCCTCGTCCAACTGGTCGATGGCGTCCTCGAGGGTGACCTGGTTGCCCTCTTTTGTGTAGGCCTGAACCCGTGGGCTGCCGTAGTCGATGTCCGTTGGGAGGATCGCTTCCGACCCGTGGACGAGAAAGAAAGGCGTACAGCCAGTAGCCCGACTTGGCGTGGTACTCAGGCTCCACAGGACGGACGGGAGCTCTGCGGCCCACGTCGCTCGAAACTTCTCGAGACGCTTGAATATCCGCGGCTTCAGACCCTGCAGGATCATGCCGTTGGCCCTCTCGACTTGCCCATTGGTTCTTGGATGGCTGACGGCGGCCCAATCCACACGGATGTGGTTGTCATCACAGAACTTGAGGAATTTCTTGCCGGTGAACTGCGTGCCGTTGTCGGTGATGATGGAGTTCGGGATCCCGAACCGATAGATGATGTCGGTGAAGAACGCGATGGCTTCCTCGGAACGGACGTTCGTTATGGGCCTGGTCTCGATCCACTTCGAGAACTTGTTGATGGCGACGAGCACGTGGGTGTAGCCCCCGGGTGCTTTCCTCAGTGGCCCGACCATGTCCAACCCCCAGACCGCAAATGGCCAGGTGATGGGAATGGTCTGCAAAGCCTGCGCCGGGAGATGGGTTTGTCGTGCATAGAACTGGCAGCCTTCGCAACTGCGCACGATCCGAGTGGCATCGGCAACCGCGGTGGGCCAGTAGAAACCTTGTCGGAAAGCCTTTCCGACAATAGTTTTGGGGCCGGCGTGATGTCCGCAAGTGCCCGCATGGATTTCCTGCAACAGCTCCTTGCCCTGGTCGGCCAGGATGCACCGCATGAACATGCCTTTGGCGCCCTTTCGACGGAGCTCGCCGTCGACCAGTTTATACGACTTGGCCATGCGAGCGATGCGTCGAGCCGTCTCCTTGTCGGGTGGCAATTTTCCTTCCACCATCCACTCGAGGATCGGAATCCTCCAGTCAGGGTCTTCAAGGTTGGGCTCTTGCGCCCTGTCGATCTCCATGACCTCTTGTGTCGGCGGTTCTGGCGACTTGTCCTCCTCGGAACGAACGGATGGCTCGTGCTGGTCGCTGGCGAAGACCCCGTGTGGAACGGGTTTTCGATTTGACGCCGCTTTTGCGAGGGTGTCAGCCGCCTTATTGTACTCACGCAGTACATGATTGAGCTCGAGCCCGTGGAACTTGTCCTCCAATTCGCGCACCGCCCGGCAGTAAGCGGCCATCTTCAGACTTATGCAATTCTTCTCTTTCATAACCTGTCCCACGACCAGGTCGGAGTACCCCCTGACGTCGAGGCGTCGAATTCCCAGCTCGAGGGCGATCCAGAGACCGTTGATGACTGCCTCGTACTCAGCGACGTTGTTGGAAGCCGCAAAATGTAGTCGGACCATGTATTCCATTCGCACGCCCAGAGGCGAGATGAACACAAGCCCGACCCCGGCTCCTTCCTTCATCAGGGATCCGTCGAAGTACATAAGCCACGTCTCGTGCTCGATGGGAGCAGGAGGGGTTTGGATCTCCGTCCTTTCAGCGACGAAGTCAACCAGCGCTTGCGACTTGATGGCAGTGCGAGGCGCATACTCGATGTTTTGCCCCATCAACTTGAGGGCCCACTTGGCGATTCTGCCACGCGGTGAGAGTCGAAGTAATGCCGGAGCTTCCGCTTGGTGATGAGGACAGCGTAGATCAGCTTCTGTATCTGTGGATATCGTGTCTTCGAGTCGGAGAGGACTTCGCTCACGAAGTAGACTGGGAGTTGTACTTTCTGCGTCTTGCCGGGCTCGTCTCGCTCAACTACTAGCGCTGCGCTCACGACCTGGGTCGTTGCAGCGATGTACAGAAGCATCGACTCTTCCTCGGTCGGTGCGGTGAGCACCGGCGGGCTTTCGAGCAGCTTCTTGAGCGAGTCGAGTGCTTCTTGTGCTTCTGGCGTCCACTGAAAGTGCTCCGACTTCTTCATGAGCTGGTACAGCGGCAGGCTGCGCTCTCCTAGTCGGGCGATGAACCTGCTGAGAGCAGCGAGGCATCCGGTGGCACGCCGAACCCCCTTCAGATTCTTGATGGGCCCCATTGAAAGGATCTTGATGTCGTCTAGAGGGGGGGTGAATAGACGAATCTGCACTTATTAAAAACTTCAACCCTCTGTTAGTACTAAAACCGGTCAGACCGGTTTCCAAAACCGGTCAGACCGGTTTTGCTAGGCAGCAAATCAACAAACAAGTATATGCCCTCTACGAGTTCTAGCTCAAACCAAACTTGGTGTATGACTTCCAAAGGTGTTTCCAAGAGTGTCAATGAAGTCCCTGCACACAGCACAAGCACACCAAAGTAGATCGAAGCGGAAGCACAAAGATTGCTAGAAACAACTTGAGTTAATGCATGTAAATGTAAAGCAAGTAAGAACACAAAGATTTATCCCGTGGTTCAGCCCACCACTAAGGTTAGCCTACCTCCACGTTGTTGAGGTATCCACACAAGGATAGGCTCGCCACACAAGGCTTGCCCTTGACCTCGGTCTCAAGTCAAGAGAATGAACCCTTGAGATGAGAAGGTTTCCAGTAGAATCACAGGGGTAATACAAACTTCTTGGAGCTTCCACAATCTCGGATTGGAGAGCTTCCAAGTGACTTCTAGCCGTCTAGGAGCAAAGCTCCAAGAGTAAAGGATGTTTCAAAGGATCTTCAACACAAATCAGCAGGTGCTCAAGTGTGGGATGCTCACAAGACTTCTCAAAGCTCTCTAAAGCTCTCACACAAGTCACTCTCTCAACCCAACACAAGAATAGGGCACTAAAGGGTTGAATCTCACTTAGAGAGGTTGGGGAGAGCTTAGCTGGGGTTCAAGAAAGCATAGGAGGCGCAGGGAACCAGCAGCCCCTCAAAGAGGAGCTCATGGGTATAAATACCCATCCTCCCAAAAACTAGCCGTTAGTCTGTCAGACAAAACCGGTCAGACCGGTTTGCCAAACCGGTCAGACCGGTTTTCAAACCAACTAGCCGTTGGACGGTGTCAGTGCCCAAACCGGTCAGACCGGTTTGCCAAACCGGTCAGACCGGTTTGCCAAACCGGTCAGACCGGTTTGGGCCAGAGAGCTCTACTAAGGTTTGAACTCCAGGGTTAGTCTCTCTTGGGTTTACTTGAGCACTTTTTGATGTTTGTTGTCCAACCAATGATTCATCCCTCTTGATAGTACGGCATACCTAAACTCAAGATAAAAGATAAACCCTAATTAATCTACTTGAGCTTGAACCATCAAGGTACACCGGTAATTGATCTTCAATGATTCGAGGGCTTCCAATGTTGTATACCAACTGAGCACATGTTATAGATATAAATAGATGCATGTGCTTGAGCATATCCACCTTGAGCTAGTGACTTAGAATTCTTCCATAGAGTAGAGAATCAATCACTTTGAATTCTAGAGCCACTCCAAATTATCAATCATGACACTAGATGCAATTTATCACTTTCCTCGGTAGGTTTGGATATGATACTTCGAAATCCTTGACGCTCTCAACTTCACCCTAGCACCTTGCTTATGGTCGCTATCCATAGCCTTTGCTTAGTTCCTCGTTTTAGCCATCTTGATCTCTTCATCACTTATCCTTGCCACTATTGAGTCAAGCCTTGCACCATAGAGAGAATTCCATTTGAGATGCCACTCAAATAATTGTCCTTTTGATTGATAACAAACATCCTTGCCTTGCAAGCTTCCATTTAGGTCCATTACAATAGAGGTAACCACATGACCTTTGTCAATGCTATATTTGAAGTCTTGCAACTAGCTTCTTTGTAAGAGTCAATATCTTCCACTTGATGTAAGAGTGAAATCCATTTGATATTATACTCGGTGAACTCATTGTATAGCTCATCAAGTTCCATGTTGTATCAATAGTAAAATCCCTTTGATGCCATACTCATCTTTAACTTAGTTCTCCCATCTTTACATCACAAACTTCTCCTTTCTTCACAATATGCTTTGCTTTGACATAGAGAGGCCAACTAAGTACCATATATAATCATGCCTCTATATTTGCTTTTCTTTAGCTTAGAATCACTTGTTGTATGTCTTATATAGACTCCAATGGGAAGAACACATTAACCAACTCATGACATTCATCTTTAGTAGTTTGCATACATTCCATGTATAATGCCATGATCCACCCTTGTCATCTTTGCAATATGAGCCAAAAACATGATCTTACACATAAATATCATTTGTCAATAATCAACAACCTGCTCACATGCTTTACAAGAGTGTTAGTGATTTAATCAAGTTGTCACTCAACTCACCAAAACCCACTTAGGGCTTGATTGCACTTACACCCATGCCCGTAATCGCAGAGATCTTGTTGGGGTTTGCCTCGATGCCGCGCTCCGATACGACGAACCCGAGTAGCATGCCCCTGGGGACCCCGAAGACACACTTCTCGGGGGTCAGCTTCACGCCATGCTCCCTCAGCTTCTCGAAGACCGCGGTAAGGTTGGGTATCAGGTCACCCACCTTCTTTGACTTGACCACGATATCAGCGACGTAGACCTCGATCAGCCGTCCGATGAGATCCCCGAAGACGCAACGCATGCATCTCTGGAATGTGGCCCCTACATTCTTCAACCCGAAGGGCATGGAAACGTAATAGTACGCGCCAAACGGGGTGATGAACGAGGTGGCGAGCTGGTCGATCAGATCCATTGGGATCTGATGATATCCTGAATAAACGTCGAGAAAACATAGGGTTTCGCACCCGGCGTCGAGTCGACCACTTGATCTATGCGTGGTAAGGGAAAAGGATCTTTTGGACACGCCTTGTTCAGGCTCGTGTAATCAACGCACATCCTCCATTTTCCATTCTTCTTCTTAACGAGTACAGGGTTTGCTAGCCACTCGGGGTGGTAGACTTCACGGATGAAACCTGCACTAATAAGCTTCTTGATTTCTTCTCCGATAGCCTTGCACTTGTCGGAGTTGAAGCGGCGCAGACGCTGCTTGATTGGATTCGAGCCGGGCTTAATGTTAAGCTTGTGCTCGGCGACTTCCCTTGGAATCCCCGGCATGTCAGAGGGCTTCCATGCAAACACATCGAGGTTCGCGCGGAGAAAGTCGACGAGCGCGCTTTCCTAGTCAGAACCGAGCGCCGTCTCGATACGGAGTGTGCGGCCGTCGTCGGAGACGGGCACTTCCTTGGCGTCCTTGGCGGGCTCGAAAGAGCAGGCCGCACGCTTGGACGTCTCGGGGATTTCTTGGTCCTCGGAGGGTGGCTCGACAGCGAGCTTCTCAGACCAGATCAGTGCTTCAGCGAACTGGAAGCACTCAACATCGCATTCGTATGCGTACTGGAAAGTTGTACCAGCTGTGATGATGCCTTTCGGGCCGGGCATCTTCAGCTTGAGGTACGTGTAGTTGGGGACGGCCATGAACTTAGCGTAAGCTGGCCTTCTGAGTATCGCGTGATACGTTCCCGGGAACCCCACCACCTCGAAGGTGAGAGTTTCCGTTCGGAAGTTGTTCGGAGCTCCGAACGTGACGGGCAGATCGATCTGCCCGAGTGGGACCGCCTCCATCCCGGGTACAACCCCGTGGAAAGGCGCCTTAGACAGCCGCAGTTGGGACCGCGGGATCCCCATGTCGTCCAGGGTCGACATGTAGATGACGTTGAGGTCGCTGCCTCCGTCCATCAGAACCTTGTGCACGCGCTTGGTGCCGAATAAGGGCGACACGACAAGCGGGTAGCTACCCGGTCGAGGTATGTGATCAGGATGATCGTGTCGGTCAAATGTGACCGACATCTCCGACCACTTCAGGTAGGTCGGAGTTGCATGCTCGAGCTGGTAGACCTCTCGTCGCACTACCTTCTCTTGACGCCTGGGCAGCCGCGCCTCCGAACCTCCGAAGATCATCATCACGGCTCCGTCTTCGCGAGGGTAAGCGGCATCATCGTTACCCTTGTCCTTTCCTCCGTCGTCGGTCGGAGCATCACTCCGCTTCTTCAGCGTGCCGACGAGGTAGGCCTTCATCAGATTGCAATCCTTGAAGGCGTGTTTGACCGGGCCCTCGTGGTTGGGGCACGGGGCATCCAGCAGCCTCTCGAAGTGGCCTGACGGAGGGTTGGCTCTCGGTTTCGCTGTCTTTTGGTCGACAGCGGCCACCAAGGTATCCTCACGGTACCTCTTATCTTTGTTTTTCTTCTTCTTGATTGATGCGGACGGACCGTCGCCAGCTTCGACTGGCTACTTCCCTTTGCTTGCGACGGCGCTGAGCGTCGCGGCTACGGCTTCCTCCCTGTTGGCGTGGTCGGTCGCGATGTCGACCAGTTCTCGAGTAGATCGCGGCTTCCGCCGTCCGATCCGATGGATCAGCGTGGCACACGAGGTGCCGTTCTGGAAGGCCGAGATGACATCCACGTCGGTAGTGTTGGGCAACTCGGTGCACCGTTTGGAGAAGCGTCGGATGTAGTCGCGCAGGCTCTCGCCCTTCATCTGCTTGCAGTTGCGCAGATCCCAGGGGTTCCCTGGTCGGGTGTAAGTGCCCTGGAAGTTGCCGAAGAAGGCGTCGCGTAGTTGCGACCAGCTATCGATCTTGCCCCGCGGCAAGTGCTCGAGCCACATGCGGGTCGAGTCCGCGAGATGTAGCGGCAAGTTCTTGATGATGAACAAGTCATCCTGCGCTCCGCCGGCGTTGCATGCCAGTCGGTAGTCTTCCAACCAAACACTGGGGTTGGTCTCGCCGTCATACTTGGGCACGGAGGTCGGAGCCCTGAAGCGCGAAGGGAAGCGGGCGCTACGCACACTTTTCCCGAAGGCGCGAGGCCCTTGGGCGTCGGGCGAACCGCTCCTGCTTCGGTCCTCGTCGCTGTCGTACCGGCCTCCGTGTCGCCGGTTGTACTCCTTACGAGGTTGCTCCTCGTAGTCGTCGTGCTGACCCGCGTCAACCCTTCGCCGTGCCTTGATGGTGTCGCGTGCGTCGCGGTGGGGACCCAGTCGGCTCTTGACTGGTGCGTTGACCTCCTCGGACCGTCGTGGCTGCTCTGACGGTGCCGTGGGTTGTCGCGGCTCGGAGTGCCCGCGACCTTGCGAGCCCCGCTGTCGAGAAGCGGAGCTCTCCGCCTGCTGCACGGCGGCAGTCTCGAGGAGTGTCTTAATTTGCTTATGCATCTCCTTCTCTTGAGGCGTGGCGGGCTCTGGTACCTTCCGGAGAAGGATCGCAGCCGCCGCCAAGTTCTGCGACACCCTTTTGAAGACGGGCGTGCCGTCGACGAAATCTTGGTCGTCGTTGATGATGCGCTGCTGAACGTCCCTTGCCTGTGCACGAGCGGGAGTCGGGTTCAGGTCTTGCCCGAGTTGCTGGTGGAGCCGTGCCCGCTCGTCGTCGAGCTGTCGCTGCGCGTCCTCCAGCTCGTTCAGTCGAGCGCGCTATGCGGCGGGGTTGGGAGGAACCTGGGCCTCAGCCGCACTGTCCGCCGTCGAACTGTGGGCGAAGTGAAGTGCTCCATCCGGAGTGTGGGCCGGTGCTGGCGCCACCGGGGCGTTGCCCATGATGAAACACTCACGTGAGGGGTCGTAACCCCCGTCGTCGGAGTCGTCGGAGAAGCCGAAACAATAGTCGGCCGCCGTCTGGAAACGACGGAAGGCGTCAGCGTCGCGAAGCCCGGAGTAATCCCACTCCGGACCCGAGATGTCATCGGTACCGTCGGTCACGAGGTACTGCTCGTCGGGCGAGGTCGCAGCAAGCCCCATGTTGCAACAGAGGCGATGGCTGGGGTGGTTCTCGTACATAGCCCAGTCCGTGCTCGATGAAGAGGAACACGCTGCCGCTGCGTAGGACCTTCCTCTATGAAGAGGTGGTAACGGGGCGCCCTCCCTGGCGATGCGTTCCGTCGAGTCTGACGGCAAGGAGCCTTCTGCTGCGCCAGCGGGCTGTGGTGTACCAGCTTCAACCCGCGGAGGGGAGCTAGCACGTGCTGCCCTGCGGCGCTCCGCCTTGGCACGCTTCGAGCGCTTGCCTGAGCGCCTCTTGCGTCGGGGTGAGCGTGGCGGGGCGGTCGGAGCGGGAGTTGGTGCAGATGCGTTGGTGACCTCGTTGACGAGGCGCATGTCGTAGCCGTCTCCGGTCGCTCGGAAGTTCAGGCTTCCGAACCGGAGCTCAAGCCCAGCCACAAGCGACTCCGATGATCCCATGAGGGAATCCATCAGCAACGGCTCGGTGGAGGCTTTCGTCGAAGCGGATGATAAGAGGGCCTTGCGGACCCTAAAAAGAACGTCGAAAACACGCGAAGGCCCCTACCTGGCGCGCCAACTGTCGGGGTTTGTTACCGTCGGCAAGTAAATTTATACGAGGGGGCGTGTTCTGATCCGCACGGTAGCACAGGAGACACTCGGAGTTATACTGGTTCGGGCCTCCGGAGAGTAATACCCTACGTCCAGTCTGAGAAGGGGTGTTCCTTATGCTCAGGGGTTTGCAACAGGGAGTACAAACAGGTCGGGAGAGGGTGTAGAGCCCAAGTCCCTGGTGTGCGAGTGGTTCAAGTAGCAGAAGTCTGCGTACGTAAGTGAGTGTGTGTGAATGCTTGCGTTGTATGAGATGGGATATCGATGCTAAGTGCGTGTGGGGGTGAAAACGAACGTGTCTTGAGAGTGCCTCTGCCCCTCCCTTTTATAGTCGCAAGGGAGATGTCCAGGGCGGTTACATTGAGCGTATATGAGCAAATCTACAGTGCAAGACGTCCTTCTCTGCTCCGGGTTGCCAGACGACAGAAGCGGCGAAGCACTGTTACGGGGTCTTGGGTGACGGTGTGGATCCCGTGCGTCCCAAGCATCCGTCCTGGGCCCCCCGTGCCCTCCTCCGAGTAGTTAGTCGGGGTACGAGAGGCAGTGTACGCGCTCTGACCCCGTCAGTGGATCAGGAGCTTGTCTTTTCTTGATGTTGTAGGAACGGAGTAGCCTGCACCATGGATAGGTAATGGCTTGCACTGTACCGTTGGTGGCACAGCGTTTCCCGTGCCCTCCGTGGTACGATGCGTACCGCCTCAGCTGGGGGGCGGCAGGAGGATCCGTCCCCTGACACAGGATCGACTTGGTCAGGGCGGACCCGTGCAGGGAGGCTAACACGTGGCGGACCGCGTACCGGGGTATCACGGGACGCCAACGGGGCCTGTGTACCTGTGGCCTTGACGGCCAAGTCTTGGACTGGTCGGAGACGGGAAACTACTCGAGTGAGTAGGCGGTCTACACCGCGTCTCCCAATGCTTAGGGCGTAGTGTGTACTGTACCGTACGCTGCTCAGCATCCATTACGCCCTCCACGGTACGCTGGCCACTGTGCCGTTGGTGGCAGGGTTTGACGAATCCGCCCCCTGACACCGAATCGGCCTGGCCCGAGCGGGCCGCTGTGGCGGGGCGGACGCGTGGCGGTGCGCGGGGGAGCGTGCGCGGGGTTCCCGAGATCCCGATCTGGTGGGCCCGCGCGCCCGGTGCCTTCTTCGTGACGCCTGCTCGAGCGGATGACGGAAACTACTCGTGCGAGTGAGTAGTCGCGACAGCGGGGCGGAGACTACTCGTGCGAGTGAGTTTCGGCGACTGTGAGGCGGAAACTACTCGTACGAGTCGAGTAGTCGGGAGCGAAGGCGGAAACTTGTCGTGGGGGCCGCCGCGTACTCGGGGAAGAGGTACGGACAGCCGTGGGCCACCTGTCTTCTGGCCCATGGCGGAAACTAGTCGTACGTGACCTCACGTACTCGGGCAGCGTAACACTCGTCGTGTTAGCCGCCGGAGCAAGCCGTACGTGGGCCTGTGCTGCGTTTTTCAAGGGTCTTGGTGGGTCCTGGTCCATGACCTCGTCAATTACCTAGACATAAACCATTGTTAAATAGCACTAAAGTATTATTAAACTAAGGTGGGATGATAAATGCATCCATTTAGTTAAACGATTAATTTGCATCAAATGAAACCTAAGGGATAAATGTCACACTTCTGTAATACTTTAGGGATGAAAAATACATTTTTTCTTTCAAAAAGAAAAGGCAGTGGGGCCATCGGACCCACCTGTCATCCCTGCCGATGGGCGATGGGCCCTCAACGTCTCATCTTGCATTCCTGCTTCCGCCGGATCAGTCCGATCTGTGCCACACGCCTCGCTCCGCCCGTCCGCCGTGCATTTGATTCGAACCAACGCGCTGCTCGTGCTCGACCTCCTGATCTTGCGCCGCTTATTCTCTACTCCTAAAAAGTTTAGAAAGGAGAAAAAAACTCCGTCCTCCCTAATCCCTCCGCTCCCGCGGGTCTGCCAACCCCCACGCGCGACGCCGTCCGTCCCTCGGAAAAAAACTTTTGCACTGTGCGATCTGGACGCCCTCGCATCCGCCTCCCTCACCCTCGCATCAGCCCACACCGTCGCCCATCCCATTCCATCCCCGCAGCCTGCTCCTCAGTCCTCACCCTCGAACTCGGTGTCTGCTCCGTCGTCGCCGCCGCCGCCAATCTCCTTCCCCGCAGCCCCCTCGCTCGCGCAGCTCTCACTTGTGGAAGCCGCGTCTGTGGACGCCGCCGCACCATCTTGGTCGGCTCAACAACCCCGCCTGTGCCCTCCGCCTCCGCCGATCGCCTCCCCAGATCCCCCACCCTGGCCATGGCCGCCGTGCGCAGCCTCCGCCTCCACGCCGCCGTCGTGGACGCTCGCACCCCCACGCACTCTCCACCACACCGCCGCTGCCGCTGTTGATATGATGCCCGCACCCGCCGCCTTCATCTTCTCCGAGTGATCTCGCTTCTAATTTTTTCCAACCCTTTTCCCTGCGTGATCTCGCCATCCGCGCGTCGCTGCTGCCATCGTGACTCCGTGTCCACGATCCTCTTGCCAGGTGAACCCCCCTGTGTGGCTGCGATCCGTCCTCTCCTCCACTGAGCGCAGGAAGAACTGGATTAGCCTACCTGCATCTGTGATCTAGGGTTCAAAATCTTGGGTGGTGCTTTCACGCAAAATGGATCCGCCCTGCCATTTCCTGGATGCATGAAGCCTGATGCTAGGATAATATCTTGCTCTATCGCATCATGAAGGTAATTCATCTTGATGCTGTGTGATTAAAGAAGAACCTGGTGCTAGGATCGGATCTTGATCTACGGCATCGTAAAGGTAAAACATCTTGATGTTGTGAGATTAAAGAAGAAATATAATGTTTGATTGTTTCTGTGACATTAATTCTATAATTATAAAACGAAATTATGTAGTTTATCTATAGTGTGACTTACATATAAACAATTTGACCTGTCCGTCGAGCCACAGCGATGGCGCCGACATCCTGCACTGTCAGCCGATCGCCACAGTTCCAGGGCCGGAGTCGCACTGCCAAGAGGAGATGAATTTCTTCGGACGATCAGGTTCTTCCTCCGGCCAACAGGTATATATGTAGGTTCTGGTTTAGGTGGTGGTGCTCTGAATGGCTTAGCCTACTGTAGTTTTATGTATGTAGAGGTTTCACTTTTTGTATAGTCTACCATCTCCTCTCTATCTTTTATTTGCCCCTTGCCCCCTTATCTGATTAGATGCCAATTTCGTCCATAAAAAACAGTCACACCTCAACATCATTCACTGTGCAGTTTTGAAGATGATCTTATTGTTTGCTGTCAGAAAAGGAGATTCTGCAGTAGTGAAGGCCGAGTATGGATTTAGGTAATTCTTCGTGTCGCTACTACAAGGTGAGTCCCTAATGAGTTATTTGTATGTGCAGAGAAGTTCTATTGATAGATGAATATGCATCATATTTTAAAGATATTGGACCCCTGGCTCCTTTCAAGACTTGGAAAGTTGGGCAAACAAACAGTATCATGTCTGCAAAAAGTGCACCCATCTTATGATGTTTATTTAGAGCGGGCTAAAGGAGTACTTGTTGTCACTATTCCTGTAAGACCGAGGAAGAAATCTACAGGTAGTTTTTCATGCTCAGGTTTTCAGGAGTACTTTTGTACCCAGCTTTGTGTGTGCTTATTGGAGTTCTTGTTTCTTGCCATATCAGCCGCACATCTTTCTGTCGCCACACGTCTTTGTAAATCCTCTACGCCAATCAAAGGTGAGGCCATTCTCCTCTTCAATCCTGTATGCCAATCAACTGAATGTATAAGAAGTTGCTAGACTGCTAGGAAAGTACGCAGTTTCTGCCTTCTCATTCTGCCAAATTAGTAGCTGCTATTAATTCTGCAAAAATAGTTTATAGCAGCAAATAAATGTGTAGTGACAGTTGAATCTGAACTGAAATAGACTTCCAAAGCTGCTTCCCTTAACAACTCATGTGAAATCACTAACAATTGGAAGATGGCCATTGTGACATGCATAGTTAAACTTCCCCTAAGTGCACTAATGAAAAATGAGACACAAGCCTCCCTATGCCAATACATTTGCATCGAGCTGGGATGGATCTTTAATTACGTTTGCATTGAATGCTCAATATATTGCAATATATTGCATCGTTTGCATCGAATGCTCAATGGCCTTTTCTGAATCTTATGTCAATATCCTGCCAGCAATTTTATTATATATGTAATGATTGTTGGTAGAATGTCTCTTGATTTGTAGGTTTTGTTTTGCCATCTTATCTAAAGTTATTAGAGGAGCTCTATAGGGATTATCCTGAAAATACTGTTATTCTTGATCATATGGCTTTTTGAAAGACACCAACGTAAACTTAACTACTTAAGTTTTAGAATATATATATTTTGCTTTGTCTTTAACTCTAATAGGCTACACTGTAGCTATTTTGCAGATTGCAGCAAGACTAATTTCCAATGTGTGGACTTCAGTCCAACTCTACAAGGGAAAGTATAAGGTATTGAGCATCCAATCATTGCAATTATTCTAATTTAGTTTTGCTGAGCACTAGAAGATGTAATCATAGCTTACACTGACATTGCTTTCAGCCAAGTGTTTAATACAGGAAATTTCCCATCATGATACCCTGGCCAATTGTGCACTGGCCATTTGTCACAAGGCTTCCTTTTTTAATTGATAATAATGAAATTCAAATGAATTAGCTTCTTTAATATTGATATATAGCTACTGAGGATAGAAGATTATATTAAACAATTAAAGTAGGAATATTTTGCTAATCACCTTCTATTGCTTGGTTTGGTCTCTCAATGGAACAAGTGGGTCTTTGTTTTTCTGATGGATGAAACTTAAGATGCAATCAAGCAGAGGAGCATCACACTGGATCATGTTGTATGTTGTACAATGTATGGTTACTATTTAGTTGATTGCAGTGACAATATATGTATATGCAAGGTGTACAATTAAATTTGTTAACGAAATAGCTTTTGAAAATCTAGCATGTTCCTCTTGTCATGTCTTCCTCTTGTACTGTGTATCGTGTATTTTCATAGTCACGAAAACATATATCCATCTAAAGTAAATATAGTAATCGAATAAAACTTGTTTTAGTTTAATGAAAAGTGTAGGATCATTAGAATCTCAGTTTCCGAATATATAACTCACGGGATTATGTTTAGTTGATCATAGTTGTCCGCATCAAAATCTTGTGGCGCACAAATTTGTTGGCATTGCTTTCGTACTATTTTAATACTTTGTGTATTGCGTTGTAGATATTTAGATGCCCGTAGTAATGTACGGGCACTTTCCTAGTACCTCCCCAACTTTCGTTCCACCCCCTGCTCGTGCTCGACCTCCTGCCTCCAGGCACGCGCCCGGCGCCCCCAAACCTCCTCGCCGCCAGAACGGCCCGCAGCCTATTCAGCGCAGGCCAGGTACCGCTCCTCCCCGCAGTCTAGCCCCGATTTTTCGGGCATCCTGACCGCTTCACGGACCCTCGGTCCGTGGTCAACCGTCCGCCGACCCAGGATCGGCCACCGTGACCTTGCCGCCGGCGATCTCTGCACCATAGACTCCGACGGCTCCCCCTCGTCGTCGACGAAACACCACCTGATCGAACAGCCCTCCTCAGGAGGTCTAAAGGTATTCCCCCAAAGTTTACAAGTGAAAATGCGATGTAATGTCTTGGATGACCTGATCTAAGCCTAATAGTATCACCACACATTTCGTCATATTTTGACATCGTAGTACATGTAGACATGTAGATGTAGTATAAGGAAATTGGGCCAAGCACCCAGCAGTACCAGGCACACAAATTGGCTCTGTTAATGTGGGCCCAAATTGATAGTACACGTAGTATAAGGAAATTGGCAGTGTTTTTGGACAAGCAATAGGTCCACCAAACAGACGTGTTGTTCCCTTTCTGGTGGTTTTGAACGGTTTAATATATTAATGTTCGCTTAGGACTCAAAATAATCACACGGCACAATGCTAGTGAAACAACAGAGGAAAGAGATCACAGTGGTAATTTGGATGACTACAAAATGTTACTAAATGCTAAATTCACAATGTATTTTTAACTTATGTTCTTGTGGATTTTGGTGTTGATCTATGTAATTAGGTGTTGACTACTTGTACTTATTTTTAAACAAATCATGGTTGGCATTGCAAGGTAGGAAGCAGTTATGTAGCTATGCTACTGTGCTCTCACTGGAATGGGGATTTGTTTCCAGCAATTACAGTCTCTGTCCTCTTGTCCTTATTCACTAGAGTGAGAATTGAGATGCCTGTTGTGATACTTTTTGACTCAAATGCATGTGTGTTCTGAAAAAAGGTCATTATATTGTAAGCTGCTGTAGTAATTTATGGTCCACCTTTCATGGTTTGTTTTACATGTACAAGTATATTTATTCAGCTATTGAGTTTTTAATAAGGATGATGTGGGTTTGATTATATGGTTCACTATCTTTTGCTTTTGTCCAATGACACTTCCCCTTTCTAAGGCCTGCTGTTGTCTTGCATCATGATTTCTTTAGCAATGTCAAACATTCCAGAACTTTATTTAAAGAATCCAATTTTTTCCATTGGAAGAATGTTAAGATCTAAGCTATCAAAATCATCTGATGTTGTTTTTTATATTTCAGATTTTCAGTACAATGGATCGGCAAAAGCACAGGATACTGATGGTGTCTGACTTTTTCTTCCCAAACTTTGGTGGTGTAGAAAGCCACATCTACTATCTGTCGCAATGTCTTCTCAAGCTTGGCCATAAGGTCCTATTTTCCTTCATGAACTGTTTTAGTTTTCTAGTATGCTTATGAATGCTTTAGGGACTTAGGATAAACTGATGAATATGTTTTTTATTCTGCCAAGTCCCTGCATGAGAGATTGCAGATATGCTCATGGATATGCTTTTAGTTCTACCCCTTAATCGTTCTGCTCTTTCTGCATTGTTAATTTTGGATTTTGAGGATCCTTCAAATATTCTGCTCTACTGCCAAATAGGATGTCATGGTCATGCTTAGGAGATCTTACGAAATACCTACTTTACTAAAATAATGGGAACTGTATCAATGGTTCATTCCTTTTTTTCCTGAAAAATATAAAAATATTATGTTTGATTGCCTAGGTTGTTGTCATGACGCATGCATATGGAAACCGATCTGGAGTACGTTATGTCACAAATGGTTTAAAGGTTTATTATGTACCGTGGAGACCATTCCTGATGCAGAATACACTGCCTACATTATTCTTGACATTTCCAGTTGTAAGAACCATTATTATACGTGAGAGGATTTCTGTCGTACACGGACATCAGGCTTTTTCAACACTGTGCCATGAAGCATTGATGCATGCTAGGACAATGGGGTACAAAGTTGTCTTCACAGATCACTCACTTTATGGTTTTGCTGATGCTGGAAGCATTCACATGAATAAGGTGCTGCAGTTTACTCTTGCAGATATTGATCAGGCAATATGTGTTTCTCATACAAGCAAAGAGAATACTGTCTTGAGGTCTGGGATATCTCCAGAGAAAGTATTTATGGTTCCTAATGCTGTGGATACAGCAATGTTTACTCCCTCCCCCGAGCGCCTAAGCTGTGATGAAATTGTTATTGTCGTGATCAGTAGGTTAGTGTATCGAAAAGGTGCAGACCTTCTCGTGGAAGTAATTCCAGAAGTGTGTCGTCTGTTTCCCAAGGTGAGTTGGAGCCACATCACTATGAATTAAAATAGCATTGGTTTGGTGCATGCATATACTAGGGGAGAAGCCTTTCTTATGGAGCATATAAACAGACTGTCTTTATTCTATAAATTTGCTAATTTTGCTCCACAAAACCAAGTGTAGGACAGCACAGCTTCATTTGACGTTAGTGCACAGTTGTTTCCATGTAGTCATCTTGCATCATAACTTTTGTGATGTATACAATGTGCTGGATCTGATCAAGTGATCAGGTGGTTGTATTTTGCATATAAACAACTCCCTGGACCCAGGTTCGTTTTATTGTTGGAGGTGATGGTCCAAAACGTGTGCGGCTGGAAGAGATGAGGGAGAAGTTCTCCCTTCAGGATAGAGTTGAAATGTTAGGAGCTGTGCCTCATGCTCAAGTACGATCAGTTCTGATATCTGGTCATATATTTTTAAACAGGTAGATTTTCTAAATTTTCATATTGCTGTTAATATATGGTTTCTAGCTTTATAGTGTGTTTGTCCCTCATTTTCTCGTTGGAATGCTCGAACCATTTTGAATATAGAATATCTTTTCTGCACTTGCACTAGAATTTTGACGTTCTTATATCAGATCCATGAAATTATCTTGTGAGCATGTGGGCTGTCAACATATATTTGACATAGGGTTTAGCGTTTGGATTGGTTTGTAGATATTATGGGTAGTTTTTTGTCTGGAGTTCTGAATTTACGTTAGGTATCAGGGGTAAACAGAAGTAGAAGTACAGAGTTCTTTTTCCCTCGTCATTTATATCCTAACCTCTTGTAGAGAAACTAGATTGTTCAAACAGATGAGAGAAGTGCAACCTGTATGTGGATAAAGCACAGTAATACTGAAACATACCTCTTCCTTTTTAATTTTAGTTCACTTACGGAGGCATTTTGCATCGCCATTTTAGAAGCAGCTAGCTGTGGACTGCTGACAGTAAGTACTAGAGTTGGAGGTGTCCCAGAGGTATGTGCTTTATGATACTCCATCCGTTTCAGTTGATTAGCTTGTTGTAAACATCAAATATTTGAAACTAGAGGGTGTAGTAAGCTTCTGTTTTGAGGTTTATAGAAAATGACTTTAGTCAGAGAATTTTAGAATTTCCTTCAAACCACTCCTTTTTGCAGGTTCTTCCAGATGACATGATAGTACTGGCAGAACCAGCACCAGAAGATATGGTAAGAGCTGTCAAGAAAGCTATTGACATGCTACCTGGCATAAATCCTCAAGTTATGCATCTTCAGGTGAAGTTTAACTCTCAGATCTCTACAGCTTTCGTGAACTCAAACATTGTACATGAACTTTTTAAGTCAGAGATCACCATGCAAATTTTCTGGTGCTCATTCAGTTGTCTCTAATGTGGATCCTAGATGAAAAAACTTTATAGTTGGGATGATGTGGCCAAAAGAACAGAGATTGTTTATGATCGTGCAGTGCAATCCTTGACAACAAATTTGCTAGACCGCCTTCCACGGTAAGTAAACAAAACTGTAAAAAACTCATCTTGTTGACTACAGCAAAATTAGTTTATCATTTTGGTTTTAGGCCATATAATATTTGGTTTTAGGCATAGGCAATATCACACATTTTTGCACTGATACTAAAATTGATAACACCACACTCATGTGCCTCTGTAATGGTGTAGATATCTCACTTGTGGTGCTTGGGCGGGAAAATTGTTTTGCCTCGTTATGATCGTCAATTACCTTCTATGGTGCCTTCTAGAATTCTTACAGGTAATTGTGTATCCACACTATTTTTTTCTTAAGGTTTGATAGGATCCTTATGTGAGTTTTCCTCCACAGCCTTCTGAGGGTATTGAAGAAGTCCCAGATATAGGGCCACTACACGCCCCTTTAGATTCAAGAGATGATTTATGAAGTTCGGAAAAGGTGAATTTAGAAGCAAGATATGAGCTTTTCAAAAAAATAAGCAGGATATAATTACAAGGTTTGATATGGTCAGGTTGCAGTCATGGTGTCTTCTGCGCTTACAGGATCCTTGTGATACTGCTCAGGAAGTTCTTTAAATATTTTGAAAGAGAGGAATGCTCCTCATTTTGGGGACTGTTCTTTTTTTTTGTCATTTTGGTTAGAGCTTTAGAGGCAGGCGTATCTGACTGTAGAGTTTGGTTGGCGACTTAGCGTCTTAAGACTTTTAGTTAACTCAATCAGCAATGCACGACCCCGAGTTGGAGCTGTGTGATCTGTGTCTGAATTCAATGCAGCATTATCAACCCAGTTCACCAGTTATGTGCATCGGTGCACAGTTGAAATGACCAGTGTATCAGGAGCGCAAAATTTCATTATTTTCATTTACAAGCAAGTGCAACAGCGAGTTTATGCTAAACTAGTTATTGGCTGATGTGTTCTTTGCTTCCTAAGGTACTCCCAACCCAGACTCTATGGTAGAGTTCATACTCATTAATTGCACTACCATGTAGGCAATATGCTGATGTGGCAAATAATTTAATGATGAGAGAAGGATAAAAACATAGAAACCAAGTCTAAGTTAGACACCAAGTCTACGCGCAAAACGAGACACGTGCGGATCTCGTATGGCTGTCTACATGCTCGATGTGTTCGCTTATTTAATAAAAGTAAAAATTTTGCAATTTGGTCCTTTTTTGGTAAGAATTTTACATATAGACCCCTGGTGAAAACAATTCCAGAAATGGACCCGAAGAACGGCGCCATGGCCCTTGGCGCCCAACGTACATAGCACGGCGCCATATCTTTTGGCGCCGTCCATTGCCACGTCAAATCCAGCGTGGCTCGGGGAAAAAGGCGGGCCAAAATAACGGCGCCAAAAAACATGGCGTCGTCCTATTTAATAACGGCGCCAATAGCCTTGGCGCCGAGCTTCGGGACTTAGTCTCCGTGTATGTTACACAGCACCACGGCGCCAATGGACTTGGCGCCGTAGTAACCTAGCACGGCGCCAGGTCTTTTGGCGCCGTTCTTCCAGACTTGGTCAAAAAATATATAGATTCATGACCACAATTCACACAAAAATTAGCAGATTTAACTTGATGACCACATGCACAGATTCATGACCACAAGTTCATATATTCATAACCGCAAGTTCAATACCACAAGTTCACATATTAATGACCACAAGTTCATGACCACAAAGCTCCAAGATCAACCCCCTTTGCCTTGCGCTTGCCTCGAGCCTTGCCAAGTGCATCTGTGCCCGGTGTGTGTCGTCGAGGCGACTGGCGACGTCGCTGAGTCGGCTGAGTGGCTGGTGGTGCGTTGTCTAGTTGTGACGCACGAAGCTCCTCCTGCTCGTCGCCCTGGGCGTCCTCGTCGTCGTCATCCAAAGCTGAAGAAGGAGTGTGCAACCTGCCTGAGTCGAGGTCTGGGCGCTGCGTCGGCATGCCTTGCAAAGCTGCCTGTAAAGGAAGCCTAGCACGGCGGAACCCTAGCTGTACGTACCTGCACAAATTGCATAATTGAAGTTAGTTAACATTCATAACCAACAACAATGCGATAACTCATTAACATTGGCTGCACATACACGTACCTGCATCGTCCCAGTCCCACAGGCAGTGGATGTACATCCACGAAGCACTGTCTCCCGTGGCATCTGGGAAAAGAACGGAACCAAAGAGGTTGAGGACCCATGCTCGGCAGTAGTACGTGACTGTCCCCTCGTCAGCGTCCTGTGGGCACTCAGCAAACCTCTCCCTAAGCCAGCGCAGCGACACGCCTGAAACACGTCCACGCCTCGCCTCCTCGCCCTGAGGTGCCGGTGGTGGTGTGCCCAAGAACTCCTCCACTCGTCCGCGCCAATCTTCAGAGACTGCACTACCAATCACCGGACGGCCTCTGATCCCCAAGCCGAGGAACATCACCGCATCCTGTAGTGTGACAGTCATCTCACCACAAGGTAGGTGGAAACTGTGTGTCTCTGGCCGCCACCTACATAAAACAGACAATGCAAGTCAGTAGAGTATAGTAGAAGGATCCATAAGAAACCATATAGACAATAGTTCAGTGCAAACCTGTCGATCAAGGCGGTGAGAGCGGGGGCGTTGAAATTAGGAAGGCCACGACGAACGACCTGGGCAACAACGTGGAGGCCGGCCCTCTGGAGCAGTGGTGTGTACCGATCGTCGTACCGCATCAGCTGGAACCCATCATGGGTTCTGGCCCGAAGGATCGGAAGGTCCTGAAAGAAATAGACGACGTTAGTAACTTCATTAATTTGCAAGTATCAATTAATTTAATAACTAGTATCGTACCGGTCTCGGGTTGTCTTCTATCGCCCTGGTACGGTGGTTCTTGTCGTAGAACTCATCCAGCAGCCGATACCCCCTCGCCCCCGCCATCCTGCATAAATGTACAGTGAGGAGTGCCAAGAATGTGAGATAACTCAATGATATTTACGTGTTGCCATCAGGGTTCTAATGCTTAAGAAATAAGACTTTTAAATACGAGACTCTTGCCTATACACTACTGTCTATCTTATCAATTGCAATGTCTGCTTTTCTGCAGACCTTATATATATTTACAGCAACAGATAATGCTGGTTAATGGATAATAGTGCTTACGATGTCTTGTAGATGATTCAGTATTTTATACATAATATTACATCTTTAGCATCTTTATTGTTCCCATCTGTGGCTGTTGAAGAATCTTGTGGTGTTCAGACAGTTCAGTTCACTATCAATAGAGACTATAGTCTTTTATAAATCAACAGATGCTCCAAATGAAGGCAACATGTAGAGACTATAGTCTTTTATAAATCAACAGATGCTCCAAAAATTTTTAGTTGAGTCTTATATTCAGATCAGTCATCTAGCTCAGAGGAGGCAGAGGAGGTGGCTGGCCGGCTGCTCGACGGGAAGGGCGCAGCCTACCGTGGGTACTTTAGCGACATAAGAACCAAGGTAATAGGTACTGATGAAACTAGAATAAACATACAGGTAGCAGCATTCCTGTCTAAATATGTAAAAGATTTCTGTAAATCGCAACATGTAAAATTGTTGAGCATTTGAACCTCCAATAAACAAGATTACATTATAAATATGTAAACTGCAACAAACCTACATAAGTATTAAACCAACTGAAATATCTGACGACGCCTCCATGAAAGAAAGCATCACTAAACTTCACTCTAGAGTCTAAACAGTATCCCAGACATTGCACCAACAGTTCGACTACAGTAACGGTAGAGACATGAGCAACAAGACAAGGATCACAAACAGCACACGACACCCAATTCAAGAAGGGATTATCCAAAGTCCAAACCATATTATCATAAGCCTCAGAACACAGCAGGGTACGAGTGTACGATTCAAACTATAGTTTTGAAACACTTTACTTGAAGCAGAGTATGCACAAGAACCATTGCGGCAATGCACAAAGTTGACCCTGCATTACATTCGTTTTGCTCGCAGATAAGCTTGCATCCGGTGCTGGACAGGTAGGTTCTCACCTTGACCGACGGAGGGGAGGACCGCGCCGGCCGTGGGGAGCTCACCGCCGGCCAGCAGCGGACGGGGGCGGTGGGGCGCCTCTCGGAGGAGACAGGGAGGCGGCTGGGCAGCTGCTCGACGGGAAGGGCGCAGCCGACCGTGGGCACCTCACCGCCGGACGGGGTCGGCGTCGGCGGGGCGGCGGCGGACAGGGGCGGGGGGTACGGTGTTGTCTTCCGCGGCGGAAGCGGACAGGGGCGGCGGCCCTCCCTCCTCCGGATCTGGCCGTCGGCGGGCCGCCGGCGGACGGGGACGGCGCCGGAAGGGAGCGGCGGGGAAGAGACAGAGGTGGGTGGGAGGAGGAAGAGGAGGAAGGGAGGCCGCGCGCCGCGTTTATGTGCCGAAGCACGGCGCCAGGATGTTTAGCGCCGTATGTGCATACCACGGCGCCACACCTCTTGGCGCCGTAGTAAGAAACAACGGCGCTCCGTTTTTTGGCGCCGTTATTTTGGCCCGGCTTTTCCCCTTGCCACGCTGGATCCGTCGTGGCACAAGACGGCGCCAAGAGTTATGGCGCCGTTCTATGTATCTACGGCGCCAGGTACCATGGCGCCGTTCTTCAGGTCCATTTTTGAGATTGTTTCCGCCAGGGGTCTATATGTAAAATTCTTACCAAAAAATGATCAAATTGCAAAAATTTTACTTAATAAAACAGGAGCAGAAGATCCGAGGGGAATATTAGATAGACTTCATGATACAAATCTGCATTGGAGATCATGATTTCTTATAATAGGGTCTTCAACATATAGACTTTATGGGTAGAGTGGCACTGTGAGTGCCCTCATTGTCTCGACTAACTTTCCATACTCTAGGGCACTCAAGTTATTAAATACTCCCTCCGTTCCACAAAGATTGTTTATATAGGTTTCAAAATTTGTCCCACAAAGACTGTTCATATAGCTTGTATTAAATGTTTTTCTCATTAAACTAACACCAAGTACCAAGAAAATATTGCATTGAGAAACATATGGAGCCAATGAAATGCTTATTTGATGTCTCTTTTCAGGTTCCAATGCATAATTAATTAGTGGTAACAAGGTCATTTGTCACAACTACTAACATGTTTTAAAATTTTCTAAATGAACGCTTTTTGTGGGACGAAGGGAGTAGAAAACAAAAGATTTTTAATTGCTGGTATTTTCAGTGCTATTAACGTCTTGGACTTGAGAGCCCGGGAGGGGAGGGTAATGCAATTAATGTTATGTACTGTTGACACTCCTGATAAAATTTATGTGAGCCTTCAACATGTATCGAGATGTGTGTTTTTTTTTTGTCTCTACTCAACGTATTTCACTTTGTATTTTGATTTTTTTTACAACATGTATCTTTACCACAATGACATAAGTGAGGGACATAAAGTGACTTTATGTCACCAAGTGATTGACATAAAGTCTCTTTCCCTTTGTACTTGACCGGGACCACTTTCTTATGTGGTTTTTCCTCATTACTTCATGTGCTCCTGCTCTACACACTTTTCAATCATGCATTCAATTCAAACTTCAAAATTTACCATTGCATTGCATGAGGATCATTACAACAATGTTCATGAATGGAAAATTATACTACAATTTAGTTGTCGTTTACTGACGTACCCCTATGTGCATTGGTTCACATATGTTCATTTGGTCATTAATTTAAAAAGAATTATCCATTTTATCCTCGATCACGCAGAACACTCCTATGCTCCTAATGTCATCCGTCCCGCACAAAAACAAATACACTTTTGCACACTAATGTACATGAGATGCTAATTAGTAATTTGAACATAAGCACTATATTTACATCTCATTTCTCTCAATCTCTGTGTGTGTATATGTGTGCCGAAAAAACATAATATTGCATGCAAAATTAACCCTAGTGCACAAGTTAACAAGCGCAATATTGTTTCTACATGTACCACATTACGGGAGCAATGAACAAAATAGAAAATCTATTTAAAAACTATATACAAAAGAACCGAGAAAGGGATGAAGAGGGGTCATGAGCACCGAGGACGTTGGCCTCTATCAGTTCACTACTAGAAGACCTATTGCATTAACAATCCACACGGTGGTGCATCAACAACCGCTTGGTTGCGGCTGTCGATTCAGACCTCGACCTGCACGGTCCAGCACCACATCGCGTTGCTCCACTTGAGTCGGCAACCTGTACAACCCCCGCAACAGCCTGGGCGGGAGGAGGGGGGGTGATGGCCCACCCCGTGATACATCGGCTGCCTTGGATCTGTCCATGCCACGAGACCCCGCCATAGCACCATCCCTAGCTCCTCCCTTACGGCGTGCAGACCTTGGTGTCGTCGCTCCATGCCCGCGCCAAACTTGCTTAACGATGGCTAGCGTGCCCTTCCCTCATTAGCGGCCGAATTTGGTGGAGAGAGAGGGGTTCAAATGGATTTGAATAACCAGAAGGGACAGAGATGATCCATTTATTATGTATGCAACATGTATGGTTCATGTACACGTACATAGTACATATAAATATATAATATAGAATTCGTGATGAGACATAATAACAGACCTCTACAATCAACCCGACCTTTTTTTTGAATCTCTAGACAAAATTAGAATCGAAATGAATGTACACCCTTATAAATACACTCTATATGGAACCTTAGTTCAGAGTAATATTGACGTTGTAGGATCGATGGCTTATAGAAGGGGGTTGAATATGTGCCTTCTTTAAATTTTTAGAACATAAAGCAAACCTTAATTTATATCTCTAGTGTTGTCCATCTAAAAAGGTTTCTTTCTATCAACTAAGCACACTAGCAACAAAGTTCCTTAGCAAGATTCGCACTAACATGAGAAAAGCACCCTAGTCAAGATATGCAACAAGCAAAGCGCACAAGAGAAAGACTAGGACAAAGGAACTTAAAACTGAAAGTAAATGCGGAAGTAAGTGCAAGAAGGTAGAGCAAGTGGACAAGAGACAACCGAATTTTTTTCCGTGGTATCGAGAAGTTGACGCTTCTCCATAATCCACGTTGTTGCACTCACAAAGAGTTTTGCTCCCCCTCAAGCCACTTAGACTTGAGTGCTCACTAAGAGTACCCGTTCTCCATCTCCGGAATGGTGGGTCTCAATCCATTTACACCAAGAACTTCCCGAGGCTCCCACAATCTCCAAGAGCTCACCAAGAACCCCAAATCACCGAGACCGTCTAGGAGCCATCAAACTCCAAGAGTAACAAGCTCACACACTTTCACTTGACCAATGCACTCAGCTACGCCATGAAAGCATCTTGAAACTCTTGATCACCAAGAAAGAATCCCTCTTGGCTAGGAAGATGAAATCCAAATGATCAAAGCACTAACTCCTTCTCTCCTTGGCTGTTGTGGTTCTTCAGAGTGGCAAAGGCAGCTCAAGAGACGCTAGGGGGTCCTATTTATAGGCCTAGCAAGGGTGGCTAGCCGTTAGAAAAGTCCCCTGAAAAGTAGTACCGTCGGATGAACCGACGGTTCCCCCAGCGACAGCGTCGGTTCATCCGGTCACTCTGACTGATGAAATATAGCTGTTGAACCTGGACGTTGTACCATATCATCCGACGCATGCACCGATGCTGCGTCGGTTTATCCGGTGCTGAAGCAGATTTACCCAAATCGTCTCTGCGTGAATTAGACATAGGCGCCGGATGAACCGCTGAGTGTCTTCAGTTGCGTCGTTTCATCCGGTGCTAAAGCAAGTCCTCTCGGTGCGTCTCTGTATGATTTATATGCACGCGCCGGATGAACCGATGCCTGGACCGCCGTTTCATCCGGTGCTGAAGGCACTTGACTCCAATCCTTACTGTTACCAAACCCTAGGTCACCGGATGAACCGCTGATGCACCGTCGAGTGGTGCTGTTTTCTTTGAAACTGCCACAGAGATCATCCGGTGCAACTAGAATTGAGGCCGTCCGATCATCCGACGCTGCCTTTTTCATTTCAACTCATCCAATTCAATCTCCTTTGAGTTTTCCTTCAATTCTTTTGCTTCCAATGTGATTCCATGAGTACTTTGAGCTGTTTAGTAACCAAGGAGCTTGATAGTGCATGAATATAATATTGCATTTGGCATGGTCAAGCTACTAGTGTGTGAACCCCTCTTAATAGTACGGTCAAACACTACAAACTAGCAAATACAAGTGTCCTTCATCTTCTTGTGACACTTGGAACTAACAATGTCCTTAGCCTTGTAGTTTTTGTCCATTGATCATCCATAATTTCAAATTGAGGGGTCTCATTTCACTTATATCTTATGACAATAACCCAAGAATAAATCCGCTACAAAACAAAGGTTATTCACAAGTATACGGTTGTCATTTATCACCGAAACACACCCTTGCCAAAGGTGCGCTAGGGCCTTGATGCTTACAGACGTCCTCATTTAAGAGAAGGATCTATCAATCATCGTCTGACGAAGCGAGGTACATGGTAGGCGCGCCGCTCCGCTACCTGTTGCTCCTGTTAGAGCAAGCTCAAATGTCAAGCTTGTCGAATAGCCAAGCCGATGGGTCTGCAGATGAATGTAAACGACCGCTGGTATATCGGTTTACTCTCTTCACAAATTCCAAGACAAAATTTTTTACTTGCCTTCGGTCCACCACCTTCTCACCCGAATAAGCTTCTGACACATCCTGACCTTGCCAACTTCTCTCCTTTTGCGCCGCGTGGCTCACTCTACGGTGCAAACTCAGAAGTCGATCGGCGCTGCTGCCTGCGACAAGCTAGGTCTCTCTCTCCAACACGTCAGATTTCTCCTACGTGGCTTGGCGAATCGACAAGCTAACGTGGATTATTGTACTTGCTCTTAGTGAGCGGTTCCAGCCACGGTGGCCGACGGGCCATGTGTCACGACCGCTCCGTGGTCGCTGGCGGTGAAGACCAGGTGGTGGGGGTAGATGGCTGGATACTCACCGGTAGATGCTCCCGTAGTCCCGTGGCCGTCGACGAGCGACGTCGGGACGTGAGATCGTCGTCGCCGACGAGGAAAGGGCAAAGCCCGATCTGTTTACTGATTTCTGTTTCAATGTTTGTCTGTGCTCTTGGTATCTATCTTCCTTTGTAGTAGTGAATGGGGTAGTTTGGCCGTGGGCTTAGCGTGGTTGTCTAATGGCCCACCTAAGGGTCCAATAGACCATGTGTTACACTTCCGCCCGCCTGAAAAGTTGTTGTCCTCAAGCATAGGGATGTAAACGGTCGGGAAAACCTCTTAACCATTCCCGTTACTGTATTTTTTTGGCCGGGAACGGGTGCGGGAGCGGGAAAGCCGGACGGGAAAACGAAATCGATATTACGGGATATCGGGAATGGAATATTTCGATCGGGAAAGTGTCGATTGCGATCGGGAATCGGTAACTGAAAACGGGATCACCGATGCATGTTACGACTTTAAATATTTAGCTCCACATAATTTACAACTTTGCATAATTTATGGGTACACAAATGAACAATAGTTTTTAGGCAGATTATAGGTAAGAAGATGCACATCACGCATTAGTTCCAACTTCCAACATTGCACTGTACGCGCCTTTTGGGCGCGGACGTGATGGGCTTTGGCTCCTACTCGGCTACTGCGGCCCAATCACCCATGCAGAAGCTGAGAAGCGCATAGGAAGGAGAGGCATGCTTGCCAGTATTTGTCCCACCTCGCGCAGGGAGGAGAACCCACAGATATCGGCGTCCTATATACTGAAGTAGCCAAGGCTAGACCCTTTGCCTAAAACGGGAGAAACCGGCAAAGCGAAACGGGAATTTCCCGGAAAAAAACGGGAACCGACGAAACGGTCAGGAAAAAGACCCTCCTGATTCCGTTCCTGCTCCTGTTTCAATTTCCTGTTTTTTTCCTGCATTCGGATTATACTGAGAAATATGGTAACGGTCGGGAAAAAATGGTAACGGTGCCGGTCGGGACGGGAATTTCCTGCTTCTCTTTCTTTAGCGCCCGGCTTCTCTGTATGTGCTTTCGCAAAAAAAAAAAGACTTCTCTGTATGTGGGAAGCAGTCATAACCGAACTGATTTTAGTTTCTGCTCGTTCTTTTATGAATGCCTGGTCCCGTCATCCCGTGCCTAGATCATTCATCATTGACAGGACAACCAGGACTACTTTTTGGAACATAAAGTGTGTTTAGATCCAGATGAATTAGCTGAATTGGGGAAGAATTAGTGTAAATACAGATGAATAGTGAGAAGTGATGTGATAGACAATAGGATGTTTTTTGCAAACTTTTTGGGATCTAAACACACCCATAACTTATTTTTTCCATGGACTGAAGCTCCTTTCAGCAGTTATGCTTAAACTCCATCTTTCTCTATGATGTGCTGACAGATTGAACTCCATCTCATGCTGCAACAGTTTCATTCCGCATAGAGAAAAATTTTCTATCAACCGGCTTGTCAGCCCAAGATATTTCACCATTAGTCGTGCTATGCTGCACTAGTTCCTTGAGCTTGCGGAAGGATTCAACATGTTCGATGAATGGTGAGAAACAATTCTTACTGACGGTTTTGGTTTATAACAAAATTGCTCCGCAACAAATGTGTCCTTGTCAATGTCCAGATGCGGCACATGAACTGTTACTTGGTCTGCACTGTTCTTAGCAAGTGGTGGCCTGCAAACTTGAGTAATGGCCTCATCAAGGTTGTGCTCAGTACCCAGCTTCGGAAATAACTATGAGATGTTCTCATGAGTGAGCACCTCATCTACACCAAGCTCAAAAATGGGTTTGATCATTTGCCATCCGAGTACTCTTTGCCTCATGCTAGTTGCTGCTGCATGCCGTCACGTGTGTCATGTCCAGATCTCCTCATCCGAAAATAACCGTCTCAGTAGGCATTTTGTTGCAGACTCCATTCACGCGGTTATTTCGGAGCACGGGTGTGTCTTCAACCACGTGACTCCATTCACGCGGTTATTTCGAATGATGCTCGAGCGTGAGATTTGCTTCTCGATTCCACCACCGAGAGCAACCGGGTCGACGTTCGACACTTCCCCACCATCACCTGCGGCTACGGTTCAGGCGAGCGTACCGACGGCATGAGACGAAGCCTTTGATCTGATGCTGCTCGAGCGTGAGATTTGCTTCTCGGTTCCACCATCGAGGGCAACCGGGTCGGCGTTCGACACTTCCCCACCATCGCATGCGGCTACGGTTCAGGCGAGCGTACCTACGGCCCAAGACGAGCCAACCAATGGTGACAACGTCGTGCCCGCCTCGCCTGCTTCCTATGAAGAGCGCCTCGACTGCTTCTTGAATGCGATTCAGAAGAGGCCTGTCTCTCCCCTTCTCGCGGCCCCAACCCGTCCGGCGGTGCAGCTGGCCCCATCCGTGGCCCCAAGCGCAGCAGCTCAAGGCTTGCCAACAACAAACTCATCAAGATTCTGATCGCTCGTCGAGGCGAAGTCCTACTCATGTACCGCTTCGACATGGAGGCTGGTGAGCTCGACAGAGTCTTTAAGGCCGGTTTGTTAGGTGGTTTCGCTGGCAAGGTTCTGGACGCTCTTCCCTTGCGGAAGGCAAATGCCAGTAAAGCTCGAGAGGGACTGCTCATTGTCTGAGCCGCATCCCTCACTTCCAGGTCGACTGTTTAGTGAGTAGTAGCATTTGCGTTCTTATGTTCACCGTTCTTATGTTCACCCTAGGTCACACTTTTCCGTAATATCTAGTGGGTGAGTCTGACGTACGCCTAACTGGTCACGCGTTGTTGTAACAAACTATTTCATCTTCTCTTAATACAATTATACGCAACTCTCATGCGTATTCAAGAAAAGAAAAAAAATCTGAGTACACATGTCGCAACAAGTTGGCTCATCATCAAATGGCTTTCTATCCTCACCGGTCACCACCCCAACACTCACCACACTGATCTGAAGGCGATGTGCTGCTGTTGTGCAGAACGAGGCTGCACTTTGATTTTTCACCTGTGAGCTTTTCATTCGTGGCCATTTTTGTATTCTCATCTGAATACTCTCCACCACATGCTAGTTGAAGCAACAAATCATCACGCAAATCATTGCTGGATGGCATGTCATCCCACAACACAGCAACCCTTGCCATCTCGATTCTCATCCCATACAATATCCTGAGTGCACAGGTTGTCCTTGGTTGAGTCGGCAACTTGATTGCTCTCCACACCACCACAGAACTCGCCACACCGATTTAATGGCCCTGTTATGTTAGTGTGCAGAATGAGGATGCACTTTGGATTCTCACCAATGAGCTTTTCACCCAAGATCAATTTTTTATTGTCATCTGGATACTTTAGACCACATGCTAGCTGCTGTAATAAACTGTCATGTGAGTCATAGTCATGCTGAAACTCATCATCCCACTTCCCACGCAATTTCCTCAAAACGCACATCATCAAATGGCTCTGGGGCATCTAAAACCATCTGAGCATGACACAAGGAGGCTGTAGCATTATCTACCTTGTTTTCTGTCTCATCCAACTTGTGTTGAGGTATTTCATCGAACACCTGGTGGGTAGGGTGCTCATCAGGCACTCGTCGAATTCATGATGAGACAACCTCTACAGCCCCTCTTTTTTTAATCTCGAGACAAAATCAGAGCCGAAATGAATGTACACCTTTGTAAATACTCCCTCCGTCCCAAAATATAAGAACTTGTTAACTTTTACTGACCACGTTTGACCACTCGTCTTATTCAAAAAATTTGTGAAAATATTATTTATTTTGTTATGATATGTTTTATCGTCGTGTATATTTCAAGTATATCATAATTATTTTTACATTTTCATAAACTTTTTGAATAAGACGAGTGGTCAAATATGATCAGCAAAAGTCAATAAGTCCTTATATTTTGGGACATGAGTACCCGCTATATGGAACCTTAGTTCAGAGTAATGACAACGTCCTCGTTTAAGAGAAGGATCTACCAGAGCATCTCCAGCAGTTTATTAAATCGAGTTGCCATTTTTGATTTTTTTTTGTAAAAACGTTAAAAATACTTCTCCAACAGTTTGGCTAAAGACTTGACAATTTTTGGCAATTTGGGAAAAACCATCCTCCAGCGGGCAAATATATGCGCGCGGCACGTGCTTGGCATCGTCGTTTCTAGACAGGTGGGAGGGTGAAAAAAAATAAATAACAGAAAAAGGTTCCTGATGTAAGTTTTAAAGAGGTGGAAGGTCATAAACATAATTTTGTTTCTCTCTCAGGGTTCCTAATGTAAGTTAGATCTGGATTTGACAGGTGAATTATGTCAAACGGTTAGAGATGAGTTCTTTTTTTTACTTGGTATATCTTTTTAGAAGTTGGCAAAATATAAGATTTACTAAGTAAAATTTAGCAAACTCTTGAAGATGCTCTAATAACATTTTTTTCTTTTTGAAAAAAGGAAATATAAAGAGATTTTTCCTTTTGAAAAAAGTTAAAATATAAAGAGGTGTAGCTTTTGAAAGTTATCTCAAAACTAGCTTCGACGAGCTAAGGCCTCCCACAAGACTGTCTGTTCTGTACTTGTGTGGGATGCTGCTGATGCGAACTGGAGGCGCGCCGCTCCGCTAACGAGTGGTTCCAGCCACAATGGTCGAGGGGCCATGGCTAAAGATTCAAAACGTAGCGACAGTTCAGGTATCTGCAAGGACAGTTGGACAACGCAAATGCAAGGATAATTGGACAATTAAGTCTGGGTAAAATACCCGATACTCATACCCGAATTACCCGAATCCGGATCCGAACCCAAGGTACCCAATCCCAAATTTGGGTAGTGATTTTGATTACCCGAAATTAGTTTTGGTAATTCAGGTAATACACTCCGGTACCCGAACTACCCAAACTACCCGAAGTTGTCCATCATCTTTGTATTTTATCACATTTTGTTAGTTGAACACTTGAAATTATCACTTTATTAGAATATAATTCTCTCGGTTTGAACAAGTGACTATAATATATTATTCTCCACAAATTGTTGTTGAAATTCTACACAAATTGTTGATGAAGTTATGTATAAATTGCAACCAAAATTTGTGTATTTTGTTGTTCTTTGTAAATTCAGGTAGATCGGGTATACCCGAACCCGAACGGCCAAACCCGAATTATCGGGTACCCGAAATTTCGGGTAATGTTTTCCGAAACTAATATCGGGTAGCTATTTTCATTACCCGAATTTTCAGTTACCCGAATTACCCGACCCAAACAAATCGGGTAACCCGAACGCCCAGGCCTATGGACAATCGACGTGCCACATTAATCGTCAGTTCGTCACAGCATGAAATTCCTAACCATGCCCAAGCCAAAATGACTCGCGGGGAGGGATCAACGTAAGACGATCGACGACGCTGATGTTTTACCACAAGCAACAAGTTCAAGCACGGGTAAGCATATTGGAGTTTGTAAGACCTTCTTGCCTGATGCCTACGTTCATATTTCTGAACTTTGATGCCAGCTGCTTGCCTTCGCATGTTATCATATAGTTTGCAAGCCAATCTACCTAAAACACAAACAATGATATTGTATTATTGTTAATTGGTTAGTAAAATGAAATCTGGTCAGGGCTACAATTAATTATATGCAAAACAGACCTCTCCATATTGCCTGAACACATACAGATGCCTTCCTCAAAGAAAGGAACTTCTTCCGCATGATATGTGTTCGCATTTTCCCCTGAATTGTTTTTGCCGCGGCACTGAGTACGGCAGCGGAAACAAAGGTTAGTTGGACAGAGCTGCAGGAGAGCTGACAGGCACGCTGCTTGGGGTGACACATCTGAAGATCAATTGGCACGCCGGAAGCGCTCGAGGCACCACAGTGCCCCTTGAGCAGCATGATCTTGCGCGTCTTTCTTCTTAGGCTTGGGATCACCGAAGCACTCCACAATGGTGTTGACGAGTCCCTCAAAGTGGATAGTCACCTTGCAAATGAATCTGTGGAGTTGCCACGAAATCAGTCATTTCCATTTCTAACCACAATTATGAGGTTTATCATGGACAGTCGTGAGTTATTCTATCACCCAGATGACAAATGATGTCTGCTAGCCAAATTGAGCCACTTTACAGGTGCTATTTCAGGAGTTAAGGTAGACATCATGATTAGAATACTGGCAAAGCGGCCATGGGGGCGATAGCGCGATATGAAGGCGGCCGGCCTCTCTATGCGCTATGGTGTCGCCTTCTCCATTGCAGGGATGCTGAAGAGGCAGAGGCCATGGCGTGTCTGGAAGGCGTTAAACTAGGCCGGCGATGGCCTGATCGGCCGATCATAATAGAGTCAGATTGCTCCCAGATAATTGCAAAGCTCCAGGCGGCCTCCCTCGACAGTTCAACGGTGGCTCCTATCGTCTGTGATGCTCTGAAGGAGCCCTTTTATTTTCAGTGAGCTTTAGGAAGGTTAGGAGAGTGCAAAATAAAGTTGCGCATGAACTAGCCCAATTAGCCATGCGCTCTGAGGTGGTGCGGGCCTCCTCTGAGAGTGTTCCGGCACCTGTTCTCCCCGTCCTGTTATCTGACTCCCCTTAATATATAAAGCTCTCTCTTTTCGCCAAAAAAAAAAGAATACTGGCTAAAATTAAGTAGAATTTTTTTGTCCCCGTTGCCGTTTTCCTGTTACCAGAAATTTCGGAAAAGTTAGACAACTCTCCATTTAATTCCTTCTGAATTAATTATACTCTCATTTCCTGTACCATACTAACAATGACTTGCTCTCCTTATTCTTAAAAACAATGCTGCTTTTTTCACCATTGTTTGTTCTTTCATCCATCTAGATTGGAAAGTGCTTTTATAGTGTTTACAAGCTCTTATGTAAAAGACACAAACCTGCAGGTACCCTCGAACCTTTAGCTATTTTCCAGGTTCTGGACTGCTCTTGTGTATGTGAATTTATGCAGCAAGAGTACTTTTCATGCATTTGCAGTGTTCATGTTCTATTATGGTCTTGTGCATTATAATATATATCTCACCATTAAAATCTACCATAAAATATATTGTATACAACATTATGGACAGAAAAATACTGCATCACAGGATATAGTTTATGTTTTTTTTTTGGTAACATAATACACAACAGTGTCGTACACATTTGGTAGCACATGCACATTAATTTAACATTCGCTGGTTAATAGGAAAACTCACAATTTGTTATGAGGAGGTCCTCGTTCTTCAAAGTCAAATGATGGTTCTTTCCAGCCAATTTCAGTGCATAATTTGGACAGTCTCAACCTTGCTGGTTCATTACCTGTATAACCTCTGAATTTCAGTAAAAACAATAGATTACAGGAAAAAAAGCAGTGTAGCTCTAGATATCTGATCAAGGAAGAAGCAACAACATTGATGTATATACACTCAAGTGCATGCCATAACTCCTGCCCAACTTTCAAGAATGAAAGGAACTAAAGCACAGCCTAATTCTTTTGCAAAAAAAAAAAAAGCACAGCCTAATTGTATTAATTGCCATTTAGTACTAATCACCTCTAAAAGAGGTACTGTGGGTGTGCCCCTTACTGCAACCATTCGCGTCACTAGAGCTCTGCATTGCACAACCACTGAGCACATCCATGGGATCATCTACAGTAGAAACTTCAACTGGAAGATCATCAGGAACTTTGTGCTCCATGTCAACTTCAAGGCCCTGTAGTGCTTGGACAATTGACCCTAAAAATTCAATCCTCCTGCGCTTGACTAACACAGCCTACAAGGGCAGCAATTGGTACCATCAAAATACAGATACATAAATTTAATCTGGAGAGAAAGAAAATAAGCTCAAGCAAGCTGCAGTGAATTCAAAAGGAAGGCAGAAAATGGATGCAATAGATTTTGTCCATTTCTTACACTTTTATCTTCTAACCCCACTTCCTCCACTGAAGTGTTGATCGGCACAGCACTGGGCTTATGCTTCATGGGAGACTCCATCACCAATAAACTGAGAGGCCTGGTCCTTACAAATTGTTAGTGATTAGTTATATGTTATTGTCACAACAAAAGTGTATTGAACACTACTCCAAAAAGTGCATTGAACATAATAAAGTTAGTGGTAAAAACAGCAAGTGATCTTGTAATTAACATAGTACCTACCGACATAAATGCAATGTAGACTACTCCGTACTAGTAACGGTAGTAATGACAAAACAACTTGCTCCAAATGATAAAAGGAGAACCGCACTAATACAGCTGACTTCCGACCACTGACAATCCATAAAGGTTAAACGTCGTAAGCTCTATTTGATGAACTACTGCATGAGTGGGTGACAACAAAATACTGCATGTGCACTTATTAACAAATTAGTCCCAGCTTGGTATAGAACAAATACCATTTCTGGTAATCCAGAGTGCACTTATTCACTGCCTTCACTTGTTAGACATATAGAGTAGTATATGGTCTTGTATTGTATTTGTACCCTTACTTGAACTCCAAGCCTATACGGCCTATATAATGAAAGGTCACACACCCTTGTTTGGGTGTGTGGTGTTTGCCCAACTCTCTACATGCATGGTATAGTGCCTAACCCCTGCCCCCCCCCCCCACCCCCCTCCACTGCCCTAGTGCGCCACCCCTTACCCAGCGCCCCCAAGTTTTCTAATCTAAAAACCATCCGCCCTGTCTGCTCGTTGTCATATTGTCTTGCATCATCTATAGGCACTCACATCAATGAAGCAAATACAAAATTGGATTTTCCCCCCTGTGAGCAAATATTATAATTAAGAATTACCATCGGAAAATGATGCGTGATATGAAGCGGACAGGACACGTCTCCAAGCACGGACAAAGATCTTGATCCTTGTTAAAACTGAAGGGGATTGATGATGTGCACTGAAGAACCTAATTGAACTACGGGTGGTTAGGTCCGGATTAGTGGGGGGTGGGTGAACCACACAGCACACAAACCACAACCTACTGGTATGGTGAGAAAGAAAGGATTTTGGATCTCATTTCTTAAAGTTACAGCAAAGAATATGTCCAGTCCTAGAGGATTTCACCAAAAAGAATAGGACTTTCATGAATTATATCAGATATGAAGGGAGTTTTGTCAACTTCATAAGCCATGGGATAAAGAAATTAGAAAAGGTTATGCATGCACGTGGTGAGAGAAGGGAGTTAGTACTAACATTATCACACTGCAGAGTGCAGACTACTAGTGACGGTAGTGACAACATGATAACACAACAAATTGCTCCAAATAACAAAATGACAACCACTCTAACACAGCTCGATTGGACGAATGTGACCACAAAGTACTGCATAAGTAGGGAATGAAACATTTAATTCCAGCTTGCTATAGAACAAATGCCATTTGTGGTAATCCAACATGCAATTATTCATTGCCTTCAAGGCTTCAACCCCTGAGTTTTCTTATCTAGAAACCATCAAGCCGGTTGCCATATCCTCTAGAAAGAAAAAACACAATCAGCAGTTCAGCACACCACGCACCAACAGCAGAAACACAAACCACTCTGAAAAACACCACCAACAGCAGAAACACAAACCACTCTGAAAAACACCACCAACAGCAGAAACACGAACCACTCTGGGTAACACACTGAGCACAACCTACAACACCACCACAGCAGCTCGTAATGAAATGTGTGAAGTGATCCTAACAGTCAGGCGAGTTGTCCTCAGGTGTCAGCGTGGGGCGATGCAGAGGAAGCTGAGTTGCTTGCTTGCCGGAAGGGGTTGAGATTAGCTATCCAATAGAAACACTCAGCACCAATACTGGAATCGTATTGTCAAAATGCCTTGGAGAACACTTTCTCATCCAAAAGTTAAATTTCTAGCTGAGCACATGTTGTAGCTTGGAGTTCTTGTAGAGAGAAGTCATCAAAAGTGTGGCTGTGGCAAACTTCCGAGATTATTGCACATCTGGTGAGTGCAGATTGTAACCTGAGCACGAGTTAATAAAATCCACCTGTGTTTGGCATTTTGGCAAAGAAGGGGAAAAACCCCCCACCACAGCAGGTCAGCAGCTCAGTAGGGGCCTAAGCACTGAGCATCACTTACAAAACCAGAGAACACAAAGATCAGCACAAATGTAATAACCACTCCGCCACCAATAAACTGTTTTTGTTTTTTTTGTTTTTTGTTTTTTTGCAAATACTATGAAACAAGAATTTACCATCCTGAAATGATGCATCAAACGGAGCGGAGAGGGGGAAGTATATCTCCAAAGCTGGACGATGACCCTGATCCTTCTTGAAACCAAAGCAGGATTGATGTCGCGCGATGAAGAAATAACCTAATCGAGCTACGGGTGGTTAGGTCGGATTAGTGGAGGGGTGAACCACGAAGCACACAAATCATCCACATCCTACTGATATGGTGAGAAGGAATGGGTTCCTAATCCCATTCCTTAGAGTCACAGCAAAGAATACTACTGATCCTAGAACGAAACCCTAGGACAATCCGTACTAGAGAGTTTGGGCTGCTTACTGGCCAAAGACGAAACCGATCCGACTTCCGAATGTTGGATCTGCACTCCCTGCAAGGTACAGGTAGGGACGCTGGAGATGCCGCCCGGCGAAAGACCACTCCAGTGGAAGCAGGGCCCGGTTTGCTGTGTCGCGCCGCCGGTGGTGAGGGCGCCGACGTCGAGAAGCAACGCAAGCAGTTGAAGTGGACGGAGAAGGGGTGAGACTTTGAGAATTGAGAGCGTTAAACCCACACGGGCACGAGTCATCTTCGAACTCGAATCCCTCGATTTTTTTTCTCTTCCAGTTTTTGCCCCTGGGCCCGCGTAGAAAACTACTGTACCCAGCACGCGCTGGACGTCTGGACCCAGTCCGACTCCAAGTTCGGATCCGATTCCGACGTGCCGTGCCGCCGTGTCACCGGTATATATCCGCGTGCCGCGCCCACCTCCGCTCCACCGCGATTTCGTCCGCTTTCTCGAGCTCCGCGCCGGCGACGCACCACACCGGAGTACCGGACGAAGGCGATCCATCGTCCCTTCGCGCTCCGGCGACAACCCCAAACACAAGTCGCATCCCAGCAACCCCGGCGCCGGGATGGCAACGCTGTGCGCCCGGCCCACGGACAGCCTCAGCGGCCGCGCGTTCTTCGGGGCGCACCGCGGCGTGCGAGCCGCGCCCGCGCCAGTACCGGCTCCCCGTCGTCCTATGCAGCGGAAGCAGCACCAGCAGGAGCAGGAAAGCCGGATTCCTGGCACGGCTTACCCACCTGTTGTGACGCGTGGGCGGGCGAACGGGCGGCAGCGCCGGCGCGGGTCTCCACCGGCGGCCGGTGCTGGCTCGCCGCCGCACAAGCGCGTCATGGAGAACGTCGTGATCCTGAAGCGCGGGGAGCCGATCCCGCACGCGGTCGCGGGGCAGAGCGTCGCACAGGCAGAGAAAGCCGAGGCTGCGATGGCCGCAGACCTGCGCGGCGCGCTTGCGGACACGGACGAGAGAGTGGCTGCCACAGCGAACCGCGGCGCGCAGGACAAGGTGGATGAGTCTCTGGCGGTCGCGAAGCAGAGCAGCTCAGATACGGAGAAGGTTGAGACTCTAATGGCCGCGGGCCAGCGCGACGCCAAGGCGAAGGAGGCTGGGACTGTAGCGGCCGCAATGGAACGCGGCGAGCAGACTAAGGCAAAAGATAAGCCTGTGGCGTTCGCGGCGCAGAGCGGGGCGGCGAGTTCCGAGCCTGCAGCAACCGCGGACAAGCGTGGTCCCGGCACACAGGCAAAGAAGGCCGGAGCTGAAAAGCTCAGAGCCGCCGGCGCGCCGGCGAAGGTTGAGCCCGTGGCGGCCCCAGCGCACCAGACCGTCCTCCCACGGCCACGGGCGAAGGAAACCGAGCAAGCACCCGTGGCGACCGCGGGCGCCGCCACGAAGGCGAAGCAGGTGTTGCAGGCCGCGTACGCGGGCCCATCGTTCGCCGCGGCCGCGCCCGATCCCAGCGAGCTGCCCATCCCCGTGTTCTTGCTGAAGAACCGCCGAAGGGCTGCTCAGACGATCCGTGCGCGCGTGACTGACGACGATCGCGCGCCGGTACCCACGGCTGCGGCAGCATATTAGCTTCCTTATGTTATGTCGTCGTCAATATTGTAGCAAGCCCCCACTGTTGTTTATGTGATGCTTCTTTGTATATAGATTAGAAGCTCATCACTCGTCAGGGCATATTAGGATCGTCCTGGAACGACAGTTTTCTACTCTGTATTATGTGAATAACATATTCATGTGTCACTTACGTCATCCTTCAAATTCATACTCTCTGTAGTATGTGATTTTTTTTTTCTCTCTTCCATTTTGAATACACAAAAAATCATCAAGGCCTGAAGAACATTTTGCCTTGTTTCCTATGCCATGATATATAGGTATGAATTGCATGTCCACTATGGTGATATAGGTGGTGAGGAGAAAAACAATGACTGAATACTTTTACCGCCGCCTCCATATACAACTTTCACATAAGCTGGATACAATCATAAACATTCCTACTACCTCGCCATCTAGTGAGTACACGAAACCACTCTATTGCCTCTTCACTTGTGGCTGTTGTTGACAGGCGCCGCACGCCCCTCAGCCGCGCCCCAGCCGTCCTCGAGCGGCATGTCCGGCATGACCTTCTTCCAGAACCAGTGCTTGCGCCAGAGCAGCACCATCTCCTCGATGGGCACGCCCTTGGTCTCGGGGAGGAAGACGTAGACGAAGACGGTCATGACGGTGATCCAGCCCGCGAAGAAGAGGAAGATGCCGAACTTGAAGGCGCACAGCAGCGACAGGAACGCCTGCGCGATGGCGAAGGTGAAGAGCAGGTTCACGGCCACCGTGATGCTCTGCCCCGCCGACCGCGTCTCCAGCGGGAAGATCTCGCTCGGCACCGTCCACCCCAGCGGGCCCCACGACCACCCGAACGCCAGCACGAACAGGCAGATCACCACCACCACCGCGATCGAGTAGCTCCGGGACAGCTGCTTGTCCACCCCGAACTTCACGCCCAGGATCACCGCCACGATCACCTGAAATAGTCCTTTAGTCCGTGCTTACATATGCAGACGATTTAGTACATTCTGATTAATTGCGATGCGTACCTGGCAGACGATCATCTGGATCCCGCCGCTGATGAGGAGCTTCCGGCGGCCGAGGCGATCGACGGTGCCGATGGAGATGAGCGTGGAGGAGAAGAGCACGGCGCCGGTGAGCACGGAGGAGTAGAGCGACGCGTTCCCGCCGAAGCCCATGCTCTGGAACAGCACCGGCGCGTAGAAGAGGATGGAGTTGATGCCCGTCAGGATCTGGAACGCCGGCATGCACACGGCCATCACCAGCTGCGGCCGGTTGCGCCGCTCCAGGATGTTGCGGAACGGGTGCTCGATGGTGTTGGCCAGCTCGCTCGCCTCCACCATGTCCGTGAACTCGGCGTCCACGTCCGCCGTGCCGCGGATGCGCTCCAGCACGCGCCGCCCCTCCTCCACGCGCCCACGCTCGATGAGGCTGTTGGGCGTCTCCGGGAGGAGCAGCCCGCCCAGGGTCATCAGTACCGCCGGCGCCGCCGCCAGACCCAGCGACAGCCGCCAACCCCACGGCTTGATGTTCTGCGTGCCGTAGTTAATCAGGTTCGCCGTGAAGATGCCCAGCGTCGTCGCGAGCTGGAACATCATGTTCAGACCGCCACGGAGGTGCGCCGGTGCCATCTCCGACAGGTACAGCGGCACAGCCTGCGTGCGACACCAGGAACACACACTGTTATATCCGGAGCCCAAGCACGCATTGCTCTATCGATGCAACCAAGCGAACAAAAAGCTCTCGTCAGGTCCTCACCTGGTTGCCGAAACCGATGCCGACGCCGAGCATGATGCGGCCGAGGATGAGCATGACCAGGTTCACGGCGGCGACGTTGAGCGTGGCGCCGACGAGGAAGCTGATGCCGCCGCAGACGATGCTGGCTTTTCGGCCGTAGTTCCTCGTGACGGGGGACGCCGCCAGGGAGGAGACGAGGCCGGCGAGGTACAGCGAGGAGGTGAACGCCGCTAGGCCCTGGTTGTCGTACTTGCAGTAGTTGTTCTGGCTGCCGGAGTTCTTCCTATGGTACACCGCCGGGAAGAACTTCTTCAGAAATGGGTCCATCGAGGTCACTCCTCCTGCAGCATTCGGTCCGTCAGATTGGCACAGCTTCAGAGTTCACAAACTGCTAGATTTGTGTTCTCATGGCAAGTGAAAAATCTATCAGTGACCGCGCCTGAAGAACGTAATTCTCCAGAAAATGAACTTTTTGTCGTAGTATCAGATAAGTGTTAAGAGTCTCATTATGAATTTGCGTATCACAAAGTGCCAAACAATTTCAATCCTAAATTTCCCATTCACACATTTGGATAATCTTGCATGCCAAAATTTAAGGCCATTTTTCATAAAGATGCATTACAAGTTACAACCTGTGGTTCACAAAATTGTTACTACGCTAGTACCACTACTTCTTAGACCATTCTCAATGTAGATTTCATTCTCATTAAATTATATGTAATGTCATGTCGGCATTTCTACGATGGGAGATGAATAATTGACAGTGAGTTTTGGAAAAAGCAAACAATGAAATTGTGCATGGTATGAAACTATCTCAACTATGAACTAGTAGGTGACATGCTTATGTGGCATTTTTGGAAACATAACTATCAAATAACCATTGGGAATAGGGGTGGTTGTCGAGCCAGCTCGGCTCGTTACGGCTCGTTTGTTAACGAGCCGAGCTAAAAATTGAGTTCGGCTCGGTTTGTTTGAAAGTTCGAGCCGGCTCGTTAGGCTCATGAGCCTAGTATTATCGAACATTAAGGTTATTATCAAAAATAATATTAATCAATATATAATAGTTTAAGTATGCTAACAATATTTAAAAGTTTAATGTATGATTATATTATAAAATATGTAACATAAGTCAATAAAATAGGAGAATATAGATATTTGAGAGCTCAAAATAGACTTAATTAGTACTAGATTTGACTTACAAGTTGAAAAATAAAATTATTTTAACCAAATAATATTAATACAACTCTATTCATAAAAAATAATTTTGATATTTTCATCTTTGTCGAGCCTAACGAGCTAATCGAACATATCACGAACAGTTCACGAGCTGGCTCGTTAAGAAAACGCGCTGAAATTGAGACTCAGCTCAACTCGTTTAAGATCGAGCCGAGCTGAACCGAGCCAAATCTATAAATGAGTTGAGTTAGCTGAATAACCTTAATAAGCATCTTCAGTCTCGTGTGTTTACCTTTCGTTTCCAGGACATTAACTGGAGTAACAGAGCATTAACCTGATCCGCTCAACTACTGCTTTATTTTATTTTTGTTATTTAGATCAGTGGTGACCTCCACTCCTTGTATCCATCGACGACACGTATACTATTTTATTTTTATAATCACAGTTCACGTCGAGCAAGTGGCTATAGCCTATAGATGTCGAGGTTCGTTAAACAAAGCCAATCTCGAGGATATTGAAAATCTGTAGTTGCAGACTTGCAATACGGTAGAGTAGAGTAGTTAACCGGGTATAGCATGTGACGATGTTTTGACTTGCGATTTCTGCGAATATAACATTCTTTGTGTTTTTTTTTCAGAAGAAAGAATACTTTATAGCTAGGATATTTGCAGGTTTTGTCCTCGCCTGAGGCCTGGGCCTGAGCAGTGAGCATCTAGCGATGGTTCCATACTTCCATGGTGTCTTCAACCACTCCCAGATTTGCGAGGCTTATACAAATCAAAAGACTTGCTGGTCTCGTGCGAGCACGTCGTTTCTGCATCTTTTCCCCGTCCCTACCGTGCATAATCTTGCACCCATGTTACGTGGAGTTGTGGACCAACTAAAACAAAATTCTGCAGCAAAACCGTGTTCTGAGACTGGCCGGTGGGGCCACTGGTTACCAGTCCCAACGAGTCGCAACCGATGCTCATAGATTCAACAGGAGTCAGTGAAGAACTCATGAAACACGAGCTAGAAGACCTGCAGCAAAACCGTGTTCTGAGACTGGTCAGGTCAAGTGATCGGACATGCAGGTACAGAGAGAGCGTGTGGATGTCGTCCCTGCACTGACGAGAGTGAGAAGACCTGGATCGGAGATGGAGCGGAACGTGCGCCGCCAGCTCGGACCGCCACAAAGCTTTGTAGCGTCCTCGTGTCGCCTTCCTCCCCGCGGTCTTGTTCCTCACTCCGTCGGCGGCGTCCTTCCTACCCCAAAATTTCCACCCAAAACCCAATCATCCGGCCGTGGGCGGGGGAGAAAGGCGTGTCCGCTCGAGACACCGTGAAATCCAAAGAGGCTTTTTGCGCGATGGACGCTGATGCGTACGTGCCGAACTGTCGCGGGAGCGAGGCCGACACCTCACACACCTTAGCCGCCCTCGGCCGAGGTGCCAGGCGCCCAGGCCCAACGCCGCTGGCGGCGAGTGGCGTGTGCGCGCGCGGCCAACAATTCCGGCGAGGTTAGAATGATTGCCGAGCCGGCGGTGGCCCGGCCGGCGCTGCGCATGGCTGAGAATTTTCAAGCTCGCGGTCGTGGTCGCGGCGACAGGATACGGAAGCCGAGCGCAGAGCTGCTGACGACGACGCGAAACAGGGGGAAGAGAAGGAAACGGGCGGCGGGAGGACGTATACTATACGTACCGGAGATGCCGATGTCGTAGCCGAAGATGGCTCCGCCGACGGCGGCGACGAGGCAGGTCATGGCGACGGCGAGCGTCATGCGGCCCTTGTACTGCGCCGCGCGCTCCGTGCTCACCCCAAGCGCCGCCACCCCGCCGCCCGCCATCTCCTCCGCCTTTCTGCTGCGAGCCTGCGAGGTCGCTCGGTCCTCTTCCTCCTCTGCTCTGGTCTCCTCCTCCAAGAGCTGGGCTGCTGCTGCTGCTGGCTCTGGACCGGGAGGATGAATGAACGAGCTACCAACAGCGCCAACGCCGCCACACGCCCACACCGAAGCAGTGGTCCAACCAACGGCACGCACCCCCGAGGCTATATGTAGGAGAGTGGGGTGCTGCTCGCTTCGATCCTCCCTCTCCACTGTTCGATCGAGGGCAGCAGGGTTTGAACTCAACTCCCTGCCGGCTCTTGACCGGCTCAGAGATGAGAACGAGATGATGACGCCAGGGAAGGCGAGTGAAGTGAACGCTGCCGCCTGCAGTTTGGCAAGTTGGGGGTCTGCTGCAGTTTGGTAACGTCCCAAGCGGTGTCGCGAGCGCAGGCAGGCGCGGACTGCGGACGCGTGCGTCGGCCTGGCCGTAGCGTAGTAGAGATACAAGTTGTCGTAACCCCCCGCCGGCCAGCACGCCCGTTGAGCGTTGACCCATCTCCCGCGGCTCCGGCACCACCACCGTGGCCAGCGATGCCGAGTGATCGTGAATTCGTGACGCGCGTGTCTCTCACTCTCTGCTGAATAAATGACAAGGGAAACGGAACTGGGAGCGGGGTGACGCGCGCGGCGACGAGCGGTGCCGGTGCGTCGCCCGCGCCGCAGACCCCACGGCAGCCACGGCTCCTCGCGATCCGTCGCTCGCCCCGCCCCCCGTCTCCACACGGCCGGCCCGACATCATCGTAATTGCATTGGTTCGTGGCATCTCCGGCCGAATTTCGTTGGAAACAGTTTGATCTCGAAATGTTTCGAGGACGAGTTCTCAGGAATGATTGGGTGAAAAGGCTTCCGCTTCCAGACGACTAGACGTGGCCATGGGAGAGGGCGTACGGTGGTTGCGGAGAGTGGCCACATGGGGCACGAGTGGAAGTTAAGCCACTCGTAAAATATCCTAGCATCACTGCATCAGCAAAACCGCGGCTCTGCACTGCTAAGGGTGTCATCCCGTTTATGGTCAGCGGGACGGCAACTACTTTTGCAACTTAAGGACCGAAGTTCCACGGAAGGGGGCCAAACACACCACGTTCTACGTTGCTGATTTTAGTTAGTCTGTGTCGTGTATCCCTATCCATGCATGCGTGCCTGCGAAACCGTGTCCCTGAGGGCCATTTGCTTCTGTTGGAACTTGGAAATAAACTGTTATCGTGATCTTCTCAGTCTCCAACCGAGAGGAACTTGTTCCTCACGTTTTTCCCCTACGTGATGGATCAGAACTCGTGTTCTGTAATCGGCAGGAACACAATTAGAATCCTATTAGGACTCTAGGCCCTGCCTCCACAGCTCCATATAAAACTAAGGGTAAGGCAAAGCCTCCAACGAATCAAGTCAATTTGCTTTAGCCTAAAGACCAAGCACCGATTGCTAAGGGAGCTGGAGGAGGTAGAAGCTCTAGTTCCTCGTCCACGTCCGGGTCAGTGCCGTTGGCGTCCAGAGGGGATACGTTCAAGTTGTCGATCAAGAACATCACAAGTTCTTGAGTCGGCGTTCGTCATCGATTCTACTACTTTAAGGCTGAGACCCGTACCGACTACATCGTCTCAGGAGGCTCCTATGGCGGCTACTAACGCTGGTATAAGTTTATCCCACCTAATTCCGCATTAGCAGATTGATTGTGATTTAGGCTATGTGATCCTGTGTTTATGTGCTACTTATGTTGAACAGCAATATTCAGCAGCTTGCGCTAGTACAACAGTGGTTTGGACTTTGCAGAACTGCAGGCCTTGACCATGCCAAGATGGCAAGACGCGCCAAAACAGTGGCAGGTCGATCGATCCATATTTAGGGAGCGTTTGGCACGACTCCGCCAGCGGCTTCCGGAGCTGTTTTGCGCGGAGCCGTGCCAAACGAGAGAAAAAAACAGCTCCGCGGGAGGAGCCTCTCGGGAACTCCGACTCTGCAGCGAGGAGGTCGGGGGGGAGAGCTGGAAAAACCGGCTCCCCCGCAGCTCCCGCGGCTCCTCCCCTCCTTTCCCAGGCCTACCCCCGACGGTTGCAACGGCGCGGGAAGGTGGCCGGCGGTTGGCGCGGGAAGAAGCTGAAGGGCAGCGTACCTGACAGGGCGGCGCCGCGGAGGAGGCGCGACGGAGCCAGAGGAAGCAGGCGGAGGTCGCCGTCGCCGTTGTCAGGCCGAAGTCGTCGCCGTTGCCAGGCCGCGTCCACCTCGCCATCTTCACCCGATGGCGGAGCCCCTCGACGGATCCACGCGCGACTCGGTCGCACGTTGGCGCCGGCGAGAGGGCCCGCGACGGGGTGCGGAGGCTGCCTCCATGGCCGGACGGGGGTGTCCGCGCTCGATCCGGGGCGCGGGGAGCTCGATCCGGCAGCGGGGACCTCGATCCGGGGCGCGGGGACCTCGATCCGGCGCGGAGGAGCTCGATCCGGCGGGGCGGCGCGGCGCGACGCGGTGGATGTGGACGGGCGGCGCGGTGGAGAAGGGGGGGACGCGGAGGAAGCGACGCGAGCCGGTGGAGAGGGGAAAAGGAAAAAAAGAAAGGGTGTTGTGACAACCCACCCAGGAAAATACCGTACTATCGCCTAAACCAATCTACTTTGGCCATTAAGCGACAGTAAAGTATCATCCTGTCGTTAGTTGCCGGGTTAACGCCCGGTAGAATCACTTACATAGCAACAAGGATCGACATATATGCATTAAAACTCACGCGAAGGCGAGTCCAGAGAACAACACATAATTAACATCAAATCTACCCCGAAGGGTTTAATTATTACAAACCGAAGTCTTTAACATGCAAACGCAGTTCAGAGTTTTGAAAACAGCGGAATTAAACTAAACGGCGCGAGGAGCATCACAGGAGGCCTGCCATGATGCCTTCATTCATCGTCTTCCACCCACTCCAACTCCCAGCCAGGCGGGATCTCTCCAGGTCACACATCAGCAAAAACATTACCTGGATCAACAGATTGCAGCAAGGCTGAGTATACTAATACTCAGCAAGACTTACCCGTCGGTGACAGCTACATCACCAACTCTAGACATGAAAAGCTTTTTGGCCACTGGGGTTTCTTTTGCTGAAAAGCAACCAAGAGTATGTCCTTACTTTCAAGGTTTTAGCGCAAGTTCTAGTTGATTACTCTTTTCTAAGTTAGCAAGCTATTGCAAGCATAAGTTGTGCAATACAATTAATCAAGCATACGTATTCACAAAGTTCCATCATTAGGGATATCATGACCAGTTGGATAAGTAGTCTCAGATAACGGTGAGAGGCCGACAATCGATTGATTTAAACCTTGCAAGGTAGACCTAAACACACGGTAGGGTGCCCCCCGCGAGGACAACCACCAGACGGTTCCCAAAAATCCTCAGTTCGGGATAAAAGGCCACAGTCTTCGGTACAGGCTATCTGGCATACCCCGCAAGGCACCCAGAATCACACATGCACCACCGGTAGCTAGCCGGGGGACGCATCCCAAGATTAGTCACAGTAAAATCTCTTACCGCCTCATTAAGGTACTAGACTTACCGGTCCCATTCCCGACAAGTGCTTAGTACGTTCAAACACTTACCCCACGAAAGTCATTGGACCGGAGCCCACATCCCATGCTCTTACCACATGAGCAATCCATTTATAAAGATCTTATGATTTCAACATAAGAACCTATCCTCGCGAGTGACAAGCATCACTCGACTTGTAACGGTCCTATAGCATGGCAGCTATCGCCCAACATACTAGTATAGACATAGGTACCTAGGGATCATGCATTTAGGGTTTCATTTCAACTCCTGAACGTAAATGCACAATCATCCACAGATAGTTGCATGAGATTTCAAAAACACTTAGGTTAATGCACCGGGGCTTGCCTTTGTCAGCACAGTTAGCCTGGGGGTCCTCGGTGTCCTCGTTCACTTCCACGTACTGCAGTTCCGCGTCAGCTCCTCCTTCCTCGGCTTCCGGCACGAGCGAGTAGTTACCGTCAGGGAGTTCTACACGGTATGCAATGCAAGGTTCAGGTGGAGTGAGAGATTAATTATTTTATCCAACTCTTGTTGGCCATATTCACCTTGACAAACATTTAATTAATAATTCTTTCCACTAAGGTTATTATATGTGAAGGTTTATTCTTTTAATCTTTTTAATAGTGACTGTGTACATATTTAAGTAAAAGACACTAATAAAACACACCAAACAGCAAGGGTGTATTTGCAGCCCCTAAATTAGCTAAGCAACAAATTAACGAAGTCATGAAAATGCAAGGATGATTTCTTTCTAATTAATCTAATATGCATCCTATATGCACTCAACTTTTAATTGCAAGCTAAAATTATAAAAAAACAAGGACAAGGGTACCTTGCTGGCCCTAAAGGCCCTACACATGCTACTGGACCAAGGTTTAACTTTAAAAGAGCCACAATTAAATTATACCAAAAATAACAAAAGCTAGTTACCAAAACATGATAAATACATACAAAAATACATACATATCAAAATGATTCCAACTTTCTCACACATGGCCTCTGGTCCAAAACTAAGCTAGGCATGCAACATATACACCTAGAACTACTATAGATCTTGGATTATGCAATTACAAGGAAAATCAAGTATATTTCAAGAATAAATATTTTTGATAATTATAAAATTGTGATTAATTCATCAGAGGTGCATTTTGGCATAACAAGATCACATGCAGAAGTTGAGCACAAAAATATATTTATTTTTGGCTACAAAAATCATTTAGACAGATTCATCATAAATACAAAATAAATCATATAAAAATATTTACTCAGTAACTTTCTGCAAATTTTGGTGCAGAAGTTAGGCATGGCTCAACACACAACATATCCAAAATTCAGCTAAAGAGTACTTGTGGATTTTGAACTACAACAGATCTAGATTTAACAGTATTCTATTTTTCATGCAAAAACTATCAGGAAAAACTATGGTCAAGCTTTACAAAAGTTGTAGTTCTTCTCACAAGGAATCCAAAAAAATTGAGCTTGCATTTTTCGGAATTTTCTATGCATTTTACAAGTTCCAGCAAAACAGCAGCACTATTCTAGAATCATTTTACCCTGAGGTCCCTGGAACTTTTCCAAACTTTACAACCATGCCCTCAGCTTTTACTCTCAAGTCCCTGCAATAAGTAAATCCCTACACAGAGGTCCCCGGCGGCGCAGGGGAGCTCGCCGCCGGCGAGGGGCGGCCGGACCTGGCCAACAAGCGGCACCAGTCGACGTGCGTGCTCACCTAGGGGTGATTGGAGGCGGCGGTGGCGTCGGGGAGAGCTCCGGCGAGCTCCGGCGGCGAAGCACGGGCGGCGCGTCCGCAGCGAGCTGCCATCCCGGCGAGGCCGCGACGGAGCGGACCAATGCTGTGCTCGGGGAGCTGCGGTGGGGCACGGAGAGGGGCTAGGCATGCTTGGACGGCGGCGGTGAGGCGCGGAGGCGCGAGCTCGGCGGCGCCTGGCGGCGGCTGCCGCTGCGGCGGGGAAATTCCGGCGAGGCGAGGCAATGCTCGGCAACGAGCGACAGCTTGAGCTTCTAAGGGGTCCAGGGGAGGTGTTCGAGGGGTTGGGCGACCGTGGTTGCAAGAGAATGCGGGAGCTCAGCGGCGGCGCGCTAATGGCGTGCGGCGGCGGCTCACGGCACGGGGGCGGAGGCTCAAAGGGGCGTGCGCGCGCGCGAGGGGCGGCACGGGACGGCTTTATAGCCGGCTTCCCTTCGCGACGAAGCCAGAGAGGGAGGGCAAGGGGGACCCGGGCGCGCGGGGACGCGTGAGGCGTCGCTGGCGGGCGGCGCGGGCGGGGACCGACGTCGGGTGCACTGGGGCGTTCCACGCGGCGGGGACGCGAGCTCCAAGAGAAGCTGGCTCGGGCGGCGTGCGACTTCGGGAGGCGCGACCTCGGAAGGTGCGGCCCGGCGTGGGGGACCCGGACGCCGAGGCAGCCTGGATGCCACGCTGCGACGTGCATGCGCGCGGGCGCGCCCGACGCGGGAGCGCGGCGCGACGTCGCCTGATTCAATTTCGTCTGCCCCTGTTTGACTGCGAAAAACTCCAATTTTTTTGAACTGAAGTGCACCAAGGTCCAATAAGCAAAGTTGCAGATCAATGAATCCCCTACAACTTTTACAAAGGCTCATAGGGGTTTTGAGCAATGGATTTTGCACAAACTGCACGCAAAGTTGCTGGTTTTTATGACTCTGGTGAATAATAAAAGCTGAGTTTGACTGAGAATTTCAACAATTTCCACTCTAAATCTCAAATACCGCCAATTATGAAAAGTGTGTCCCTCGAAAAGACGAACAACTTTTATATTGGCCGATTTTGAAGTGTTTAGGTGAAATTTGGAGAACGCGGTAAAAGTTCTGGAGGAGGTTCAAAGACAAAGGGGTTTGACCGGGGTTTTGACCAAGGTTTGACCACAAGTGTGGGTTGACTTGATTAAGGGGGTCATTAGTGATTGTCGACGAGGTTTTCGAGGTGATGACCTAGGTTGACCATGGTTTGACTAGAGTCAACGGTGTTTGACTCGATTGATTCGGTCATTAGCCCTACTGAGGCTAATTAAAAACCTGGGGCGTCACAGGTGCGGCCGTGCGGGTGGACCCGGTGGAGAAGGAGAGGGGATAAGGGAGAAATGAGAGAAGGAAAAAAAGAAAAAGAAGAAAAGAAAAAGAAAAATAAAAGAAGAAATAGAAAAGAAAAAAGAAAAAAAAGGAAAGGGTATTATGGACTTTTCATCATCTTATCCATTTTACACAGTCACGAGAAGCTGTTTTGCCAAACGTTTCTCCAAAACGGATTCAGCTTCCCCGCAGAATCCGCTCCATCAGCACAACCACAGCCGGAGCCGCCACAGTCGGAGCCGGAGTCGTGCCAAACACACCCTTATTTTATGCACATTATACTTTTCACTGGCGGTACATCAATAACCATCTCACAAGGGACTAAAACGCCGTCAAAAGATGAACTAGCTAGCGGTAGGGCTCAGTTGTAGTACTAACCGATAACCATCTCAAGATGCCAAGACACACCAAAACAGTTGGCAGGTCGATCGATCCCTGCCTATAGACTCGAACCATCCCAATTCCCACAAGAATATAAAAAATGAACTAGCGGTAGGGCTCAGTTGTAGGCAGTGGCGGACAGAAATCATTCTGACGCCTAGGGCCCTTTGCCAAAGCGACTAGGCTACCAAAATCCTCCCACGTGACAATATAACGGTAATACGGTACGATAGCGCACAAAGGCAACTAAAATCATGATTTCGAGTATATCTCGATTCAAAGTATATCTCCTTTCGGGCTCCTGCGAGCGGCGACTGCGGCGCAGATGCGGCGGGCCGACCGGCCGGCAGCGCAAGCGCACAGCGTAGCAGGTGCGGTGGGGCGCCCGGCAGGCGTCGGCGCAAGCGTGCAGGTGCACAGCCTGGCCGCGCTGGTGCGGCGCTAGCACTCCTGGGCGCTAGGGTTAGGTGGCGGGCAGCGGCGCTAGGGTTAGGCGGCGCGGCGGGAGCTCGTAGAGTCGGGGATGACAGACAGCTCGAGGTCGGAGTAGGGAACGAGCGAAAGAGAGAGTGGAAGAGATGGTGCTGGGCCGCTGGCTGCTGGGCCAAGGAATGGAGAGTGGGAGAGATGGCGCTGGGCCGCTAGCTAGTGGGCCGAGCGAAGTTGGGCTAAGGACTAGGACCAATTCAAATAAAATATAGTTGGGTCAAGAAAAATTGAAGATACTATAAAGGGGTTTTTGGGCCACGCCTAGGGCCGTGGCCCTAGGCACCTGTCCGCCCCTGGTTGTAGGGTGTGTTTGGCAGGGTTCTGGCTGTGGCTGTGACGGCTCCAGTTGTGGCTGTGTTGTGGAGCGGATTCTGTGGAGGAGCGGAATCCGCTTTATAGAAACGTTTGGCAAAACAACTTCTCTTGTCCATAATACCTATCTCTTTTTCTTTTTTCTTTTTACTCTTTTTTTCCTTTTCCCTTTTTTTCTTATTCTTCCTCTCTTTTTTTATTTCTCCTCCTTCCCTTATCCATTCGCACTTCCACCTCTCCTCGGCGACGCCTCCCCCGCACGGACCGTGTCGTTCTTCTCCGTCGAGCACCCACTGTCGGGCCTCACCTCCGCCGGCCGGCACCTCCACCCCTCCGCCGGGCGCGCCGCTAACCCCTCCGCCAACGTCCACCCCCGCACGACTTGCGCTGTTCTTCTCCCTGGCGCCCCCGTCGAGATCCCCCGCCCGGGCCTCGCCGTCGAGCACCCGCCTCCGGGCCTCGCCTCCGCCGGCCGGCATCTCCACCCCTCTGCCGGTCGCGCCGCCAACCCCTCCGCCGCACGGCCACCTCCAGTCACCTCCACCGCGCCCGCCGACCACCTCCAGCCACGCTGCCGGGGTCCGGTCAGCAGCCTGCACTGCGCCGGCCGACCGCTCGCCTCCACCGCGCCAGACGAACACCTCCGGTCGCGTCGGCCGCTCGTGGGCCCACCTCGAGGGCAACGGTGGGAAACGGGATGACGGAGCTGCCTGGGGAGCGGGGGGACCTAGTATTTTCAGCTCCGTTTCTCCCTTTTGGCTTTAGAAAGTGTGAAACACGGGTGCTTCTCCGTGGGAGACCTTTTTTCACCCCGTTTGGCACGGCTCCGGCGAAAACGGATTCGGGAGCTGCTCCCGGAGCCGTGTCAAAGGGACCCGTAGTAGTAGGTCCTTCTCCTAGAAAAAATCTGTATAAACCACTGATAGCCGAAAGCAAATCGCGGTCTGTTAAGCATTGACTAACACGGGATTTTTGGTCCTTGTGATAATCCAAGCGTGCAAAGACAGCTTTTAATTTGGTCCAAAGCTTCAACTTCTCCCACTAGCTAGTAAGCTAGACGACCGAGGACTTGAATAGATTTGTTTCGCTGTTGCTTGGAGTGTTTTGGCCCCGGGAGCCAGCAAGTTAGGAGGGAGTGCTCGTGCTCATGAAAATCATGATGTCTGTCCTCCCCTTTTTGACGAGCTGAAGATATCCCAGGATATCCACCACCAGCAGCGCATCAGCATGCCAGCATCTTTGCGCTCTTTCGCACGTTCGTCCTAAAGCGATCCTTTAATTCTCGTCATCAGATTCTTCTCCGTTTCAGGTTAAAAGAATCCTTATTTTCGTCACGCATAAAGCAAGGGCATGGCACTACTATATAGTGCGCGCGATCGTCCCGAGGAAAAGGAGAAAAAAGAAGCAGCGCCGAAATAGAGGAGAGGAGAGCAACCTTCCACTCCAGAAACTGCGTTGCGTGCGCTCTCCTCTCCTGGACTGGAGCATCGACATCGACGACGACGACGACGATCGATCCGACAGGGCAGGCGCGCAGCACGCAGCAGCTGCGATCGAAACGTGAGATCGATGCAATGCATGGCGCCCCCGCGCACGCGGCACCGTTCAATTCCTCATCCCTGTGGCAAGGTTTCGACCAGAATTAGCAGAGGTTCAAATTCAGGCCACGCACGCTCGCGTCGCGTTTCCTCTCTGATTGGTTTGTGTGCCATCCTGACGTCATATGACGTCGGGAGTATAGTAGTCTAGAAGCAACGAAAGGCAGATAAGCTACCAGTTAATTAACTGCCGTAATATGGCGCGGCGCCGGCCACCTCAGCGCAACCAAATTCTCCGGTTAGATTGCGCGGCAGTGATCGTCCCATTAGCTACTATAGCTCAGAAGATATTTCGCCGATCGACCACCACTCTTGTTAGTGCGAGGCGATGCACAGAGCCTGTTTAGTTCCCAAATTTTTTCCCAACTACCCGTCACATCAATCTTCGGACACTGATTAGGAGTATTAAATGTGGATTAATGACAAAACCTATTCCATAACCTCTACCTAATTTTTCGATACGAATCTAACGAGCCTAATTATGCCATGATTAGACAACGCCGTAAGCCTGCTAATGGGGATTAACCCGCCCCAAACCCGCACCTAATGATACAATGACGGGTTTGGGAACCCACCCCGCCCCGCAAATGTACAACCCGCCCCCACCCCGCTCCATTTGTGCGGGTTCAGTCTATCTTATCTCCTTCCCCCAACTCCTCTGCCTCCACTGACTGACCCACCACCACCAGCCATGGCGCCGCCCTCGGTGTCCACCTCCTCATCACCGCCTCTCTCCCCAAGCCCAAGCCTTCCTCCCTCCGCCCGCCGCGCCTCCCTCCCGCCAAGCCCCTACCCGCCACGCTCCTCGCGCTCGCCGCGGCGGCGCCCACCCTCGCCGCCGGCGCCTCCCCCTGCCCCGGCCCCCGCGCCCGCCCCCGAGCTCCAGGCCGAGGCCACCACTCCCACCGCCAACCCCTTCGCCAACTCCCTCCTCACCGCCCCCAAGCCCTCCGCCGCCGCCGACCTCCCCGAGGGCGCGCAGTGGCGCTACAGCGAGTTCCTCTCCGCCGTCAAGCGCGACAAGGTTGAGCGTGTCCGCTTCTCCAAGGACGGGGGGATCCTCCAGCTCACCGCCGTCGACGGCCGCCGTGCAACCGTCGTCGTTCCCAATGACCCCGACCTCATCGACATCCTTGCCACCAACGGCGTCGACATCTCCGTCTCCGAGGGCGAGGCTGCGGGACTCAGGGGGTTCATCGCCTTCGTCGGCAACCTCCTCTTCCCCTTCCTCGCCTTCGCAGGGCTCTTCTTCCTCTTCCGCCGCGCGCAGGGCGGCCCGGGCGCGGGCCCTGGCGGGCTCGGCGGGCCCATGGACTTTGGACGCTCCAAGAGCAAGTTCCAGGAGGTCCCCGAGACGGGCGTCACGTTCGTCGACGTCGCCGGCGCCGATCAGGCCAAGCTCGAGCTGCAGGTGGTCGTCGATTTCCTCAAGAATCCCGACAAGTACACCGCTCTGGGTGCCAAGATCCCCAAGGGATGTCTCCTCGTCGGCCCACCCGGGACTGGTAAAACCCTCCTGGCGCGTGCCAGCTCCGCCGCGGCCACCGCGCGAGCTGAAGTGCTGCGGCCGGCGGCGGGGGCGAGCTCGGGTGGCAGCGGAGGGGGCAAAGCTTGGCTGGCGCGGATGTGCTGAAGGCTTCCACAGGAAGAAGAGCTAGGCCGACGGAAGAAGGCACGGCTCTTGTGGGAGGTCAACCCACTCCGACCCGCATCACCAGTGGCCCCGCCCCGCCCCGTTAGCCTTAGTACCCATTCCCACCCATCCTTATGGATCCCCACGCCTGAACCCGCCCCGAATTCCCCATTCCACCCCGCCCCACTAGCAGGCCTACAACGCCATGCTACAGTAAACAATATCTAATGACGGATTAATTAGGCTTAATGGATTCGTCTCGCGATTTCCCGTCCATTCATGTAATTAGTTTTGTAATTAATCTATATTTAATCCTCCTAATAGGCCTTTAAAGAGACCTCAAATTTTTTTTTTGCTAACTAAACAGGAGCACAACAACTTGCACAACGTTACCATCTGTCATTCACACACCACAACACTCGCGATCACGCACTATTTCTTCTACCGAGACTTCCGAGGTCTCCTGCAAAGTCCTCCTGACTCCCGGCGGAGACCCGAGCTGCTGCTGTCTGGACCTGGCACAGCCACACACGGCGAGGGAATTGACGACGGCTCTCGCTCGCGCCGTGTAGCCTCGTGCGGCCGGCAGAGCGGACAGGTCGCTGCTCGGAGCCACCGGCGCGGGCGTTACGTGCAGAGGCTTTTGAGCGGACTCTGTCGGGGACGAACTGTGGAATGGATGGATCGAGCTCCATTCCTCCCTCCGGGTATCCTCGGTCGGCCCCAGTCTGCGTCGTGAAGTCTGCATGAGCTGTGATGACCTCAGGTCTCCGGGTCTGGCTGGGGTGAACATTTCCGAGCATAATAAAAAAAATCCCTAGAGAGTCGAGACCAAACGGCCCACGAACTCCGCTTAGCATTTCTGGCCCATCGGGCTGCTTCGCCAACAATCTGATCCACCCGCCGCCCGTGCGTGCGGCCGTGCCTCTCGTGCTCCGGTCTGCCGCCTTGCCGACGGGCACCACTAGGCATGAAAATATCTAAAAAAAACTAGGCATAAAAATGAGGCGGATACCATTTGAATACTTTTAGTCGAATATTTACATTTTTATTGGATACAAATTCATATTTGATAATCGAATGCGAATGCAAAACGGATAGTGCGCATTCGGATATCTACTCGATTTGCAGATAGCAAGTTTTTATTTGTTTAGTGACAATTTTAGAAAAACAAAATCATCAAAGATATATAGAAATTAAAATACGAACATGTAAACAAAAGATAGCTTGTCAAAAAGAACATATTTTTCTATATTTATTTCAATAAATAAATATATAAATTATAAATTAAATTATAAATAGATAATATTACAAATAAATCTATTATTATTTACAAGAAACAAATAAAATTAAAATACATAAAATAATTTACATCAATGATTAAGTAAAATAAAATATTTAAATAATTTAATTCAACAAATACAATATTTTCTGAGCAAATCAAAATAATATATTTATTTAAAAACTATATTATATTAAAATGTATTAAACTTATTTTTTATATCATTTGTAATACTAAAATAATATTATTAGGTAATTAATCATAGAGGTAATTTTACTTTGTTCTTCACGTATACGAATAATTGTCGGATAGGCACAATTATTTTGAATACGGATATGGATTCTGATAGAGAAAAATTAGTATCCATATTAACAATCGGACGCGGATTCAGATAACGACATTTACATTTTAGCGGATACAAATTCGGATATTTCAGATAACCATATACCACTGCGGTGCGGACTGCGGACCATACCACTGAATTACTGATACGCTGTGCCCACGCCGTTCCTCCCCGCCACCTGGAATCCCCCTCCGTCCCCACTCCCAACTCCGCTACCGTCTCTTGTTGCCTCTGCTTCTCCGCCGCGCCCAAGGGTGAAAGCACTCTCCAACCGATCAACGACGCGACGAGCGAGCTCGAAGCCCGGAGCCTGGAGCAGAGCGCACTCGAATCGAATCCCGCAGCTTCTGTCGCCGCCCGGAGCCGCAGGTAAAACCGCCGACCGGGTCTCGTGCCACCCCGCACCCTGTCCGTGGAGATCGGCCCACCCCATCCCCGGCCTCCGCTCGCCGGGGAGATCCGCACGGTGCCACCTGGTCCACCGCGGCGGATCACACCACCGCCGCAATGCGGTAATAATTTTCACACGCCGGCCGGCGTAGGTGTAACGGGGAACTCCTCCCGTTTGATGATCCGATTTGTTCGCGGCGGGAAATTTGGGCATGTGCTTTGGTGCCTGCCGGTTGATTGCGGGTCCTCGGTTTTAGTTCGTCGCTTTCGTGGTTGATTCGGGATCTTCGTGATGCGTTTTCGTGGTGACGGGTGTTCCCGATTTGGTCTTCGTATTCCGACTGTGTTCGATATACTCCCGACCGAATCAGTTCGCTTTCGAATTTTTCGATATCCCGCAAGTTCGTTTTTGTTTTTGTTTCCGACCTTTTCGAATTCGATTTCGTTTTGTATTCAAATGTGAAAGTGAAAATAATAGTAGAATTATTCCGACTGAGTTCGACCGTTTTTAACCCTTACTCGCGAGCTTCTTTTGTGACTAGTTTTGCAGACGAGTTGTGAGCTCGACTACGTGCTTGCGGTCAGACGGAATTTTGCACAGTTCATCGTTCAATGGGATTTATTATACTCCCTCCAGTTTGGTAAAGGAAGTCGTTTAGGACAGCGACACGGTCTCCAAATTACAACTTTGACTTCCTATTTTTCTAAAAATAATTATTAAAAACTAACATATGTATACTTTTATGAAAATATTTTACAAGACAAATCTATTCATGTAGTTTTCACATTTCCAAACTCTACGACTTAAAAGTTATTCATGATTTATAGTTCTAATATTTGACTCAAATCTTGTCCAAAACGACTTCTTTTACCAAACCGGAGGGAGTATCTATTAGGGAGGAATGATTTCGAAGCTGGCACCACAAGTGGACACGATTGCTGCCCGCATGCAATTGTCGGAGTACTATTTTAGAGGATAATTCTGCAACCACGGTCCACGGTGCCTGTACAAAATCTCTTGGGGGATGGGCTAGATTGGACCAGCGCATACAACAAGGAGGGGTGGCCCGTTGTTGTCTGCCATGGTGGCCACCCTTCCAAACACACCGACTGTCGGTGCCCTTGATTTTCTTGTTTTGTTTAACTAGGCTGCTGTTTAAACAAGCAACAAGCATATGTGTATTTGTTGACACTGTCTATATTCTTGAACTTATACTTAATTTTCTATTGTTTTGTCTCATCCTCTGTTTTTATTTGCTGGGGTTTCTTGACCCTGTAAATCTGATGCTGAAGGAATGTTTTTTTTTTGTTTTGCGGGTGTGAAGGAATGTATTTGATAGTAAGATGATGGATAATAATACATATTGATTGGATTCTGGGTTAACCAAATAGCTTTACTATTTCCATTGAATTTGTCACTATGATTCCGTTGAATTTGTCACTATTATTTCATTTGACTGTCTATATTTCATTTGTCACTATGAGTTCACCTAGACCGTCAGAAAAATACATGTTTTTTCTGTGCGTTTATTTCTCCCAGTGTGAATATCCGCATAGAAAAATTGTTTCGAACTGGGTAAACATAATTTATCTTTGTGTAAGACCACAAGAAAATGTTTCTGATGGTGAACCCAATGAAAAATTAATTTTTTTGTCATTCTATTTCTGTGGGTATTTTTCTGTCAGTACACCGTCAAAAAATATATTTTTCTGTAGGTATACACATTTTTCCATAGGTTTTTGCACACACGGAACAATTCGTGTTTCCAATAGTGATTGTATAGTTATCTCTGCGTACATGAGCTTTGCACTAAGTGGAAAATCAACTAAGTAGAGATATTCCAGATATGATCCCTCTACATATAAACAACTATATATGTATGATTTGTGTTCATGTGTGTTGATTGATGACGACGAATGATTGTCAAGAGAGATAAATAAGAGTTAAATACACCGGCGGCCCTTAAACTTGCGGCGTTGTGCCACTTAGGTCCACGAAACTTTCAAAATCGAAATCTGAACCTCTAAACTTGTTGTGTCACTTAGGTCCATGAACTCTCAAAATCGATTACAACGTGTCACTTAAGTCCACGAACTTGTTAATTTGTGTCACTTAGGTCCACAAACTTGCTAAGTTGTGACACGGTGTACTCGGTTTTGAGAGTTCGTGAATCTAGATTTTGAGAGTTCGGGTACCTAAGTGGCACAACACCACATGTTGAAGGGTTGGCAATGTATTTAACTCTATAAATAAACAGCTTGAGGCATATTTAATCATGTTTGGTGTGTTACCATTGTGAGGGACTAAAGATCCCTTGTGGCTCGGACAAAAAGCTCTTTAGTCTCGGATTTGCAGTCCCAGCTGGGAACTTAGATCAAAGATCGTCCTGTTCGTCTGGCTTATCAGCCACCAGCCAGCGGTACTTTTCTCTCAGAACAAATCAGCCACTAGCTACCAGCTAATATTACTTTTCTCTCAGAACAAATCAGCACCAGCCACCAGTCGTCAGCCTGACAGGACGAGGGTTTTGTAACTGTGATGGTAGGTGGCTTCTCTGTACCCAGGAGAGACTCAGACTGAGACCGTCGGCGTGCTCTATATGCAGCTAAGAGAGATAAGACTGAAACACCCTGTCTAAACAGACGACGTGTTGTTTAGTTTTATTCTGCAGATTGACTAGCCAAAACCTAATCTTTTTTTTTTTGGGTTGAAACAGGGGAACTAATTAAACACCTTTGTGGCGTGAGGATCAGATTGAGATCTCTTAACAGTGGAGTGACAGCGACTTGTGGTCGCTCGCTCATTCAATTATTACATCACGTGGGCTACTGGGCTAGTAGCCAAGTACAATCAGCTTTCCCCGTATAATAAGTACATGGGACCGGGTAAAAAGCCGCTGCGCGTGGCCGCGTGCTGGGTTAATTTTTTTGATCACACTCTGTCACACACGCATGAATGATTGCCTAGAGTCTAGACGCGTTTGGTGACACAAAAGTTTATTCTCTGCGCCTGCAAACATCCGACTGGATCATATCACAACAACCAAGCTTTCACGTGGCGCCCGCCAGGAATTGCGTGGCCGGCTGCTTTGTCATGTTCATGTTCGCACGGCACTTTTTCGAACGGCCTTTTGGCAGGACGGGACCAGCGCGTATCACATGTTATGTTGTACTTGTACCATATATATACGTGTGTGCGAAAGTGCGTGGATAGACGACAAACTCAGAGTCGAGGACTGGAGGCTCAGAGCGAGCTGAGGACTGGAGATGATGAGTTCCTCCACGTCCAGCAGCGCTCTGGTGCTAGCAGCAGCGGCAGTGCTCCTAGCACTGACCGTAGCACACCATGGCTCCCTCGCCGCAGCCGCCGGCCCCAGGGTCATCGTCGTCGGCGCCGGCATATCCGGTAAGCTAAGCATCGCATATGTCATATCCGACCACATATGCCCCTGACCATATGAATGTCGATGAGATATGATGGTTTTTGTGCAGGGATCTCGGCGGCTCAGAGGCTGTCGGACGCCGGGATAACCGACCTGCTGATTCTTGAGGCAACGGACCGCATCGGCGGCCGGATGCACAAGAAGAACTTCGCCGGCATCAACGTCGAGATCGGCGCCAACTGGGTGGAGGGCGTCAACGGCGGCAAGATGAACCCCATGTGGCCCATCGTCAACTCCACGCTCAAGCTCCGCAACTTCCTCACCAACTTTAGTATCGTCCAGAACGTCTACAAGGAGGAGTACGACTAATACCTACTCGATCCGTTCCAAACTACACTTCACTTTGATTTCAACCGATCCGTTCCAAACTACACTTCACTTTGATTTCAACGTTTAAACTTGAACTAATAATTTGGAACGGATTTAGTAAGTCACAAAAAAAAATCAACTAATCAGTTCTTAGAAAATACTATACATTAATCTAAACTGATGATGCATGGACAATAATTTAATAAAACTGATTAATTCGGCAGTTTACAACACGTAGCTAGAGAGACCGCCTCGCGTCGCCTCCTGTACCGGGCGGGCTGCACTCCGCCGACGAGTAAGCGGCGGCCCGTCTCCTCCGGCTGCTCCTTGGCCGCCGCCACTGCTCTCCGGCGAGCGGTGGTGGCGCTCAAAAAGGCAGCCATCGCATCCTTCCTCTCCCATTCCATCCCTCTGCTATCTCGCCCTCCCCAAGCTCCTCCTGCAGCCGTCGGTTTGTGCTCAGATCCGTGGCCCTCGACGCCGGCCGGATCCGTCATCTCCAGCTCGTACGGTGCCTCCGGCCAGATCTGGTCGTTCGGTGCCGGAGCTCGCATTGATGCCAGGGTCTTCGTGGTGGGTAGTGCGGCTCCTGCGATGTGGTAGGTGGGGGCGCAGCTGCCCGCGGGTTGGCGGCGACCGGATCCAGCGGTCGTGTGACCAAAGGTCAACTCTCAATTGCTTGACCGTTGGAGCCCCACTCCATGGATTCCTCCATGGCGATGAAGACGCGTAGATCCGATGGTTCATCTCGAGAGGTGGCTTGGTTACGCATCCACCTCTGAAAAGTATTTTGGGAGGTGAAGACGCATATGACTGTCTGTGAAAATAAGTTGGGTTGTCTTGGAAAATATTTTATTTTTTATAAGCAAAGTGCCAAATATTTGTTCCATGAGGTAGTACTATATTTGGCACTTCGAGATTATTATACTTGACAACAAACACATGTTATTATTTTGTTCATGTGTGTGCATTTTGCTGCAGCGGTGGCCTCTACGATGAAGCTTACGTTCAGAAGATAATTGACCGAGCGGATGCTGTGGAATCGAAAGGGGAGAAGCTATCTGCCAGTTTGCCCGTCAGTGGAAGTGACGACATTTCCATCCTTGCAATGCAGCGCCTCTATGATCAGTACGTCGTCCTATATATGTTTTTTTTGTTTTTTTATGAATTAGGATCGTACCCGTGCGTTCCTACGGACAATTTAATCATAGATAAATAACATTCTATCTTATCGGAAAGAAACCAATTCAGTAGATAATATCGTCACTCTTTATCATAAAGATGGGCTAAAAATCTAGTGCACATCCTCACTTTACAATGAACACTTAGATATGATACAACTGAAAATATCATCTCTATAGAAGATAGCACTTATTTCTACAGAACGCCAAATCCTGGAACCAAGGATGGCCTCCTTCAAACCAAGCAATCAGACAGCACCACCTTCAAATTTGCTGCAGAGATCAATCAACAAGAGAGCTCAATGGGTCAGCCACACAAATGCGATGAAGTATGCTGCTTTGAACATGTATTAGAACCGGCCAGTAGTGATCTGCAGATTATTGTGTCTACCACATGTGTGGTTGATAACATATCTGCAAACTTTCTATCTGCATGTAGTGATATCCCCCCGATATGCAATATTAAAGTACTCTATAGATAGGTGAGCGGATCCACTGATTCTCCTTCCTGGTTTGGGTCTGCACTCTGCAGCCAGATACTAATCATTGAAAGGCTATAGTGATAGGGATTAAAATTTGTCATCTTTCCTTGTCAAATTTAGTGTTGGTTTCTCAGTACCATAGTCTAAATATCTACTGCCACACTGAAACTAATTAAAAAAACTAGAAGCAATTGGTGGTTCCTTAATAAAAAAGAGCATGGAATTCAAATCACGAACAGATGTCATTATCATTTCATCACTGAAGTAAATGAAAACTGGGAACCCCACAAACTTTTTCTTTCTCCCAGATTATGTTTTTGTTGCAAAAACAACAAAATGCAATGAATTTTGATGCTAACAAGATGCAATGAATTATCATGCTTACCATGAGCTGGCTCAAAACTTGAAATCCTTCTCATGTATAAGTTCCTCTTCTTGCTCCAGTGGAAAATCACCCTCAAGATTTGCCAAGCTAAATCCAGATGAATAATCCATTGTTACCTCCTCTAGGACCTGTTCAATAACCATGATATGGTCTCTACAAGAAACTAACCAGGAGTCCAAGGTGGCCACTAGAACCAATTGCCTCTTTCTTTTCTCTTACAAATTGACGGGGCACAAATATAATGAGTGAACCTATGCTTTTAAATTGCATTGCCATGTAAATGGAAAAGGGCAATGATAATGATTTTTCTACATTGCTTTGAGTAGTATCCATCTTCTAATTCAGATTGGAAATTCAAGCCTTCCTCACATGGAAGATACTTTATTGCTCAAAATGACCCTGAAAGCTTTCTCACATGGAAGATACTTTATTGCTCAAATTCAGATCTCAGTTTATATGAAATTTGTTCCAGGCAGAAATTTCATCATATGAACACTAATTATAAACAACACTTGGTCTGCCTACAACTCAAAATGCCTAATGTCTGAACAAACAACCTGAAGCAGGTTAAAGTACTGCAAATTAAAATCGATCAGACATGGCAAAAGCAATGTGCATGCAAACTTCTCAAATTACTTGGCTTTTTAGTAGTGATGATGAAAGTACGTCGTCCTATGTATGTATTATATACCCAGCCATGGAATAATTTCAAAAGAACTGAGTCTGCAAACTACCTACAGCCAGCCGAACGGGCCGGCGACGCCGGTGGACATGGTGGTGGACTACTTCAAGTACGACTTTGAGAGCGCGGAGCCGCCGCGCGTGACCAGCCTGCAGACCACCGTCCCTAACCCGACATTCGTTGACTTCGGCGAGGACGAATACTTCGTCGCCGACCAGCGGGGCTACGAGACCGTCGTGTACTACCTCGCCGGCCAGTACCTCAAGACCGACGGATCTGGAAAGATCGTCGATCCACGGCTGCTGCTCAACAAGGTACGTATAGCAGATGCTTATTGCATTATTCCTGATATATACGCTGCTGGCTTCTGGATACATAGTATGCTAGTTACTTTACAAGCTAGAACAAATTACATGCATACATAATAGGTGGTGAGAGAGATCAGCTATTCTTCTACTGGTGTCACCGTGAGGACAGAGGACAAGTCGGTGTACACAGCAGACTATGTTATGGTTACTACAAGCCTGGGTGTCCTGCAAACCGATCTCATTCAGTTCAAGCCCAAGCTACCTGTCAGTTCCTATCCTTCCTCCATCAACTATATACTCTGTCTCAGGTTGTTGTTTTTTTGTCAACAATTTTTCTTGTCTGTCCCAGACATGGAAGATTCTGTCTATCTACCAATTTGACATGGCCGTGTACACCAAGATCTTCCTTAAGTTCCCCAAGAGGTTCTGGCCTGTAGGGGAAGGAAAAGAGTTCTTCCTCTACGCGAGCAGCAGGAGAGGTTACTACGCAGCGTGGCAGGTACACAAAGCATGCACCAATACTGTCATTGTTAGCCTGTAATTAAGCTGATGGGCAGCTAGGCACAAGTCGATCATACTGAACATTTTGCAACAATATATATACTCAGGAGCTTGAGAAGCAGTATCCTGGTGCCAACGTCCTTCTTGTGACCGTGACTGACGAGGAGTCGAGGCGTATTGAGCAGCAGTCGGACAACCAGACCAAGGCAGAGATCATGGAAGTGCTGAGGAAGATGTTCCCCGGCAAGGACGTCCCGGATGCCACCGACATCCTTGTCCCGAGATGGTGGTCTGACAGGTTCTACAAGGGCACCTACGCCAACTGGCCAATCGGTGTCACCCGCTACGAAGTCGACCAGCTTAGGGTATGATACTACAGATCTTTCATTCTGTGCTCCTATATATGCCGCTAGCTTGTGTGATTTTTGACATCCTAGCTATTCCTAGCTATGAACGAATCATGCATAACTTCCTTTGAACTTTGCGTTTTTTGGTTTTCTTTTTTCCTGCACTCTTCTAGGCACCGGTTGGGAGGGTATACTTCACCGGTGAACACACCAGCGACAAATACACTGGCTATGTCCATGGCGCTTATCTTGCAGGTCGGTCTTCAAGTACCCTTGAGCTTGCCAAGATTTCTAATGATATAAGCTTTTCACTTACCACGTTAATTTTCATTGTATATTTGTTGACAGGTATTGACTCTGCTGAAATTCTCATCAAATGCGCCCAGAAAAAGATGTGCAAGTACCTTGTCAAGGGCAAGTATGACTAGAAGCTAGGCATAAGCTCCAGCAAACGTCTCCTTTTGTTGTACCAATGAGAATCTACCTATGGATGTAAGGCGGCTGATTTATAAAGCTTCAATGCTTGTTACCATCTATGATTTGTGATTAAGTATTCTGCTGAAGTACCGTGTTGCTCTTTTTATACTGATACGTGGCTCATGATATTATATCTATCTGTCAAACAAAACACTGTAACGCGTATATATAGTTCAGTTCCGGTGGGAAGTGAACAATTTGGGGATCATCACCCGACACACAGCAATCAGGCCAAGGAAAAAACAAAACCGTCGTGACATCTGCCAAAGGAGAATTTTGTTCCGGCCGGTGTCAAGCAAGACTAAAGATTCCGATTGTGGTTGTGTTTCCTCTCACTCCCACATTACCAAATTATTGTTGGGCGCCCGTGCACCGCGTGAGCTCCCTGTACGCGGACACGTTTCCTTTTCTTGCAGTTGGGTCCGGCCCCTTTGGTAACTTTTTGTCCACTGGTTTTCATTAAGAGGAAGGAACCGACACCCGGTTTAGAAAATCCTCGAACCTCGGAAAACCGGGGAGGGAATTTTTTTGTTGAGAAATCAAGGCGGAACCTGGGGTTCGAACCCTGGCCGGCGGAGCGCACAACCGCACTCCCGACCACCCGAGCTAAGCGCTCGCCTCTCGGTTTAGATTTGAGAAGAAGTGGCAGGGAGATTGTTGGGTATTTTAGCGTCACACGAAATAAATCCGCAAGCGCACGGATACCGTTGTAGCTTTCACCTCAGAGTATTCCAAGGGTATCGAATCCAAGGGAACGTGTGTGCACTAACTCCGTACTAGTCGGTCCAAGGACACACCCAGATAAGAGGCAAGGATAGAGATGATTCCTAAAGATAGCACTATAGATGAGATTAAAGGTCAATCTCTAGATAGAACTTGGCTTAGAGTACCGATAGCCCTGACTTAACAGGCGACTACGGCACGCGGATCTATGTGGAACGAAGCTCTGACTATATCCAGCTGCGGAGGATCAACGAGGGCCAGACGGGCTGTCACCACCACCTAGACTGCCTCTACCTAACCTTGGGATAAGCCGAACGAATGATAACCGGTAGCGTGACACAACGTCTACGCTGTGGTTACTGCCGTAGCCAACAGACTACGGCACTCTGTACTTATAGAACTACGACCACGGAAGAGAACTGATCTCACTCACTATATGTACTACTAACTTATACTAAAGGCATACAGGAGAGTACTCGACCCCGTACTATGCTTCCAACGTATACGAACGACTTGCAGCAGACGAACGCATAAACCCAGGATCTACGCACTAGCAGAGGAAAAAGACTACTCATGCAACCAAACATAAACTAGAAGGAATCACGAATGTCACTTTGGTCTAAATGGAACATGCAGGAATATCCACTATATTCTAATAGACGAACACACATACAAATGGATATGAGAACTATGAACTTGTGCCACAAGATCAAAGGGTTGTGTTCGCGAAGAACACAAGCCTCTAAATCAAGAACACACGAAGAACATAAGAACATATCACCTATGCATGAATGCTGCTTTAGTCTAAATAGAAAAATACAAGAATACTCACTTTAGTCTAAATGAAGAACAGCAACATCGTAGAGGCACATGCCTCTCTCTCTCTCCCTCTCTACTCTAACACTAGCTAGGAGAGGAGCCTTGGATGGGTGGAGTGTGTCTCATTTCCTACCCCCTCCCCTTCTATTTATAGGCAAGGGGGTGGCTTGCTCGGAGTGCCAAACGACTCCAAAACACCCCGGGATGCCTTGAGGAACCAATGGAGAGCTGCCATACGTCGGCTGAGGACGAGAGCACCTCCGAAGGGTTCGGCCGAACTGGGGTTCGGCCGACCCCCAGGTGGGTCCGTTTCCACCGCCTTTCGTCCAGGTGACTGCTAGGTGGGTCCTCAGGTGTGTATGGGTGTGTATGCGGTGTTTTTAGCTTGTTTCCGTGGGGATGTGGGCCCTTGAATCCGCGTACTGGCTCCTGATTGGTCGAAGGTGTGTTTCCTTGGATTGGTGATGTGTCATGGACACATGGCATCCAACGTGGCAACATGTCGCCACGTGGTCTGGTGTGGGTCCCACCGGGCCCACATATCAAGATGGTGATCTTGTCTTGTGCATATCTCTTTCATCCAGACTCAGAAGTAGACAAATGATATATCCATTTCGATCGTCTCGACGAGCCCGTCGCAATGGTGCAGTCCAAATTGGCATTTGAGGTTGTTATGGATGACGTCCTATATAAGCCATTGGATCACTTGCTCTCAATTGTATCATTTATCACATATTCCGGTGCATCCTGCAACAAAAGCTAGAAACACCAACACTTGTGGAACTTGTCAGTATAAAACCCTATTCTAGTGTTGATGATCACTTTTCATTCAATTTATGCAGGAGTTGATGGCATAAAAGTGGTACTTAACAGCCGTCAACAGAGATGAGGGGAGAGGAGAGGTTGAAGATAACCCACTAGTAAAGAACTAACCTTTGGTCCAGCCCTTTTGTCCCAGTTGAACTTTGTACCCGAGACAAAAACTTTTGGGATGACGTGGCTGTTGACCGGGCATCCCTGGGCCCACCAACACATTGTGGGCCATACCCGGGAGATGAGTTCCTGTACACCTAGAACTACTCGACGAGTGGGCCACGGTGCTGGTACCGTGGAACACAAGGCAAGACAAGACGGACAAGGACTTGTACTAAGACTAGGTTAGGCTACTCCGGGTCCTACTCGAATAGTACCCTTGTACCAATCTGACTTGTAACCCTGCCTCCCGTGGCATATAAGGCGAGGCAGGGACCCCTCTCAAGATATACGCAATCAATACAGAGCCACGCAACATACAGGACGTAGGGTATTACGCACATTGCGGCCCGAACCTGTCTCATTGTGTGCCCCGTGTCTCACCATCGTGTTCCTGATCTCGGCGAGCCCCACCGCACAATCTACTACTTCGGGTACCCCGTCGTAGGCTCGGTGTCTAAAACACTGACAGCTGGCGCGCCAGGTAGGGGATCTCGTCATTGATCCACTGGCGAACTCGATGGCTCTCGTCATCATCAAGCCGACCGTCGCTTTCCAGCAAGGCGACACCTTCATCTTCGGCTCTTGGGTTTGCGTTGCTGATGACGCCGGATCGTTCCTGCGTTTCTTAGCGCCAACTCCGGAGTCAAAGCTCAAGTCCTCGACACTTACGCAAGCTTCGATGGAGGTTTTTGTCGAAAATTTCAGCCAAATTTCGATCTCTGACCCGCTCAGAGAACTCGAGTCGGAGTCCGAGTACAACTCGACTTCGTCTCCTATTCAGCCTGAGTTGCTCCCTTTGGCTTCACAGCCTGCGCTCAGCCTGGATAACATTCCAGCACCACCTCTCTTCGGTCATCGCCATGTCAGTGCTGCTTACCAAGCCACATTGAAGCGCCTCATGTGCCCTGGCCCGAAGATCGTGCTCGAGTACTCTTCAGATTCGGACGTCAACTTCGACTGCTATTCAGATTCATCTGAGTTCGAGTTCGACTACGGTTTGGATTCTGCTGAAGTACAACAACTGTCTAGCCCTGCTCAAGGACTGGTGATCACATCGACACCTGAGGGTAGATTCGTCTACTAGCCTGAGCATGTGCCTGCTGATCTCACTCTGGATGATCAGATGCGTTTTATCGCTTGTCTCGACAACTTGCCCTTCCAGGAAGGTGCCAAACTTGTTGATTATGACACTGATACTGAGCTCATTCAGAGTACGGGTACTTATTCGTCGCATCGAGAAGTGTTCGTCGTTGATGCAACTACTCCGCAAGGGCATCGTGCCAATTATCGTTATCCGGATGATGTATCTGATGATGAACTCTCTGCCAATGCTCCTGCTGATGAAACCGCGGAGACCAGGACTGCACATCGCCAACGCAATGCTGATCGTGCAACCCTTCGTCGGGAACTCACAGAAGCTCTACCTACCCGTAATCTTCAAGAGGCTCTGGAGGTGGTTGCTACTCGTGAATATCGCACTCTAGAGGAAGCTATCAACGCGATCAATCTACTCGGTCGCTCCATGCCTCGTGATAGGGCGGCTGCTGAAGTCGCAAAGCTGGCTAAGCTAGCCTACACTATGCTACGCCAGAATACCAGTGCTCCTAGTCACCATGGTAGCAGTGGAGGTGTTCATCGAACCACCCCCACCCCTCAACGCACACGTCTGGAGGCTAGTAACAAGGGCAGAGGCGGTGATGATAGTGTCAACAGCAAGTTAGGAGACTCTCACTGCGACGATCGCACAATAATCAACGCCAGACGTGCTGAGCGTGAGAAGCAAAAGGATGCTGATTCTGATTCTTTCCCTGCTTTCTCACCTCGACTTCAAGCTCTATTTCTTCCGGAGAAATTCAAGCCTTACAACATCTCTAAGTATGATGGCAAGTAAGATCCAAGGCAGTGGTTGCGCTGTTATGCTCCGTCCATCTCCAATGTCGGGGGCAATGATGATACCAAGTGTATCTATTTCCCTTTTGTCTTGGAGCAAGAACCCCTCACATGGTTTGAGTCTCTCAAACATGGCTCCATTGACAACTAGGGACAACTCAAACACCGCTTCACTAGCAACTTCGCGGGTTCTTTGGGCCGTCATGGTACGCGGATGGACCTTGCCCTGATCAAGCAAAAACAAGGCGAGACTCTTCGCGAGTACATACGCCGCTTCTTTGAGAAAAGGGCTACTGTTGTTGATGTCACCGAGAAAGAAGTCATTGATACCTTTCAGGATGGTTTTTATGACGATAGGCTTTTCCAAGACTTCGGTCGCGCTCGCCCAGCCAACGTCACCAAGCTTAAGGAGATTATCACTCACTGGGCGGACGAGGAAGACAAGGCTCGGAATAGGTTCAAGCATCTTCGCAACAAACAGAACAACAACAACAACAATGCTGGAGGAAGCAGTAGTAGCAAGCAACAGTAGGGCAACCGCCAGGGTAATAACTACTCGAGTAATCCTAATCGCAAGCGTAAGCCCGACAACACTGTTGCTGCCATGGAATCTACTGCCAAGCCTGAAGATGATCCTCACTGGGCAACATTAACCAAGCAGAAATGCCCATGACACCCAGAGGGAGATCATACTACAGAGCAGTGTTATCAACTTCGTCGTGCGCTGAAGAATACACCTGAGCCAACACATCCAAACCCAAGGTTTCGTAAACACAAGGGGAAGAAGGCTAACAATGACAAAGACACTGGGTTTCAGCACCCCTCCTACACTGTCAATGTCATATTTGGTGGGATTCCAACTAAGCGCATGTAAAAGCTAGCACTCAGGGAGATCATGTCCATCCAACCAGCAGCTCCCACTTTTCTCAAGTGGTCTGAAACCCCCATTACCTTCTCGAGGGCGGATCAATGGACTAGTTTCTCTAAGCCAGGACGATATCCTCTCGTTCTGGATCCAGTGGTGGCAGGCTCCAGGCTTACCAAGGTTCTCATTGATGGTGGCAGTGGTCTCAATGTCCTGTTTGCTAAGACTTTGAAGAAGATGGGCCTGGATATCACCAATATGCTTACCAAGACCAACTCACCATTCTATGGTATCATCCCGGGCAATGCAGCTATTCTTTTGGGTTCAGTTGTACTACCCGTTACCTTTGGGACTAAGGATCACTATCGCACCGACTACATCAAGTTTGAGATTGCTGACTTCGAGACTTCTTACCATGCCATTCTCGGCAGGCCTGGTCTCGCTAAGTTCATGGCTATCTCACATTATGTGTTCTTGGTTCTCAAGATGCCGAGCCCCAAAGGAGTTCTTTCATTGCAAGGGGACCTAAAGCGTTCCTACGACTGCGATACATAAGCCGTAGAACTTGCCTCGACTACTCAAGTACCCAATGCAATGATGGAGGTCTTCACTGCCACTAAAAAACTTACTCCGAGCGAGCTGGAGGTTCCTGAGAAGAGTGACAACAACACCAAGCCTGCACCATCTGGTGATGTCCTGCTCAAAGCCATTGACCTCGGTACTGGTGACAGCAGCAAGACGACCATGATCAGTGCACAGCTTGATCCTAAATAGGAAGACGCGCTTGTCAACTTCCTTCGGGCTAACCGTGATATCTTTGCGTGGAAGCCATCTGACATGCCAGGTGTGCCCAGGAGGTTGATCGAGCACTCACTCAACGTCGATCCTAACGCTACCCCCAAGAGACAACACCTTCGTCGCTTTGCTGATGATCGCATGGCTGCTATCAAGAAAGAGCTTGCCAAACTACTCGCGGCCGGCTTCATCCGGGAAGTCTTTCACCCGCATTGGCTTGCTAACCCTATGGTCGTCAGGAAGAAGAATTCTAACGATTGGAGGATGTGTATCGACTACACTGATCTCAACAAGCACTGCCCCAAGGATCCTTTTGGGTTGCCGCGGATCGATCAAGTCATTGACTCTACGGCGGGCTGTGCTCTACTCTGTTTCCTGTATTGCTACTCTGGCTATCATCAAATCGCAATCAAGGAATCTGATCAAGAGAAGACTACATTCATTACCCCGTTTGGTGCTTATTGTTACACAACAATGTCCTTCGGGTTGAAAAATACTGGTGCTACATATCAAAGGGCTATCCAAGCGTGCTTCAAGAAGCAGCTTCACAAGAACGTGGAAGCATACGTGGATGATGTTGTTGTAAAGACTAGGGATCCAGACATGCTTATCACGGATCTTGAGGAAACTTTCGCTTCGCTACGCGAGTACCAATGGAAGCTCAATCCCAACAAATGCGTCTTTGGCGTATCATCTGGAAAACTACTTGGGTTCATTATCAGCCACCGTGGCATCGAAGCAAGCCCTGAGAAGATTACTGCCATCTCCAACATGCAAGCTCCAACTACTATCAAAGATGTCCAGAAGCTTACTGGTTGCATGGCGTCACTTAATCGCTTCATCTCACGACTTGGAGAACGGGGTCTACCTTTCTTCAAGTTACTCAAGTGGCAAGAGAAGTTTACGTGGACAACCGAAACTGATTAAGCTCTTTCTCAGCTCAAGGAGTTCTTATCCAAGCCTCCAGTCCTTACAGCTCCTCTGCCCAATGAAGAGCTCTTGCTCTATATTGCTGCGACTGCTAATGTCGTCAGTACTGCTATTGTCGTTGAGCGGCAGGAAGAGGGCCATGGCTACCCTGTCCAGAGGCCTGTCTTTTTCGTAAGTGAAGTACTCTCAGAATCCAAGGCTCGTTACCCTCCGGTACAGAAGCTACTCTATGCGGTTCTGATTACTTCACGGAAGCTCCGTCACTACTTCGACGAGTACAAGATTTCTGTGGTCACTAGCTACCCGCTTGGCGAGATATTGCACAACCAGGATTCCACAGGAAGGATTTCTAAATGGGCTGTAGAGCTTGGTGCTCTATCGCTCGAGTTCAAGTCTCGCACTGCTATCAAGTCTCAAGCTTTGGTTGATTTCATGGCTGAGTGGCGGGAAAATCAAGTCCCAACTCCAATTGAGCGTCCAGAACATTGGGTCATGTACTTTGACGGTTCCCTCAAATTGGAAGGCACTGGTGCCGGAGTACTTCTGATTTCCCCCAAGGGCGAGCAACTCAAATATGTTCTGCAGATCTTCTGGAAGGTCTCAAACAATGAAGCTGAATATGAAGCTCTACTGCATGGTCTACGCCTTGCAGTCTCTCTTGGCATTACACGACTACTTGTCTATGGTGATTCCTTGGTGGTCATCAATCAAGTCAACGATTCTTAGGATCGTAATGCTGAGAATATGGATGCATACTGTCAGAAAGTACGCAAACTTGAGAACAAATTCCATGGTCTCGAGTTCCATCATGTGGTCCGCGACAACAATGTTGCTGCGGATGTCTTATCGAAGCTAGGATCTACATGAGCTCAAGTGCTAGCTGGAATCTTCGTCCATGAACTCCACAAACCATCAATTCCGGAGCAATCATCTGCACCAATGACTACTTCAGTTCAACCTGATCGAGAAGTGCTTATGATTGACGTGGACTGGAGAACTCCCTTTATCAACTACATTAAACTCCAGTTGATTCCTGAAGACAAGTCAGAAGCCGAGCACATCTCACGCCGCGTCAAGGCTTATATTCTAGTCGGAGATCAACTCTACAAGTGAGGCACAAGCTCTGATGTACTCATGAAGTGCGTTTCTCGCGAAGAAGGCAAGGAAATCTTGGAGGAGACACACAAAGGAATCTGTGACAATCACGCTTCTTCCCGCACCTTGGTGGGAAAAGTGTTCAGACGTGCTTTCTACTGGCCTACAGCTCTTGCTGATGCAGAGGAACTAGTCAAAAAATGACAAGGATGCCAATTCTTCGCCAAGCAACAACACGTTCCTGCCTACAAGCTCATCACGATACCACCAACTTGGCCTTTCACTTGCTAGGGGCTGGATATGATTGGTCCTCTCCCAAATGTGCCAGGGGGATTCAATAGAGTTCTGGTGGCTATCGACAAGTTTACCAAGTGGATTGAGGTCAAGCCTGTCACCTGTCCCAAGGCTGATCGTGTCCTCAACTTCTTGGATGAAATCGTACATCGCTATGGGTTCCCTAACCGCATCATCACAGACCTGGGTTTGAATTTCAACAATCACCAGTTCTGGGAGTACTGCGAGAACAGTGGAATTGACATCCGGTACGTCTCTGTCGCTCATCCACGTGCCAACGGCCAAGTGGAACGCGCCAATGGGATGATACTCGATGCTCTTAAAAAGCGGCTGTATGATGCAGCAAATACCAAGGGTGGCAAGTGGATCAAGGAACTACCCAATGCACTTTGGGGGCTACGCACTCAGCCTACTACTCCCACAGGGCAGTCACCTTATTTCCTGGTCTACGGCTCTGAAGCCGTTTTGCTTGCTGATGTCATGTGGCGTTCTCCGACGGTTGATCAGTATGAAGAAGGCGTAGCTGAAGAAACAAGACAGACAGATGTCGACAGTCTCAAAGAAGCTCGCTGCAATACACTCGTTCAATCCGCTCGATACCTTGAGAAGATTCGCCGCTACCTTGACCGCAATGTTAAGGAACACTCCTTCAATGTTAGTGACTTAGTCCTTCGTGGCATCTAGAATACGACAGGACTACACAAGCTCAACTCGCCATGGGAAGGTCCTTTCTCTATTGAAAAGGTTACTGGCCCAGGCTCATATCGTCTCCAAACTCTTGAAGGCGAGGAAGTCGACAACTCTTGGAACATCGAACAGCTTTGTTGCTTCTACCCGTAGGGGGTCTCAACAACCATCTCCAGACGGCTTCGACTGTAAACAACTCGTATTGGGTTTCATCAACCCTTTCCAGGCAGCTTCGGTTGCAACCACTCAATTGACAGCTACGGTTGTCACCACTCGTAGGGGATCAAGATAATCCTCTCCAGACAGTTTCGGCTGTATCTTCTCGTGGCTTTCAGCTGCGAGCACCTGCAGGGGGCTTCATCAACCCTCTCCATGTAGTCTCATTCTGCGACCTCGTAGGGAGTCACGATAACTCTCTCCAGACGATCCTGTATCATGTAGAACAATAAGCGGCACATGCTGTCCATTTCTCTACTTTTCAATAACAAGCTTCGGCCTAGAGTAACACCCTGCTGGTAGGGTCTGAGTGGAACTCTCATACAAGTTGCTGCTACAGCAAGGATGAGTTCATCACACTGTCCCCTATGGTCTTACTCGTTCTTCGGAACATCCTTGCGAGTACTCTCTCACTAGGCTCATAGCCTCAGAGGTACTTAAGACATTGTAAACACTGTACAATGTATTCAGTAATAAAGTTGCTACTCTATACCGACTTGTTACTGTCCTTTACTTGTTCATAACAAAGCCTTCTTTACGCTGCTACAGCTAAGGTGTTCAACTCGTTATGAATAAGTCCTTTTCGAGTACTCTCTCACTAGGCTAGTTCGCCTCAGAGGTACTTAAGATATTGTAAACTCTGTACAATGTGATTAGTTCAAGTCGCTACTCTACACCAACTTGTTACTACTGTTCGCTTATTTCATGACAAAGGCTTTCTTTTACGCTGCTACAGCTAAGGTGTTCAACTTGTCATGATTAAGCTAACGTTCTTCGAAACATGTTTACAATTGAGTACTTCTACTCGTGTATCGTATCTCTTTTTGCAGCCACACACTCAATACCAACTCGAGTACCTGGCCAACACATAAGCATACAATGGATCCAGATAATTGACTTACTCAAGTTTTCAATTATATTACATAAACACTTGTTCGGGATTACACTTGTTTTTCCTTAGTGTTTCTACTCTACAGGTACATCTAACGGAGATCGATGAACTTGGAGACTGCTTCCGCGATTGGAGAAGTCTGTTGCATCAACTCATTGAGCCGGTCATCGGTGCAATCTCCAGATCTGCCGTTCATGATGACTGTGAAGTCTGCCTCGGCATAGAAGGACTTGATGAAGCTCAAGACTTGATTCAGGATCGAGCAGGCCAGCCTTTAGGCGTACTCCAGGATCTTTTTCGGTGTGTCCTTCAACCTCTCCACAAGTGGTCGAGGCTGAACTCCAGCGACTCTAGGCTCGAAAAGATTCGCCACCGGCTCGACTGCTTCTGTCAAGGCCTTCAACTCTGTGCGCAGGCCTTCGGCTTCTTCAATCTTGAACTTCGACGATTGCATACAAGTCAACAAGTCATTCCAGCCCGCTAGGCGGATCTCCATTTCATGCTCAAGTTCGAAGCACCGCACCTTATAGTCCTCCTTCAGATCCATATGAGCTGATTCTTCGCGGTTAAAGGCCAGCTGCCAGTCCAGCGCCTTGTTCTTGAACTTGTCGACCTCTTCCGTCAGCTCTGCAAAGGATCAAGGCTACTTATTAAATGCGGTGTGCAAGAACAAAAGTACTCAATGACGAATTCAGAAAGGGAGATTACCTTTATTCTTCTGGCGCAGAGACTTGTTCTTCCCAACAACATCATCCTTCTTCACCGTCAGCTTCTGGATCTCATTGTGGTACTCGGCGGCATTGGCATCAAGCTTCTCTTGCAGCTTCAGAGACAAAGCTTTCTGCTGCTTAAGTTCTTCTCTGAGCCGCGTGACCTCTTCAATGTCAGCCGCGTGTTGTTCAAGTAGCCGAGTCTTGCGCTTCGACTGCTTGACTACTTCCTGCAAAGACAACAACAACTCAAAAGTCAGAGGCAGGATATCTTTAACTGAAAAGTACTCTTCAAGAGACTACACACTTACCGCGAATAGCTTCTCGACGCTGCGGAACATCTCACTGTGAGCCTGCAAGTTATCCTCGTCCAGGCATGAGTCGTCATAAGGCATCAAACCTTCTGCCATGGATTGAGTACTTGTGCTCGCTGCAGAGTATTTCGCAGCACTGCGCAGAGGAGCCGGGTCTTCAATGAGTGGCTCGTGCGGTACTATGCGATCTTCTGGGTTGTCCTCAAGTGCCAGTTGTGCATCTACTTGACGCACGGGGGCTTCGGCAACCGGGATTTCTTCACGGCGTAGTACGGCTTCTGGGTCAGCCTCCAAGCCTTCATTTGCCACGGCTTCAATATCATCAGGATCTTCAGCCCTGGGCTTGGAAGCTGCCTCCACCGCTGCCTTGACTACGTCGCTCCAAAGGAAGCGCAGTGCCTCTGCAGCATCGGCTTCAGCGGGTACTTCTTGGCGCACTGGAAGTACATCTTCTTGTTGTTCTTGAGGAGTTTGGTCTCCCCCAGCAGCACCACTTCCAGAGGCACCCCACTTTACATCAGTGGATTTTCTGCATCAACAAGTTGGTCAGCAAATTCAAAGAAAGCAATATTAATAAGTACTCGAGAACTTGAGTACTTACAGAGCAGCTCGAGGTACCAATACTTTCGGCCCCAGCATGTCGAAGAAAGAAGGCGCTGCCGGCACCTCTGGCACACTCTCCACCGGCGGCACATTTCCTGGTACTGCGGCTTCTTGTTGCTCATGCGCCACCGTCTCCACGGTCGACGCTGGAACCACCTCGTGTTCTGTTATTCTTGGGGGGCTACTCGAGGGTACATTGGATGCACTCTCGATAACCTGCACAAGTCAAAAATCAAGGCATTACAGTAGAGAACAAGTACTCAATACGACATCGACTACTTAAGAGTTCTCCAACACTTACTGTAATGTAGGGGAGGTCTGAGATCTTCTTTACGGCCCGCTTCCCCACCGTGGTCCTTTTCTTCTGCGGTGGCAGAGTCACATCATCTGCGAGAGATGATGCTGGTCTTTTTGATGATCTCACAGCAAGGCCACTAGGGATGGGCGCCCAGAGTATCCATAACGGCCCTTCACTTCAAAGTGCTGTTGAAGTGTTAGGCCGTCATCATCGCTTGAGGAGGCATCATCCACCATGACTTCTTCTTCTTCTTCCCCTTGAGCAGATTGAGTACTCTCGGGGGCTTGAGCCTCCACTCCTATTGGCTCTCCCTCCGGCGCTTGTAGTGGGTCTTGGGGACGAGGAGGAGGAATGGACACAAATTTCAAGACATCCTCCTGCGAAACAAGGCAATTGTTAGCTACACGACTACTTACAATAAGTACTCGGGGGCTAGTTCTCGGAAACTTACCATACGCGGAGGATTGTCAGCACTATATTCACGGACGGCTGCAGGAATTCCGTGAAGATTCTTGAAGATCTTCTGCAGCCTTTCCATCACGAGATCATCACTGATCTCTTCAGCAGATAGCCTGGAGCCATCATCTGCTCCAGTGTACTCGAACCCAAGATGCTCTCGCTGCATCAAGGGTTGTACCCGTCGCTTCATAAAGCTGAAAGCTACTCTCTCAGCAGTCAAGCCTTGTGCCTTCTTCTGCGTAATCTTCGCCAGCAGCTCAGGGATCTGGATGCATTCCTGCATCGTTGGTTCATCCTTCCAGAGCCTATCGTATACTGGCGCGAACATGCTTGGCTTCGGTAGTTGAGGCGGGGCGTTCTCGATGTAGAACCACTTGTTCTTCCAGTCTTGATTGGAGTCAATCAAGTCATACTTAAAGTACAACTCCTGCGCCTTTTGGCGTATCTGCACTCTAGCTCCACCGACAACAACTGGGAAGTTGGCGTTGGGCTGCGGCTTCAGGCGGAAGATCTTCCTAAACAAGGCCCAGTGAGGGCGGATTCTGAGGAAGGCTTCGCAGAAGTGCACGTACACTGCAATCTGGAAGATGCTATTGGGGTTGAGGTGTACGTGCTCCAGCTTGAAGAAGTCGAGGAAGCCGCGGAAGAAATCTGATGACAGCAGCATCAACTCACGCTCGACGAAGTGGCCGAACATTGGGATCTCATCCGGGCTCTTCTCCATCAGCCATGCATCTCTGGCGGCAGAGCTCCAGCCGGCAATCGCTTTCTCACGAAGCAACCCGCCGGCTTCGAGGGCCTTGATATCTTCTTCCCTCATCTTGGACTTCTTCCAAGAGACGGCCTAGCTTAGGGGCTTCGTGATGACCACTGTTTTGTACTTCGGCTCCGGTAACTGATTTTTGCTGCGGCCGGACTTCCTCTTTTGACCCTTGGACGGTGCTGGCTTCATCCTGTCAGTAACGAGAGTCTTCTTTCGCATCGACTCGAGGGCTGCGAAGGGGTGGAGGTGCAAACTCTTGGCAATGTGGACGCTCGCTCTGCAGCGGCTACAGATGCTAAGACGTTCTGGATCTAAGGGCGAATGGAAGCAATGAAACCTTAAGGGATACCCCTTTGGGTATTTATAAAACCAAAACCCTAAAATGGTTCGACTTGGTGACCCTTCGTATTCAACAGATTGGTTTCACACAGGAAAAATTTTGGCTAAGTCAGAGGACTAAAATCCAAGACCTGCTCGGCTCCATCTCGGGGGCTTGACTACTCGATGGAATTGGATTTCACTCAGCTACAGTTCACTGAATTCAGGCTACTATTCTACAGTCAGATTGGATCCTTCAATTCGAGAAAGTACTCGACTCAAGGCTCAGGGGCTCCGTGCCACGTGTCCTTCAGTTTTTCTCAGGATTTTCACAGGATTATTTGATGAAGACTACTGATTGACCCTCAGCTTGAATTATCAATTCGAACTAAGGCTCGGGGGCTACATCCATATAGGATGCGATTTTTACAAATCGCATTCCTATATTATTTCTTCGGATTTTCTGAGGATTTTTCGGAGCAAGATCAAAGTATAGATGATTGACCCTCAGCTTGAATCTTGGATTCGAACTAAGGCTCGGGGGCTACATTCCATATGGAATGCGATTTCAGTAATCACATTTCCATATGGATCTTTGATACAAAGATTTCAAGAACGAAGCGGGTATTATTGAAGACCTTCAAGGGAAGTACTCGGGGACGCTTGGGAACAACTCGAGAAGACTTCAAGACTACTCGTGGAGTTAGCTGGAGTACCTTTCAGCCTCGTGATGATTCAAGTACTATTGAAGATTGAAGCTTGTAGAACTCGGGGACGCTTCGGAACTACTCGTGGAGACCTTCAAGACTACTTGGAGCATCGCACTCGACTACAAAGTACTCGGGGGCTTGTCGACCGGGCATCCCTGGGCCCACCAACACATTGTGGGCCATACCCGGGAGATGAGTTCCTGTACACCTAGAACTACTCGACTAGTGGGCCACGGTGCTGGTACCGTGGAACACAAGGCAAGACAAGACGGACAAGGACTTGTACTAAGACTAGGTTAGCTTTCCATACCATGTATAGGCTACTCCGGGTCCTACTCGAATAGTACCCTTGTACCAATCCGACTTGTAACCCTACCTCCCGTGGCATATAAGGCGAGGCAGGGACCCCTCTCAAGATATACGCAACCAATACAGAGACACGCAGCATACATGACGTAGGATATTACGCACATTACGGCCCGAACCTGTCTAATTGTGTGCCCCGTGTCTCACCGTCGTGTTCCTGATCTTGGCGAGCCCCACCGCACAATCTACTACTTCGGGTACCCCGTCGTAGGCTCGGTGTCTAAAACACTGACAGTGGCCTGGGAAGACTGTTTGCGCCCCCTAGTCTCGAGTGGTAAAACCACTCGAGACTAAAGGCACCACGTCCACAAGTTATGTGGAAGCAATTATTGGCACAACTCTTTAGTCTCGGGTGGTGTTTCCACCCGAGAATAAAGGGTACCTCTTTAGTCTTGGGGGAAAACACCATCCGGGATTAAAGATTTAATCTCAGGTGATGTTTCCAACCGAGACAAAAGGAGGACCCTTTATTCCCGGGTGAGCAAACAACCCGAGACAAAAAGCCCATCTGTCCACCTACCGTGCCCCCACCTTCTCTCTCTCTCTTCATTATCTTTTCACGCGAGCACTCCACCACCACGCATTCTCCTCTTCTCCTCTCTTTTTTTCTCATCTTCTCCTCCTTGTTGTGTAGGCCGTGGGGAGGACGGAGCCTGCGGCGGCGCATGGAGGCGCAGCGGCGCGCTCGGTCGAGATGCGCAGCGGCGGGAGCCCTCCTGCGGCTGGCGGCGTGATGGCGCAAGGCTGAGGCACGGCGGCGGCCGGCGGGACGCCCTCCGCGGCTGGCGGCGTGGGCCAACAAGCGCGGCGGCGGGACATCCTCTCGTTCCTGGCGGAGCGGGCACAGGGACGGAGGTGCAAGGCCCCCAAGGGCGGCGATGCGATGTCATGGTGAGTTCTTGGAGATAGAGAAACCGTGATTTGTAATCTGTAGTTGATTTTGTGCATTTTGGATGAATCAAATTTATGTACATGTGTGTGGATGAATCAAATTTATGTACATGTTGTGAATCGAATGCAATCAAACTATGTATATGATTTGTGAATCGAATGAAATCGAACTCATGAATTCGTGTGAGATGAGCTTGTCAATTTGTAAAGTGTCAAACAATTTGTGAAGTGTGTTGTTCTTGATTTGGAGCTTGAGCTCCAGCTCAAGAAGATGGGGTTGCAAAATGGGGGATGAGAGATGAGGGATGAGGGACCGAGGGGGACGGGGCGCGGTGGGAATACCATCCTAGACTAAAGGTCCCCTTTATTCCCGGTTGGTTCACCCGGGACAAAAGGGGGGTCTTTCGTCTCTATGGATCAGTCTCGGGCGGACTTTAGAGAAATAACCCTCTTCTCACCCGGGACTAAAGGTGGGTTCTCCACCAGTGACCCTAACATGTGAGCCCCACATGTAAGTGGTCGAAAAGAGAGAAGAGGATAGATGATAGGATATGAAGGGGTATTTTAGTCTTTTCACATCACAAAGGAATCAAAGACGGACCCAGTAGTATTGGATACGTACAAAATGACACATCTCAAGCAAACTTCGAATTGTAATGGCATATTTCTGACTACACGAATCGTAATAGCATATCCCAAAATGGTGAAAGTTGTAACGACATATATCTAATAAATCCTTAGAAAAAAGAACACGCAAACATCATCTCCAGTCCCAACTTCCCCTCATGACTCAATGTTGCACGCCCCCGCTGCCTCTCTCCCTCCGCGGCTCAATGCTGCACGCCGCCGCCACCGCCTCTCTCCCCGCGTGAATACTACACCGCCACATCTTCTCCATCGAGATCAGACTACCATTACCTCTGAATCTGGTTCATCTCCACCGAGTAACTTGCTTCTTCACGGACTGGATTCACGCTTCTTATTCATTCAATCTACATCGTCGATTCTCTAACGCCCCGGCAGCCACGTCATCCCCGACAGCCTCGCTTGGCATAGATGCCCTGGACGGCAACCTTGCCGCCAGTGGTCTCGTTTGGCTCGCGGATGCCCATGATGGCAATCACGCCGGCGGCCTTACTGGGCACGCTGATGCTCGAGATGGTGATCTCGCCGACGACGGCCTCGCTGGGGCACGCGAATGCCCGTGGCATTGGCCTCGCTGGGCGTGTGGATGAGCAGGCAGAGGACCTCCACGGTGACCTCATTGGGCGTACGGAGTCAGTAAGATCCTCTGTAGTTACCTCCCCAGCAGTTGAGTCGTTGACATATAGGCCCAGTGACCCGGGCCCACATGTCATCCACCCAACTGCAGAGGCTGCAGCCAAGAGCAGAGAGGGCAAGGAGGAGGAAGAGAGAAGAAAATTTTTTTAATTCCTTATAGGCAGTCCATACTTCTATGAGTAGCCTACTCTATGGATCACTCTCACAATGTTTCAGCTAGCCTGGAATACTTTAATCGCTATGGACTGGTTTATTAGAGCGGGTACAATAACTGTTGGAATCGACCAACACGTAAGCAATATCAGTGAAATGGAGGAAAGAAGGTCACGAGACAAGCTAGCTTGTCGTAGCAGTCATCGATCGGCGCTACATGCTCTCCAAAAAAACAACCAAGAATTCAATATCCACTGCTCCAACCAAATACTGACAGGTGGATGGAATTGCCGAATTGAGAATAAACAACTGCGGGAAATTTAATTAGAGACAAGAAATCTATAGTTGTTAGGTGCTTGTCTTGTAGACCAAAACTTGTCTCAACTATTGGTCTTGCTCTTACTACACTGTGGTTGCTCTAAGGAATTACTACCTCCATTTTCATTTACATGTCGTGTCACACCCGATTTTCCGAAGAAAACCGAATGCATCTCATATGTGTGCCAGGATCTCAATTTCACACATACGATAGACATAATGAGTGTAATAACAGAAACAATGCTCAAAACATACAAGAAGAGGTTTATTAACTTTTATTACACTCATGGATAGACATGAAGGTCTTTACACGAACATCGATAGCCAAGACGATCCAACACCGTCTTCTACTCCACAGGCATCTGACTGGGGAAACGCATAGTCAGAACTCATCCAAGTCGCTGAAGGACTCTTCTCCAGTGTTCTCTTCTGAACAGCGGGTAAGCAAGGGTGAGCACACTTATGGTCGGAGCTCAGCAAGTGGGGGAAAATGCAAGGCTATCAAGGTAGGCTAAGGTTATGCAGCGGTTAGCATTTTTAATGTTGGTCAAATTTTATTAGCAAGCACCTATTTACTAAGTGTAAGTTTATACCATCCCAAAAATTAAACTTTAGAAAACATTATCTCAAAACCATATAAAACCATGATTTAATTCCATCTTCAAGTTCATTAATCATGTGAGGGTCCAGGCCGCTCTTGACCGTGAGCACGGCTGATAAATCAGTTTTCACTCTGCAGAGGTCGTACACTTTACCCACAGTTCGTGTTCCCCATGTTGCCCGGGTTGATCGGACCCTTAAACACTTCCGAGGTGAGTGGCTAGGGGTCCACTACAAAGCCTTTACAAAGATATGCAGAAGACCAACAACCCGCGACAGTTACAGCAGCGGAGCGGACCATAACCCTCCCTAGTGGTCAGCACCTTAGCAAAGGCTACTACCCCAAAAGAACCGGGCTATACCCCTTCAACTCCGGCCCCCTATGCTCCTTGCGGATAAGGCTGTCAGATAATTCCACACACCTAATTAATTGGCTAAGCCAGAGCCATATGGACTGTGGTTGTACTGTTTTCCTGGGTAGTTCTCCATGTTCCAATTAAAACATATGATCTTGTATTATCAAAGTTCACCAAAGTTATCATGATCAACATTCATCATTTTGTAAAGATTTCATTTGAACCATCCCAAGGTATAGCAACTAAGCATTTCTATCCCAAAACATTTATTTAAAAGGGTTGTTCAAGGTATGGGGATAAAATCTAGTCATGTCCTTAAAACGGTAATTTTTCCCATCAAATTATGCAATACAACATTTAAATGTAAACTTAGTTATCATGCAAGTTGTGTGGAACAAAGTAGAATATGTAGGGGAGGAAATCCACTTGGCTTCCTTGCTTAAACACTGAGGTTCTTCTTCTTTAAAAAGTTGCTCTTGATCTTCGATCGGTAGCTCGGCTCCAACTCGCACGATATCTACGCGCACAACAAAAATCATACAATAAATAAAAACAATACATCAAACATTACAAAAGACTAAAATAAGCTTCTAAAACTGACGGGCTTAAAGAGACGGTCGCATGGACACCAAAAACGCCTAAAACGGATAAAAGACGCAAAAGATATGGCTAAAACAAGGTTTAGGGGCTAGATTGTAAGAAAACTTGGGCTCCAGGGGCTTATCTGGAAAAAACCAGGGACCTAAACATAATTACGCTTATAAACTCAAGGTTTATAGCGTAAAAGAGCAGAGCTGGACCGCGGGTGGGAAAACCTAAGAAACCTAGGGGCTTAACTGAGAAAACCTGGACCTGTTTGTAAGTATTTATATAGGTGGAAGGGCATGGTTGTGATATTTAAAACTACAGGGGCTTTTTTGCAAAATGGCAGAGACCGGCCAGGGTTGACCGGTATCTGGCCTTGTTTGACCGGGCGGGGGCGCGATCTGGACCATTGGTCCTGCGATGGACGACTGCCGTGGTCCGCAGGCGGCGCGCGGCGGCGGGCTTGCCGGAGGCTCGCCGGCGTTGCACCAAAAGGGCCTCCCGTGCACCATCCAGGACAGGGAGAGCACCTGGAGAAAGCTGAGGAGCAAAGGAACTTACAGAGAGGCTTGAAGAGGCGAGAGAGGCGCCGGAGGTGGAGATCGACGCGGCGGCGGACTCCGGCGGGCAGCGCTTCGGGGCGGCGGTGCTGCGAAGGCGAAGGAGAGGAGGAGCTCGGTGTGGGTTGGAGAGGGAGCTCAGGGCCTCTTATATAGGGTGGAGGGGGAAGAGGGGGAGCCGCGGCTAGGCGGTGGGGCGGAGACCCGATGGGCGCCATTAACGGCCCGGTGGGGAGCTCGGTGGTGGAGCCGTTTCGGGAGGGGAGACGGCGGGACGGCGCGTGGTGGGTGCGTCGCGCATTCACGACGCACTCAGAGGGAGAGGGAGGGACGCGGGGCGAGAGGGGGGCCGGGGAGAGCGGCGGAGCTCCGGCGCGGGCATGGGGATGCCGACGGGAGGTAGGGGAAGGGCCCGACAGGTGGGCCCCACCTGTCGGCGGCTGCTGAGAGAGAGAGGGAGAGAGGGGAGGGCTGGTGGGCCGGCGGGGCGTAACGGGCCAGAAGAGATGGTGGGCCGGTGGCGGAAAAAGAGAAAGAAAGGGGGAAAAAGAAGCGGGCCGGCACTAAAAAAAGAAAGGGGAGAGATGGGCCGCGGGGAGGTGGGCTGAAACGGGAAAGGGAAGAAGGGTTTAGGTGTTTGGGACTTTTCTTTTTTTTCTTTTTTTCAACACACATCAAACAAAAACCAATGCATTCCAACATGATGGACAAACACTTGGGTACTTCTAAATTAATTAAATATTATTTAATACTTAGAAGCAAATTTAATTAGTCAAAATTATTAAACCCTTAGAGAAAAAAATCTAACAATGTTTTTATTACTTTTATTTGTGATGGAATTTTAGGGTGTTACATGTCGTTTCGAACATCAGCCTCAGAGGGTGTTTAGAATCCTTTAGTCCAATGACCATAAGTAGTCAGACTAAAAGCTTCTAGTCAGCCTCTTGTTTGGAGGGTGACTAAAAGTAGTTAGTATTAAAGTTCTTAGCATTAAATTGTTCTCTCTTCCTCCCTTTCTCTCTCCTCTCCCGGGCCTCCGAGAACGCACGTGCTTCTCCTTCCTACCGCCTGCGCGCGAGAAGGAAGCGAGAGGAGGAGCGGCGGGGAGCCGGGCAAGCATGCTCCCCGGTGATGACGGGCGGATCTTCCGCAGAGCGGCGCAGGGAGCTCGACACTAGCGGATCTCTACCTTACGGCTGCGAGATCTGACACCGTGGCAGTGGCTCCTCGGATCGAGCCAGTGGCGGCGGAGCGTCGAACCGGCTCGGATCGGAGCTCCGACGACGGGGAGGAGCTCGTCGAGGTCACGCTGGACCAACTGGAGGACGACAAGCTGCGGAGCGTCGTGCCGACAGCTGCGGGTGCGGCGGCTGCTGCCGCGGTGAGGCTGGGGATGGGAGTGTCGCCTTCGACGGCGGCGCATCCCCCGCCACCCCACGCGTCGTCGTCCGACGTGCCGTCCTCTGCTCGGGGTTCTCCGCCGAGGTTGCCAAGCCCACTCCGTCGCTGGCGCCGCGCCCGTGCTGGACGCAGAGCCTACTGTCTTCGTGTCCGCCGCGGTCCGTCGCAGCACGTGAAGGGGATGAGGCCGAGGGGGAGGTGGCGGCTTGCGGCGGCGGGAATCGTGGGGGCAGTCTGTGGTGGTGGGATTCAAAGGGGAGGAGTGGCAGTGCCTCTCGCCTCTGTCGCGGGGATGACGCCGGGGGGGGGGCAAACGGGGGGGGGTCGCGGAATAATGAGGAGAGAGACTAATAGTCAAGCTTTAGTCTCTGGTGTTTGGTTGTTTAGAGCAACTCCAGCAGAGCCCCTACTCAAAAAGTAGGGGCTCAGAGTAAAAAAATGAAGTCCAGCAAGCCCCCTACTCGGGCCCCAACTCTAGGGGGGCACCCAAATTGTCCCCTCGAGCCCCAACTCCCACGGGTGGAGAGAGAAGGCCCCTACTCTCCTGTTGACGGTTTCATCCTCGCGCGCGCAGGAGGAAGTTGCTCGCCGCCGAGAATGGAAGTTGTGCGCCGCCGCCCAAGGGTCCCTCGTCTTCGCCGTGCCTAGCTCCCCCAGCTCGAACATGGGGGATTCGCGCCGTCGTGGCCGCCCCGAGCTCGAGCACGGACAGATCCAGCACCTCCGCCATGAGCACGGGCGGATCCAGCACGGGCGAGCACCGGCTCGAGCACGGGCAAGCACCGGCTTCGCCGCCCCCTACTGGACCGACGAGTGGAGGAACGGAGCCGTCGAGCTCGTTTCGCATGGCCACAGGTGAGACCCGACGGCGGCAGATGGATTCCCGAGATTCAGCTGGCGGAGGTCGAGCACCCCTGCGCCGGGCCGAGCTCCCGCGCCGTCCAGCGCCGGGCCGGAGCTCGAGCTCCCGCGTGCCTCCGCCGCCGTGCCGAAGCTCGAGCTTCCGCACGCTGCAGCCGCCGCGCCAGGCCGGAGCTCGAGCTCCCGCACGCCGCCGCCGCCGCGTGGGGCTGGAGCTCTATCTGCTGCGCTGGGCATAGGAATCACAGGGGAGAGATGGCCATGGGAATGGAGGAATGCTGGAGATAGAAGACGAGAGTTGGGGGGAAATAGATCGCCCAATGACAAGTAGGTCCCACATGTCAGACGAGAGTAGGGGCTTTAGAGTTGGGGTTGCTGCTGGAGTTGAGTCTAAAATTAGAGCTCCAAAAAGTTGAGGGCAGCCCCTACTCAACAAAGTAGGGGCTCTAAATAGGTGTCATTACTGGAGTTGCTCTAAGGTGACTAAAATTAGTATGACTTCTTCTAGTGAGCTGTATCCAAACAACCCATTAGTGTTAAATGACTAGTGTTTCCATCCGTGGGTGTCAAGTAAGAAAAACGAAGGTAGTGTTCCTTTACTTTCTCGTGAACCAAAAGTCCCGTTTAGTTTCCTAAGATTTCAAAAATTTCACCCATTTCACCAAAATTTTACTCATTTCTTTTCTCAGTACACACAACCTAATGCAAAAAATTTGACCTATTTCACCAAAATTTCAGCCAACTAGGCCAAAGGATCAAATAGGAAAAAAAAATCCTTAGGAACGTGAATCCTCCAAAATTCCAAAGAGGCCTTGTGCGTCGGCAATTGGGCATGGGTGCACGGGACCCACAAAAAGACATGAAGAAATGCCACCAGTCTCCAGCGCAAAAAATCCCATGGGAAACCATTTTGTTCTCTTTTTTTTCACTTTCTCTTTCCTTGCTTGTTCTGTTGCCATGTCAGCATGTAGCAAAGTATCATGGTTATTCAATTCCATGAAAACGAACCATGTAATCGTATTCGGACTACCATAAAATTAACATAACCACAACAATAACTATTGTAAGACTGACCAAAACGTATGAAATTGTTGATGCTGAAGAAAGAGTCTTCAAAGGCGTGTTTGGAAGGGTGTCACTCACACGGTGTCACACTCGACAAGATCTACAGCTTTGTAGTTTAAATTGTGTCCAATTAAATTTATTTTGACGCTCAAATGCTTGAGACAATGTTTAGATTTAAAATTTAAATTTTAGATTTAAATAGTATGTTAAGAGCATCAAAATGATTTCAAATGAAAAATGTTTGCTACAAAGTTGTAGATCTCGACGAAAACTACAATTATTGTATAAATTTTATCTCCATTTGAGTTTATATGAAAAACCTATGATTTTTTAAAGATGGGTTGGCACCTACTGCCGTTTGAATCGGTGGTAGGTGCGATACGCTACTGTAGCTCCCTGCTGTCGGCCAACAGTAGGGTAGTTTTGAATTTTTTTATTTGGAGTATATTTTTGTAAAATCATAAAAAAATAAAAAAATCACATTTCAAGAATTTTCTTATATTTTTATGATTTTTCAAGAATAAATGTCGGAATGAAAGTTTTGCAAAACTATACCATTCCTGTCGTTTGAAATGGTGATTGGAAGTAAATGCCATTTCAAACCGCGGTTAACAACACCTATCGCCATTTCAAACGGCGGTAGAGGGTGCAGCTAGTGGTAGGGGCGGGGCTGGCCTACCAGTGGGCCTGCCTAACCCAACCGTTGTTTCAAATAGCGGTTGAGTGTCGACGCTAGGCCCGCCCCACGCAAGCGTCATATGAAACAACAGTTGGCGCCTCAGCGATTGTGCGACTCAGGTATTCTTCTAACTAATGTACCTATCTTAATACATGTATTTACCAAACTAGAAATAGTTCAGAGATTCTTATCTGCTTAGTTTAGAAATAGTAGAATTAGTTTAGGAAATGCTTTGATGAATATTGTAGAAATGCTTTTAGGATTAGTTTAGAAATACTAGAATAACTTTGAAAATGCTAGAAACACTTTAGAGATACTAGTGTTATTTCAAAAATGATTTAAGTTTACTTTTACAAATACTAGTTTTATTTATTCTATATATGGTATAATTAGTTAGAAGGTTGTAGAATTTTTATAGAACTACTAGAAACACTAGTTATATTTTTTCCTAGAAATGGTAGAATGACTTTAGAAATACTAGTGCTTTTTAGAAAGTATTTTAGAAATGATTTTAGATTTACTTTTAGAAATACTAGTTTTATTTCTTTTAGATATGGTTGAATTTGTTAGAAATTGGTAAAATTTTTATACAAATACTAGTTTGAAATGAAGAAAAACAAAAAGAAAACAAAAGAAAACACCTAACCACCGTTTGTGTTTGGGCCAACCGCCAACCCAGCCGGGAACCACAACGGTCTACCCTAACCGTCGACGTGCGACTCTAACCGCCATTTGATACGACGATTGGTGGAAACCACTGTTTGAAATGGCAGTTACCCCCAACCACTATTTCAAACTGCGAGAATGGTATAGTTTTGCAAAACTTTCATCTGGGCATTTGTTTTTGAAAAATCATAAAAAATATAAAAAAATTCGCATTTCAGGGCATAATATTCCCCCGAGCCCAAACGGCCCACGAACACCGCTTAGTAGCATTTCTGGCCCATTAGGCTACTTTGTCAACAATCTGATCCAACAACGGTTCACCCGCCCGTGCCTCTCGCTCGAGTCGCCACCTCGCCGCCGACACATGGCATTCACCTTTCACCGAATTTTTTTAAATATTTTTTCCTTAATTTTCAAAAAATAAATGGCGAAATCAAAAATTACGAGAAATATACATCTGCCGCTGTACCACACGGCGACAGGAACTCCTACAGTCGTGTGGCACGACGGCAGGGGTGCCGCCAACGGTCGGGAGACCTGACTGTGGGGGCCAGGGTCCAACCGCCATACCCTACGGCGGCAGGAACCCTACCGCCGTGGGGCACGGCGGTAGGTGCCTGCCGCCGTGGGGTACGGCGGCAGCATCACCCCTATATAAGGGGGCGACGACTGCCGCCACCCCCTCCTCCCTCCCTCCCTCTCTCCTCCTAAATCTTCGGCTTTCAACCCTTCGGAGCACTTTTGACTCAGGTATGTTTCTAACTTTAGTGTAGTTTAGTTAGTTAGTGTAGTTTAGTTAGTGTAGTTAGTTAGTGCAATTTAATTAGTGTAGTTAGTTAGTTTAGTTAACTTAGTTTAGTTAGTTTAGTAACTTAGTTTAGATATTTTAGAAATTTTAGAAATAGTTATAATTCAAATAAAATTCTTAGAAAATGGTTATAATTCAAATAATTTGATTAAATTGACATAAAATTCTTAGAAAATAATTATAATTCGCACAATTAGTTTAAATTGATTTAAAATATGTAGAAATAGTTATAATTCCAATAATTAGATTAAATTAATATAAAATTCTTAGAAAATCGTTTTAATTCACATAATTCGTTTAAATTGATTTTAAATTCCTAGAAAATAGTTATAATTCAAAAAATTTGTTTAAGTTGATATATAATTTCTAGAAAATGGTTATAATTCACATAATTAGATTAAATTGATATAAAATTCTTAGAAAATAATTTTAATTTACATAATTAATTAAAAATTTCTAGAAAATAGTTATAATTCAAAAAATTCGATTAAATTGATATAAAATTTCTAGAAAACGGTTATAATTCACATAATTAGATTAAATTGATGTAAAATTCTTAGAAAATAGTTTTAATTCACATAATTCGTTTTAATTGATTAAAAATTCCTAGAAAATAGTTATAATTCAAAAAATTCGATTAAATTTATATAAAATTTCTATAAAATGGTTATAATTCACATAATTAGATTACAATTGATTTTAAATTCTTAGAAAATAGTTTTAGTTCACATAATTCATTTAAATTAATATAATTCAACTAATTGATTAATTTTTTTTGCAGCTATGGCTCAGGGACCGTTAGAGTACGTACGACCGGAGTTGTTCGAGGAGGCGGTAGACCGGCACCACCGCTCGTACGTCTCGGCCATTCTTGGACAGTCGCCCGACAGTATACGTTGCCGGACCACCCGCACGTTGATGCCGATACACCAGCGGTAGATTCCGAAGTACGTAATTCATTTTTATTATTTATTTTTGTTTATTTACAATAGTAATTGCCTTAAGTAAATTATTTTTGTTATTTTTGATTTTTTGTTTCAGGCTACACGCTGCAAGACTTCTGCCTTTCGCGCGGTTGGTCGAGGGGGACAAGGTACGAGCTGAGGTTCCCTGGGCAGAGCGGTTGACGCGGTTCAGCTACGACGCCCCTCTGATCGCCGCGTTTATGGACCGGTGGCGACCAGAGACGCACACCTTCCACTTCCCCGTCGGCGAGATGGCGCTCAGTTTGGAGGACGCCGCGTTGTTGGGAGGACTTCCGTGTGCTGGCGAGGCGATGGGGCCGATCGACATCCCCACGACGTGGCACGCCAACTTCCTTGCTCGGTTCGCGAACGTTCCTCGGAACGATCGCGCGCCTCAGCCGTACGTGCCCTTCGCCAACACCCACGGTCCCACTTTGACTTGGATCCAGCAGTTCAGCGTACGTGCTTCTAACACCGGCCGGCGGAGCGACACCGGCTGTTACTGGCTCGTCGCAGGCGGCCATGGCGACACCGTCTCCCGACCAGCTCGAACCCCGAGTCGTCAGGCTACCTGACCCCTTGACGTATGACGTACGCCCGGGAGCACACCTGCCGCCGTGCGCTACGGCGTGAGGACCCTGCCGCCGTGGGGTACGGCGGCAGAGGTATATTTCTCGTAATTTTTGATTTCGCCATTTATTTTTCAAAAATCAATATATATATATATATATATATATATATATATATATATATATATATATATATATATATATATATATATATATAATTCCCTTTCACCAAGGCCGCCAACCCGGCAACCCACCGATCTACCTGCGGACCACACCACTGATACGCCGCGCCCACCCACGCCGTTCCTCCCCGCCACCTGGAACTGGAACCCCTTCGTCCCCACTCCCAACTCCGCTACCAGCCTCTGCTTCTCCGCCGCGCCCAAGGGTCAAAGCACTCTCCAACCGATCAACGAGGCGACGAGCGAGCCCGAAGCCCGGAGGCCGGAGCTCGAATCGAATCCCGCAGATTCTCTCGCCGCCCCGGAGCCGCAGGTAAAGTCGCCGCTCCATCCACGGCCTCCTCTCGCCGGGGAGATCCGCACGGCGCCACCTGGTCTGCCGCGGCGGATCGCACCACCGGCGCAATGCGGTTTATCATTTTCACGCGCCGGCGTAGGTGTAATGGTGGGGAGACTCGCGTTTGATGATCCGATTTGTCCGCGACCGGAAATGTTCACGGGGGGCGTGGGCTTTGGTGCCCGCCCATTGATTGCGGGTCCTCGGTTTTAGTTGGTCGCTTTCGCGGTTGATTCGAGATCTTCGTGATGCGTTTTCGTGGTGACGTCAACTGTCACTTTGCAGTACCGTAGTTCTGCTGTCACTTTCCAGTACCGTAATTCTGCCATCTTCATGGGTGCTGTAGTTGGTTGATCGGGATGGAAGTGCATGCCATTAGTTTGGCATTGTGGCTCTTGTGCGGTGGTTTGGAGCAAGTTAGCAAACCCTCTGGTGGTGGAAGTGGAATTGGTGTTTTGAATTGTGAGGTGCTCCTAAGATTTTGTCATGTTAATTTTGGCTTGCTCCAGCGGTCCAGCCTCTGCATGTGCCCCTGGTTAGGTTGTTAGGAAGACAGATGGAGTAGACAGATGGAGTGCGAGCCGGACCCCATTTCCAGTGTTAACTTCATCACTACTAGTACTGACGCTTTTTGAGTTTTTCCAGGGTACTCGGTCGGTCTTTCAGGTAATGGTAATGGTGTTCGGTGTTAAGATTCTCTCAGTCTCAAATAGGTGTTTTTGTTTGTGGATATTATTGTTATTTTAAGGAGGACAGTGAAAAGCTAATATGTCACATCCTTAGCCTTGAAATATTGATTAACTGGAACATCTCATGATATTAGCAAAATCATGTCACAATTCAATTTGTGTTACTATCCTTGTTATTGGCGGCCGGAGGGCCGGCCCCTCTATCTGTCCCGTCTAGAGATAGGATTAGTTAGTTGGATAAGATCAATTAGAGATAAGATTAGAGTTAGTTTGGATATTTACTTAAGGGTCAAGCCATTCCCTCTATGTAAAGGGAGGCAGTGTATTCAGATAATCAATCAATGAGGAAGAATCAATCAATCCCAAATCTCCCCAATTCTCCTAAGACGCCGGAGCAGCAGGGTCTACCCTGTCCTCTGGCGGGTAATAGCCGGATGATCCGGCGGGTAGGGACACGACAGAGGACAGGGTAGACCCTGCTGCTCCGGCGGCTTAGGAGAATTGGGGGGATTTGGGATTGATTGATTCTTCCTCATTGATTGATTATCTGAATACACTGCGTCCCTTTACATAGAGGGGATGGCTTGACCCTTAAGTAAATATCCAAACTAACTCTAATCTTATCTCTAATTGATCTTATCCAACTAACTAATCCTATCTCTAGACGGGACAGATAGAGGGGCCGACCCTCCGGCCGCCCATAACAATCCTTCACTCATATGAAATGTGTTCATTTTTTCTATAGGACTATTAGCATCAACTGACATTCAGCTTACTGAATTTCTGCTGCAGATTAGTGGATGCTCTATCCTCATGTCCTTATCTGGGATGGCTGTTGCCTTAAAAGCAAGCACTAGTTCTGCTGCACAGCAACAGTGGTGGCATCCAACAAGGGATCAATGCCAATATGGTTTCACTTCCTTAAGCAATCGAAAATGCAGAAAAGGATCTGTGCTACTGCATGTCAGAGCTATTTCTGGGAAGTTAGACCTAGATTTCAGTGATCCTTCTTGGAAACAAAAGTATCAGGAAGACTGGGATAGGCGTTTTAGTTTGCCACACATTACTGATATATATGACATGGAGCCAAGGACCACTACATTCTCTCTGAAGAAAAACAGGTTCATCCCTGTTCGTTATATTTTTGTTTGACTTAATAGCTGTTTTAAGCATTTAAACATGAAAATTTAGAGAAAACCATCATTTATTCTGACAGAACTCCCCTGGGTGATGGTGATGTCTCGTCAACTGATATGCGGAATGGTTATGTAAATAAGGATGACCGAGCACTTCTAAAGGTAAATATTGAGCACATATGGCATGAAGTATAAACTGTTCAGTACCTGCAGATGAGTACATAAAACAAGGCATGTCCTTGAGAAGAGGCTTTATTTTTTCCACTGGTGAATATATCGCTTACCATAATTTGTTATTTAGGTGATAAAGTATGCGTCTCCAACTTCTGCTGGAGCTGAGTGCATCGATCCTGATTGTAGCTGGGTGGAACACTGGTATGATCTCATGCAGCACATTGGCTAGTTCTTTTTTTTCTAGGGGGCTGATTCGCCTTTTTTATGCTAAAATTATGAATATTTCCAGGAAATGCTCTGTGTTCTCCTTTTATCATATCATGAGTATATCTGGTAGATAGAGAACAGTTGATAGTCTCTATATTCTTGTTCTTTGGTCCTGCTAATTGTACCGTGTTTATTCTTATTTCTTTGTTTTCCCATATTTCTCACACTTTATAATTTCAAGTTCTCTGTTAATAAAATACCAGCAGCTTTCCTATTGCTTAAAACAGTTTTATTTTAAGAATGATAAATGGATGAAAAAAATGATTTTTTGCTTCCCGTAGTGTTCATCGTGCAGGCCCTCGTAAGGAGATATACTATGAACCTGAAGAAGTAAAGGCTGCCATTGTTACCTGTGGAGGGCTCAGCCCTGGGTTAAATGATGTCATTAGACAGGTATGAGTTTCATTATTTTAACATGGCTGAAGTGACTTTGTACTATTTTCGTTTCCACTGCAAAGAGTCCCTGATGCGGTATCTAGGCATTTATGGCACATTTACACTTGTAAAGGTTATAGGACCATTTTAGGAGTAAGATGCCTTTATGGTCTATTGTAACCTGTTTGATCAGAGCTAACAAGAAATGTGGGAGACAAAATGTAGATAAAAATTGATTAGTGAATGGCTATGCTTTGAACTTGTAGATGTTATTTGAATCCTGAATAGCACACTTTCAAGTAAATGCTGAATACTAAAGCCTTTTTTTAATTCAAACAAACTCTGAATCTAATTTAGGATGGTTATTTAAATTCAAACATGACTTTCCTGCATTTAGTTTTTTTTTTGACATGTCCCAGAAATAATCTGGCAAACAGTCATTTTTGTATGCGTGTAGTTTAACTAATGTGAATTCTGTTAAGAGGTTTATGGATCCACAGATAATCATATCTGTATTTTTTACATGGTTATGTTTGCTTATATTTGCAGATAGTATTTACCTTGGAGACCTATGGGGTGAAGAATATAGTTGGAATCCCATTTGGTTATCGTGGGTTTTTTGAGAAAGGCTTAAAAGAAATACCGGTATGGATGCTTTTCCATCATCTCTCATGTGCTAAAGGGAGTTACTGTTCATGGTTTTGTTGAATAATTGTGGTGAGAACCGTCAGCTTTCACGTGATGTGGTGGAAAACATAAATCTTTCTGGAGGAAGTTTCCTAGGTGTCTCTCGTGGAGGAGCTAAAACTAGTGAGATTGTAGATAGTATACAGGTAACTAATCTGAAGCAAAGACACCATATTCTGTGTTGCAGCTTCAATATTGTTTCAGTGATTATCGTATATTTGTAGGCCAGAAGAATTGATATGCTCTTTGTAATTGGTGGAAATGGTAGCCATGCAGGAGCGAATGCCATTCATGAGGAGGTTATTACTCTTTCTCCTTTGATACTTCTAGGAAATTTTGGACATGCTTGTATTCTTTATATTTAGATTTGTTCACTTCAGCCCAGTAATCAAATGCATATATGACCTAAGTGCATTACCTTGGTAATTTTTTGCAAACTGAGATAAAAGTTAGCATGTTTCTTGAATTTCAAAGGTAGCAAATTTGGATTGAACCCTATTTTATATCTTAAATTATGGTTAAGTAATATGAAACAGGAGTGTGTCTTTTCTCATACACAGAGATCACTTGTGCACAAAGTATTCCAGTGGCGGTGGATGTGATTTTTTTTCACAACTTCCTGAAACTAAACTGTTTGTCTATTTCTGTTCTGTGCATTACCTTGGTTAGGATTCAGGAAGGGTTCCAATGAATCTTCAACTCTAAAACATAGCAATGTCCTCAGAATGTTATTATTCATGCATTGTTTATGTTTTTGTCCTTTTTTTTCTGGTTTGCAGTGTCGTAAGAGAAAACTAAAAGTTTCAGTTGTTGCTGTTCCAAAGACAATCGATAATGATATACTTTTTATGGATAAGACGTTTGGTTTTGATACAGCTGTGGAAGAAGCCCAGCGTGCTATCAATTCTGCTTATATAGAGGTAAGCTGCTTTACGCTCAGTTGTGGATTTCAAAATGCAGTCAAATGAATATGAATTCTACATACTGTTTGCACTTGCTTTACTTGATTTATTCTCTCTGTCTCTAGGCACGTAGTGCGTACCATGGAATTGGGTTAGTCAAACTAATGGGAAGAAGCAGTGGGTTCATTGCCATGCATGCTTCTCTTTCCAGTGGACAAATCGATGTTTGCCTAATCCCTGAGGTCTGTAAACACTAAACACTAAGATGAGTGAATTGTGTTGGCTTCACATCTACTGACAAAAGATTACAATATGAACGAAGGTATCTTTCACACTTGATGGAGAACATGGTGTCTTGCAACACCTTGAGCATTTACTTAATACAAAAGGATTTTGCGTAATTTGTGTTGCTGAAGGTGCGGGACAGGTAAGCTGGCATAGTAGTTTCATGTTTTTTTAGTACTAAAAGGCTCTATTATACATGGACGAATTATGAATTTGAGGAATGTATTTCTTTGACTCTTCGCCCAGGATTTACTGCAAAAATCAAATGCAACTGATGCTTCAGGAAATGTGATACTTAGTGACTTTGGTGTCCACATGCAGCAGAAGGTATCCTCGTCTGAAACCCCTTCTGCACACATTTGTATCTAGTATCTTAGAAGATCAGTACAAGGGTTAGTTGTCATCTGGACCAGATGGACGTTGCACCTCGTGTGAGGGATTTGTGCCAAAATGACAGGCAAAATGAAAGGGAGGATGTACCACTTAATTAAAAAACTTTCAAAAAGGCATCCAATTCTACAGCCACTGTGCGTGTAGCAGTACGGCGCTGTGGGTGGTAAGTTAGGTTTGTTAGGGGTGTGGACTGCAGGCCTCCGGTTTTCAGTGAATCCTGATCGAAGTTTTACTCCCAGCCTAGTGTACTTGCCAGAATCAAAGTTTTTTTCTTGATGTTTACTATATGCATATGATCATTTTTAATTGTTCATTGTTGATTCTCCTCAAGTTCCATATTTGTGGAAATACCTTTTTATAAGCCCATGAAATAAGACCAACAAATATAGGTCTGATACCAGTCTTATCAGATTTATGAAGTGCAAACCGTAGTTAAGATCATACCAGTTGTTTTTCATGGCAGCTATGTAGTTTATGGAACTTTGTTTTCCCTACACATACCAAAATACATATAGAAAATCAGTAGAAAAAATCTCTAATTTACTATAAAGCAATAGTGTACCTCGTTTGAACTAGCAGATCAATACGAAGATAACTGAACTCTTTATTCCATAATATGTTTGTTGCCACCGTGTTCCATTCTAAACAGTTTTTTTTTGTTTTACAAATTATCTGGTAGCATTGGTTTCACCTTGCAGATCAAGAAGCATTTCAAGGACATCGGTGTTCCAGCTGATTTAAAATACATTGATCCAACATATATGGTTCGGGCCTGCCGGGCAAATGCATCCGATGCTATTCTCTGCACAGTGCTCGGGCAAAATGCTGTAAGTTGATTTCTTTGATTGTCTGCTAGTAATCATTTGAATGTAAGTGTAATATTTTTATCCACCTTAATTAGTTCGAATTTAAGAAAGTTATTGAATGTTTTTTAAGGTACATGGAGCCTTTGCCGGGTTCAGTGGCATCACGTCAGGTGTTTGCAATACACACTACGTCTACCTTCCCATTCCAGAGGTCATCACAAAGCCAAAGCATGTGAACCCTAATAGCAGGATGTGGCACCGCTGCCTGACGTCCACTGGACAGCCCGACTTCCACTGACTCTACCTTGGCATCACAAAAGTGCATGGAACCAAGAGAATCGTCCATCATGTATTGCTAACAGGAAACTAAGAAAATTCTTGTGGCACTGGATTTTCTTACTGGAAACTAGAATAAATCCTTCTGGCACCAAATTTTGCGTGTGAACTGTGAAGTTGGAGGAGCTAGCTCATAGTAACCCCACTTTACACAGAGTCGTCCCTTGATCATTATGACATAGGACCTGTTATCTTGATTTGCTCGAGAAGTTTTTTTTTTTGGGTAAAATGCTATCACTGCAAATGATTTGACCATAAATCCTAGCACAAAGAACTTTGACGATTGCATTATCCAGATGTTGGCTGCGGCCTGGTGAGATCTATTGACGGTAATTTACTCTGTAATCGACAGTCTGTCTGGGAAGTGCAGCATCCTCAGCAGTCAGATTCTGTTTGATCTTTCTAGGCCTTTGGTGTGATTGATGTTGTTTTGGGAAGTTAGGAGCATCATTTACTCTTCCTCTCGGGAAGTAGGGCGTTGTAATTTTCTTTCTTTTACGAATGTCAGAGCTCATGGCCATAGTAGATTCCAAGCGGAAAGTAATTTGGGTTTTAAAATATCTGTAGTACTTGCTCATCAGACTCTGATTACATAAAGAACTCGAGAAGCACCTCCTAAAACTGTATACTCGATGGCGCAAGGCGGTGGTCACTGCGCTGACCACCGCCAGCCCCCGGCGTGCCCGCCGCCGCATTGGTGGCGCCAGAGCAGTCGACGTCGAAGATCCGCTACCAGTGGCACTGGGCACTTGGGAACCACAGTCCGAACGAGCGAGCCCGCGTTGGCGTTGCTGCGGTGGAGGCACGCCACCTGGCACCCGTGCACGCAACGCACCAGCAAACACTTTCCAGCCCCGAGCCGGACACGCCGCCCGCGTCGGACTCGAACCCACCCCGCGCATAAATCTGCTTGCCCGCCGCCCGCAAACGCACGCACAGCGACGAGCCGGGCTACACGAACAACCTGCTCTGCAAGAAATTAAGGAACCTGTTGCAACGATGGCGGCGGCGGCAGCAACGATGGCGACTTCCGGACACGAAGCGAAGAAGCAGCAAGCGGCGGAGGGAGAGGGGACGGCGGCGGCGACCGTGGTGCTGCTCCAGTGCTTTGACGGCGTGAAGGTGGCCGTGCCGGCGGCGCTCGCGCGGGGGCGGTCGGGGCTGGTGGCCGCCGCGGCGCCCGGGGAGCACGTGGTGGACGTGCCGGGCAACGTGCACGGCCACGTGGTCGCTGAGGTGGCCGCATACTGGGAGGGCCGCGCCGCGGCGAACGACGAGGCAGCGTTCGACGCCGTGTTCTTGGCGGGGCTGCGACACGACGTGCTGGTGGACCTCATCCACGCCGCGCACCACCTCGGCGACGCGGCGCTCTTCGGCCTCTTCATCAGGCCCACCAGCAGGGCCTGACCGAGCGAGCGAGCGAGCTCCCACCCACCACCGGATCAAGATCTCGCGGAGCCATATTGATGCCGTTTCTACCATGCGGATTATATAGTTTCTCTTCCAAAAAAAATTATATAGTTTCCGTAGGGTCCTCGTATTCCTGTTTTTATCTGTTGCTAGTATTATTTTCTGATGAAGAGGACAAGTTTTGATTGAAGTATTTGTAAACCAATGTTGCTCGTTGCTCTGGCTGTCCTCTTAATATTTCTTTGCAAATGTGGGAGTGCAAATATAATTCCAAATTTTGTTTAAAAGCAAATTAAGCAGAACATAAGCGAGGCGATATTGACAAACAAACTTACATATCCTGCCATGAACCAGACCCCAATCAAACTATACACTTTAAATTACTGTGAATTTAGTGCAATCAATATATACCAGAGAAAAGGGGACACCTTTTTTAAAGATGTGCATAGCATGTTTTTCATGAATAACAAAAAAAATACAACAATGCAACTTTAGGACTCCAAAGCACCGACACTACAAGAACTACCACAGGCGACCAACAAAAAAAAAATCAACCACGCCACCATCACACTAAACACGAGCTAAGACGATTGAACACGCGCACATCACCGCTTACCAAACCACCCTTACCAAGCGGAGGTCGAACGAGAGTGTCATGCAGGACAATAATGCCTTCAAGGATGAAATGATGCCATTGACTGTCCATCCACGGAGGAGCAAACCCAAATCTTCAATTGGCAAAACCAAATGAATTTGGTGGTCGTAATAACATCCCATTGAGGTGAGTTCATTAAGGAACGCAACCGTTGTTGGCATCGGCGGAAGGCACTCAAAACTTTCGCTAATGACACAAAACCAACTCCATGCAACTGACTACCAAGGCTTGGATGAGAGCAAAGTCAATGTGATGACAGAGTAATCCACGGTGACAAAGATGGAGAACATCCGCAGGCCAGCGACCAACAGCAAGGTGACCAGAGGAGATCACGACGACCAAAAGACTACCAAGGGGGACAAGGGGAGCCGAGGCCCCAGCAACACTCGACGACGATGAATGGGGATGACCCGTGGTAGTGGCAGCCACCATGGGGTGGCGGTGACCCGAAGAACCATGGGGAGAATGAAGAAGAAAATTGGATGGGCTTGGCTCCTCCCATCCCTACCAGCGAAGAAGATGATCGGATGGGCATGGCTCCACTGCAGAGGGCAGCTACGTGGTCGTCCTCATAGCGGTAGAAGCACATGCTGATGAGGTCATCAGGCACTAGGTGGTGGGGGCATGCCAACGAAAGCGTCCAAGGGAGAGACCGACTCGGAAAGGCGCCACCTTGGGAATGATGCAACCATGGATATATCAAAGACATCCCGACCCACTGGTAGCCTCGGCGGCTGGGAGGTGCTTAAATCGGTTGTGTGCCGGCGGTAGGAGATAGGTTTGCCGCCACTCAGTACTAGGAGACCAGGTGAAGCCCCACGCGCTCCACCGGGTGAGGCTAGAAGCATCAACGTGGGACAGGTGTGGTGGGAGGTCGGGCCGAACCCTAGATCTGGAGGGGTCCACCCCCGCGTGTACTGTTGTCTCACCTCTAATGCCGGAGAGCTACGGTGGCCGTTGAGGCATGCCTCGCTCGCATGTCCCGACAGCCAGGAGCGTCGTCCATGGACCGAGCATCACCACGTGGCAACTAACATTGAGGCAGGGCTTGGCCGCGCCTGGCCTGACTAAGGGCAGTCCCAACCCAAGACACTAGTCATAGTTTCCATAAACTTCACATCATTAAGAAACTAGTACAAGACACTACTCTTCCAACCCAAACATCACCATTCTACACTTGAATTTAATGCTACTCATCTCTCATTATGCTTTGGATGGTGTGTAGAAACTAGGTCTCATGCAAGACCCGATTTCCTTCTCTTTCTTCATTTACTCTCTTGCCACATCATCTTTTATCCTAGGTGGCAGCTCATTTAATTCTATGAACACCATCCTAGTCATTGGATTGGGACTGCCCTAACGGAGTAGCCGGGAGTGCCACCCCACACCCAGCACTGCCAGTGTCAACCCCGTGACTTGGGGCTTCGGGATACGGAAAGGAACAATCTTGCGTCATCGACAGCTGGGAAGAGGTCACCTTGGGACAAGCATGATGCGAATCCAGCACCTAGCCTTTTCTTGCCATGCCTTTTTGCTCTCTCTGCAACCACCTCTACATCATAAATCTAAAAACTTGGAAGTGGTGGTCCTCATTGTATTCTTTTTCTAACTTTGGCCATGCTTGGATCGCTGGTGTTAGTGTTAGTGGTAGTCTTTTGCACCCCCAACTAACACCAATTGTGTTTGGATCCATGCATTAGTTTGCATTTAAAGCTACTTTTTCTAATCATTTGAGGATACAGGTGGGCGATTTTGACTGAAAGAGGGTGTTGTTACCCTCTGTGTGGCCACCATGCACAGTTGTAGGAATGCGAAGAGGGGGCTGGGGAGGGAGGCCGAAGCCCCTACCGCGACCAACTAGTTGGTCGGCGTCGCCATTCCCGTTCATCTTCCACGGATGGGAGCCGACGGCGCTGGGGGATGAGGCTCGGCGGCGCTGGGGGATGTTTCCCGACGACGCTAGGGGATGCAAGCCGTGGCAGCGCTGGAGGATGGAAGCCGCGGCAGCGCTTGGGGATGAAGGCCGACAGTGTTGGGGGAAGGGCACGGCCGCTCTAGTGGGACGAGACGGCGACGCTGGTTGGAGGAAGCGGCAACGCTGGTGGATGGGGGTGGCGGTGCTGGATCTCTGTCCGGGGCGCGGCGCGTGCGAGCGCAAGATCCGCCCGGGCACGGGCGAGCTCAAGCTCCGGCCATGGCGGAGAGGTTTGTCCCCCTCCTCTCATCTCGACGGTGGTCGGAGATTTGCTGGCGCCCGTAGATCCATGGGCGGCAGAGCTTGAGGGGCAGTGGTGGGAGCTCGGGTCGTCGGTGGCCCCTCCTCTCATCCCCGACCGCCGCTCGAGTCGCCGCGGAGCTCGCCTGTGGCCGCCAGGCAGAGCTCGATTTTGCCGTCGGATGTGCTCCCTGCTGTGGATTTTGGCAGCCACAGGCTCCAGTGGACTGGGGTGGAGCTCAAAGGCCGACGGATGGAGGTTGAGGGGGTCGCGCCGGTCGGCGGCGCGGGGGGAGGCGAGTGGATAGGGGGGAGGGGGCGGTCGTGGATCCCGTGTGGAGAGAGAGGGGAAAAGTAGAGTAAATTTGAGTGGGGCCCACCAAAACTAACACAAATACCACCTCTTGGGGGTGGTAGTATTTTGAGGGCTTTACCTGTATGCCATTATAAAAGTTCATTGTGACCTCTGTACCACTGGAAAAATCGACCGCACCTCTGTGCCAATGAGCTAAACTTTTTTGACCCACAAACCATTCCGTCTGGGTTCTGAAGTAACGGTGTCAAACCAGTGGATTAAATACCCATTTTGCCCCAGTGGGCCCCACCTATCTTCTCTTTCCTCCCCTTCTCCTTTCTCCCTTCCGTCTCCTCTGCCTCTGCCTCTCAGCTGCTTTCTCCTGTGCCTCTTAGCCGCTTTCTCCTCTGCCTCTAGCCCTCTATGCCGGTGAGCTTTGCCCCAGCCGCCACCTGTGCCGGCGAGCTCTGCCTGCCCAAGCCGCCGCGGCCGCAGGGGAGCTCGACCCCGGCCGCTGCATGCTCCACCCCAACGTGCTCCTCCCGGCTTCACCGCAGCACGCCACCACGTTGTTCCCCTGCCCTCTCTGCGATGCCACTCACCGTCAGGCCAAGCGCACAGTGGTGCCGCTCTGCTCCTTCCTCCGTCGTACCTGTAGAACACACGCATTCCACCGCGGAGCACGAGCACCACGTGCATGTTAGGATTAAACTTGTCATGGCTGTGTATGCGTGTTTGTGCTGTGTGTGTGTCAAGTAGGAGCGGCAGGAGAGCTGCGGCCAAGGTGGCTCGACAGGTCGTGTAGTGTCGCAGGGAGTCCGAGTCAAGTCCGTGCATGCAGAGACGCTGCGATGGGCACGGAGGGAGTGGTGTGCGTGGTGCCATTCTGTTGGTGGTGGCCGCGTCGTCCGGGTGAGCGTGCGGCTCCTGGAGACGTTGTGCATGTCCAACGGAACATGGCGAGAAGGCCGGGGCGTGGAGGTAGTGGCTCCATGCGCCTGGGCTATATGTAAGCCCCGTGCTCCCTTTGTACTTGGTGCCGAGTCCAATGTAATCAATAGAGAGGCCAAGATACAGGCCAGTGGTGGCCGGCTGCGGCGTTCGTCGCCAAAACACTGTTCATCTTCCTCCTCGGGTTCCCGTCGTGTGAGCGAGCTAGAGCGAGTGAGGGGAGGGGAGAGCAGCGGGAACGCGCATTCCTAGGCGGTTCCAACATGTGGTATCAAGAGCTTGGTCGAGAAATAGAGGCGGCCGGCGGGGCCGGCGGAGCCGCGAGCGCGGCATGGCACGCGCCTGAGACGCAGCGCGGGTGCCGTACGTGCGCCGGTCAGCGGTGTGCGTGATCGGCCACGGCGAGGCAGCGGCGAGGCGAGGCGAAGTTGCCGGGGCGTGTGTCGGCCTATGCGTGGTTGTCTGTGGTGCTCGGCAGTGGATCGTGTGTCGGTCCTGCCGGGCGTGATGTGCTCGACGGCGTGTGTCGCCGGAGCCGTTGATGAAGGTTCGTGGTGTCCATCCGCACGTGAGGCCGCGTCGTTCGGCGAGCAGTGGCTCACGGTGACGATTGAGCGGGTGCTGCGGGGGACGGCCTCGATCCGCACATGAGGTCGCGTCGTTCGAGCGAGCAAGAGGCTCCAAGCGACGCTGAGCGGGTGCTGCGGAGGTCGGCGTGTGTCACCGTGGAAGAAAATGGTGGTCGCGGCGGCGTGTGGCACTGTCCAGTGCGACAAGTTCATGGGAGTAAGGCTGCAGCGTTTGTACAGAGAAGGGCATGCAGAGGTGTCCGCGTCAAGTCGGGAGGCCGTAGTGGCGGCCATGGCGACGAAGATGACGTGAGCTGCAGCTACAACTTCGGCAACGGCGAGAGCGTGGCAGTCGCAGAAAGAGGAGGAGGTGCTCCTGGCGAAGGTTAACGACGAGCCGGCGCTGTCGGGAAGATTCACCATGTCAAGTTTAGGGGGTGATTGTTAGGATTAAACTTGTCATGGCTGTGTATGCGTGTTTGTGCTGTGTGTGTGTGTCGAGCAGGAGCGGCAGGAGAGCTGCGGCCAAGGTGGCTCGACAGGTCGTGTAGTGTCGCAGGGAGTCCGAGTCAAGTCCGTGCATGCAGAGACGCTGCGATGGGCACGGTTAGGGAGTGGTGTGCGTGGTGCCGTTCTGTTGGTGGTGGCCGCGTCGTCCGGGTGAGCGTGCGGCTCCTGGAGACGTTGTGCATGTCCAACGGAACATGGCGAGAAGGCCGGGGCGTGGAGGTAGTGGCTCCATGCGCCTGGGCTATATGTAAGCCCCGTGCTCCCTTTGTACTTGGTGCCGAGTCCAATGTAATCAATAGAGAGGCCAAGATACATGCCGGTGGTGGCCGGCCGCGGCGTTTGTCACCAAAACACTGTTCATCTTCCTCCTCGGGTTCCCGTCGTGTGAGCGAGCTAGAGCGAGTGAGGGGAGGGGAGAGCAGCAGGAACGCGCGTTCCTGGGCGGTTCCAACAGCGCACCACACCGTGCCTAGCACGCAGCGCCACCGCGCTCCTGTCGTCCTCCACCACATGGTGCCACACGCACCAGCACAAAAACAAACAAAAGACACGCACACACACGGGGAGAGAAGGCAAAGGCGGTAGCAACCGGCCCTGAACAGATAACAATCCCCGCGCTGCTGCATCGATCGATCTTAGCTATGTACTCCAAAATCCAAATTGCTCCTAGTAAAACTAAAAGGTGAAAGAAAGGTGGAACGGATCAAACGGCCATCAGGAGCATGGCGCGGTGGCCTCCAGGCTGAGGTCGCGCTGGCGCCCGAACACGACGGCGCATTCGGGCAGCTCGCCGAGCCCCGCGAACAGGGCGTCCTCCCCCTGCAGCTCCCGCTCCCACTCCTCTGGCGGCAGCAGCGGCACGTACGCCGCCGCCGACCGGTGCCACGTCGGGTACTAGTCGAACCATCCAAAGTCGAACCTTTCGTCCTCCTCGGCCACCGGTGCCACCGTTGCGGTTGTCCGGTTGATGCCGTTTCCAGCGCGGCCAGACTCACGAGACGGCGGCGACGAGCGCCCCCGCGACGAGGTGGAGCAGGGATCCCATGGTGTATGCCGGCGTGACGAGAGCCCCGACGCCTCGCTCGCGCGGCCAGCCTCGATCCTCTTCCTTTGTTTCTTTCGGCAGCCGCAACTTGCACATCCACGCGTGGCGCGCTCATCCAGCCCCGTCCAGCGCGCGCCGCTCCACCGATGTTGCCGTGCGGCCCCTCGCCCCGCCACCAAAAGCTCCCGCTTCTATGCCGGTGGGGCTCAGCCTCCCGCAGCGGCCGACAGCGGCGCGTGAGCTCCCTGGCGCGGAGGCTGTCGGTGGGCGGCGGCTACCCCGACGGGTGTCGCGCGCCTTGAGCTCCTCCACGCAGCGCTCGCCGGACAGCCCGATGTAGCAAGTTGTTGCCTTCTTTCTCCTGCCTTCGCCGCTCGCGAGCTCCGCAGCCGCTCCTGAGCCCTGGCGCCGCTCCACAGTCGAGCTCCACCCGGCCGCCGCGGGTGCGAGCGCGGGGAGCTCGACCCCGGCCGCCATGGGCACGGGCACAGGGGGAGCTCGCCCTGGCATGCCGAGCTCGCTCGCTCACGAGCGGTGGGGAGACGGAGGTAGGAGACGGGCACTACGCCATGGGCAGGGAGTAGTACGGAGATGGGAGATGACCGGGCCCACACGTCAGGTGACCTTAACGGTGAAAATCCAACGGAGTGCTGACAGAATGGTTTGCAGGACAACAAAGTTTTGGGCAGTGGCACAAAGGTGTACTCCAACTTTCCAATGGCTCACAGGTAACAAGGAACTTTTATAATGGCATACGGGTAAAAGCCTCTAGTATTTTGGGGGGTGTTACTTGTTAGTCCCAACTAACACCAAACTAAAACACATATTTGGATCTTTTGTGTTAGTTTTGTGTTAGTTTGCTCCAAACTAACACTAACACATGGATCCAAACATGCTCGGTGTTTTGGCCCATATGCTACCTTAGATTTTATGAAATCAATATTGTAATGTTTAATTTGTAACAGGGAACATGATATGCTTTGATTGGTTAATTAGTAAGTCTGTTGCCAATTGGACGCCATCCCAGTGGACAGATCGCACTGTGCTCCGAAGGAGAATGCATAATTAAACTAAATAATATGATGCGGTAATACTCTTGTAAAGCCCAGAAATCATTAATTAAATCATACTATTACTTAGTGCATAAGAGTATTACCACATCATACTCTTATAAAGCCCGCGGTTGGCAGTCTCTCAAACTATGATAAACATTATTCCTCAAAAAAAAAAGCCTAGAAATTTGTCAAACATGTCACCAAAAATGATTAAACTTGCATGACAATTTACAACAATACGTATACAGTACACATTCACCTTGGTCCAAACAGACGAACTCGCCCAGCTACCTTTGTTTCGACTTGCCGTCTCAGGCACACGGTGCGACCTGTGGCCTAAATAGCTCAAAGAGCCCGTGCTCGCCCAGGTGGAACGCCGCGTTGATGATGTCGACGCGCACGTCGTGGCTGAGCCCGGCGACGTACTCCTCGTCGTACCTGCCGAGATCCCCGGCGCTGACGGCGTGGCGGCCGATCCAGTACGCGATCACCGCGGCGAGGACACGGCCAGCGACGCCAACCGGCACCGGCACGGATCCTGCTGCCGTGTGCTCGCCGGCATCCATGCATGCCGCGACAACCCCGGAACGCCTTGCCAGCGCAGACCGCACGCGGAACTCCTCGCCGTCGAAGCACCTCAGCAAGACGAAATCTTCGGCCGCGGCGGCCATTATTTTGGCCGCGGCGTCGTGTGTTGGTGCGTGTGGACTTGGCTGCAAGCTGAGTTCCTCGGACTTTATGGAACTGCTGGGGAAGCCACGATGCTTCTCCCTTCGACGGAAACCATGGAGGCGTCCATCGTTGGTATAGATCAAAATTAAATTGGAGTGGTTAGCAATGAGGCGATGCCAATGGTACAACTCTTTGCGTAAGCGTCACTGCACAATGTGCATTGGTGTTCCCAAGATCTTGGCGGCTATTCCAAATTAAACTAGGTGAATCCCCGCGCGTTGCCGCGGGAGATGTTGCTTAATTTTCCATGATTATTTGATGCACTTAGAAAAAAATTGGATTTTTGAGATTCATGATGAACCCAGAGAATTCAAGGATTCCTCCTGGCCGACTTACTCTTCTGTCTAGTGTTGCTCTTGTCTGACGAACTGAATGGTGCTCATCCTGACAGGCAGAGCTTCTAATTAATTAGATTAGGGCCCCTTTGATCCAAGTGTTAAAGTTTAGCACCTTTATGGATTAGTCATCTCGGGCTGTACGTACATGCAGATAGAAGGCACGAGGAAGAACCCAATCTGTGGCCTGTAAAGAAGCCAGGCCCGTATGACAGCATGCTTTTTTTTTAACTGATCCTTAACAAAATAGCCATCGTCTCTGCAGAAGTCAACAATCTTTTCTATCCATACCTGCCTCCATCCGACCATCTACGCGCGAGATCCCGCCGCCGGCTTTGCGGGCAGCGCATGACGACGCAGCGACGGCTTCCTCAATCCCTCACACCCTCATCCCCTCCTCTTTTAATTTCCCCTGCGGACGGAGCATGGCGGCAGGGTCGAGGTCGGCTGAGGAGGCGCAGCGCGGGCTGGTGGCGCCCTCCTCCTCCTCCTGACGATCTTCCTCTTCGGCGGTGGCCTCCTCCTCCAGGTTGGATCCGGCGGCGGGGTCGAGGCCGGGCGAGGAGGCACCCTCCTCCCTCTAGCATGGCAGGCCTGACGTCCGCGGCGTGTGACCTTCACCTCCACCAGGTGCGGGCCGTGCATCCTGTCCCTGCCGGCTGGCGTGTGGCTTCCTGCTCCACCAGGTGCGGCTTCCTCAACTCCAGGTGCTCGTCGGCCGCTCTCTCTCCCTCTCTTCTTGTGGTGCAGACGTTTTATGGATGCGGTTGCGGGAAGGTGAGGTGGCGGCGGTGGGGATGCGAGGCGAGGGGGCGGCGGTAGGGAGGCGAGAGGGTGGCGGCAGAGTTGGGTGGAGAAGGCAAAGGGGGCAGTGGCGGAGTTCGGTGGAGAAGGCAAGAGGGCAGCGGCGGGGAGGTGAGTGGTGATGTGTGCAGATGACGTGGCACATTGAGATTTCAGAGAATGAGTAGTGGGGTGCTTCTATATAGTTTTGTATGATTCTTAAAACAACATCCAATTTTCTAGTCTTAACTTTCTCTGAAACATTTGAACCAAATGTCCTCTAGTCTACTTAGTTAGAGGGTCTGAGGTATGATCACATCTAGTAGATCAGAATTCAAATCCCCTCGCTGGTGAAGTCGGGGTTCGATGATTTTCTACGTCCCTTCTTCTTAATGAAAACCCGTGGGGTGGTCTTAACCCACCGGTTTAGTTTTTTTTTGTGAAACATTTGTAAAGAATCGGATGCTCGTAGCCTAAGAGGGGGAGGAGGTGAATTAGACAAACTTAAAACCTTAAGCCTAGAGTTATCACTATTTGCTCAAAACATAAACTAGAACATACTATCTAGGTGTGCATATATGGTTGTTCTAGTGTGAAACTCTCATCCCAAAGAGTTTTGCAACCTATAGCCAATCCTATCAAGATACTACTCTATGAAAGTAAAGACAAACAAGTATTGCAAGTATGAAATATAGAAATGTAAAGAGAGATGAGAGGAAGCAAACTCTTGACATGTGATTTATCTTGTGGTAGACACTTAGCCACTCTTAGTCCACTTTGTTGAAGCACTCCATACAAAAGTATTGCTTCCTAGTCACCAAGTCGCTCCCAAGAGCACTACTTGACTTGCCACAAAGACTCGCAACGAAGGCACTCGTCAAGCTCCCTTGGTCGCCTTGATGTCGTCTCCACTAAGAAGCTTCTCCACCAAGGGAGGGGATCTCCATATCCCCCGCACACAAGCGTCCTCACCTCTCCACACCAAGCCGGAGGGTCAAAGACTTGCCGGAGAGCCACTAGGGCCCAAGGCTCCGGCAGCACCTTGTACAACTTCATTCACTTGAGAATCACCCTACAAGGTTGGCACATTTTGCATACAACTCAGCTCTAAGCCTACGCTTGCATTACACACTCTCTAAGCATGTGCAAAGCCTTTGAATGTTCACTTAAGCACTAGGATGACATGGATGTGATCTTCAATGTTTTGCACTCCTCTGGACTTCAGCTCACTCCAGCAATCTCAAATGACAGGGTGGAAGGAGTATAAATAGCCCAAGGCGTCCATAGAACCGTTGCTCCAATGGCTAGTCTTTTTCTGTGTACCGTTGGATGCCGACGCTATGCTTTTCCGGGGTGTCGGTTCATCCGGTGCTACTAGTTGTTGCCTTCCACCACAGACTTCTACTGACGTTATTCATACGACGCTCATCCAGTGCTGAAGGCTCCCGCGCCAAAACCTCTGTCTTGTGATCTTGTCGATGATGATTCTCGGACAGACCGACGGTCGAACCAACCGGACAGTCGGATGAACCGACGCCTTCTGTCCCTGCTACTTCGTCTCTGGCATTCATCTGGCGCATCTAGAAACCCCACCATCGGTTCATCCGACGGTACATGTTGATTCAGTCGCCTCCGCAGTGTACCTGTTCTTCCGATGCTTGCACCGATGCTTCTCCCTAGGTACCGTCGGTTCATCCGATGGTCTCGTTTTCTTCTCTCTTCATTCCTTTGAACTTGCAATCACTTAGAGTTAACTTACCACCACTTAGAGTCTCGAAATGTCTACAAAGACATGCTCAAACAATATGATTAGTCCCGTTGATCATATTGTCATGAATCACCAAAATCATACTCGAACAAATGACATATGAGATCATGTTTGCTACAACATTTGAGCAAATAAAAACAAATTTGATGCTTTTATTTGAAGCAAAATTTTTTTGCCTAAAAACAAATTTGATGCTTTTATTTGAAAGCAAAATTGTTTTCTCAAAAGGCGACATGTCCATCTTATGCCGAACAAAATCTTTATTATTACTACTAATAGTAAATTTCTTTGGGTCATAATTATTGTTTTCTCAAAAGGCGACATGTCCATCTTATGCCGAACAAAATCTTTATCATTACTAATAGTAAATTTATTTGGGTCATAATTATGGTGCCCTGGTCAGTTTGGAATCACCGCAACCGTACGTTGTGTCTTCGACGGTCTGCCGCCTGATGTGATGCCACACGATGTTGGTGAATCCATGTATCTACTTCAAGATTGGTTAGCTGTTACAATAATATGGGCTGTCAATGTAGAGATAATGTAAAAATCTAGTGGAAAAGTTAGTGTATAACATGTCATCCTTGATCATGGGTGATATATTGTGTTGGACCAGGTGCTATCCTATATTCCAACAGGAGCCTCTGCAAACTGAAAATGGGTGACGGCCAAGGGCGCCCTGTCGCATGCTTAGAGCATCTCTAAGAACTTACTATTTTTAACTTGTAAATCTTATAATTTGCCAATTTTGAAAGATTTGACAAGTTAAAAATAGCAAATTTTGAAGATATCTTTCATGCGGGTTGGTTTGTATTCCTCCAAATCGGAATATTTAACTTTTTACGGAGGGCACCTCCTCAAATATCATCATACCGGATGCCACTACAATTTTACCACCCAACGAAGAAATGGACTACAAAAATACCAGATTTGCTCACGTGGCACGCTAACTCAGCTGTACACGTCGGATTTGTTGCCATCCGCAGTGGTAAATGACCTCCATGGCCCCAAGTCCCCCTCGACCATCTCTTCCCCACTTCGCATCGCATCCCCCGCCCCCTACCTCGCCGGCGACCGCGGTGGAGAGACGCTGGACGGCAAGGCGGAGGAAGAGGATAGCGGGACGTTGGACGGCAAGGCGGCGCGGGGCAGCAGGGGCACACGGAGGTCGTGGAGCTCCAACGGGCGGGCGCCGGCAGGCAGGTGCCGTGGTTGAGTTCCGGCGGCGCACTCCGGTGAGCTCCAGCGGCACGCCCAAGAGCACGCTCCAGCAGGCGGGCGGTGAGGCCGAGCTTCGGCTGGCGGGCGGGCGGGCGCCAAGGCCGAGCTCCGTCAATGGGTGGTGGGTGGGAGGGCGCCGAGGCCATGCTCCGTGGACCGGCAGGAGGCAAGGTCGACCTTCGGATGGCGGGCGGGCAGGTGCCGAGGCCGAGCTCCGTCGACGGTTGGCAGGCGAGCGGGCGCCGAGGCTGTGCTCCTTTGACCGGTGGGCGGGCGAGCTTCGACTGTCGACGGAGCACGAGAGGTCCCTGAGCCGGTAGAGGAGCCGACGCAGGATGGAGAGGTTGGGGTCACCGGTGAGGAGCTCGTCGGTGCCGACCTAGAGCGCGAGGAGCGCCTCAGCGCAGGCCCAGTGCCCTCGCCGACGAGCTGTCCTCTTCCCTGCTCGACGATGCAGTGCGGGAGCGCCGTTGGCTGGAGGTTGAAGACAACCTTGCACATGGGTCCCACGTGTAAGTGACAAGAGAGGAGAAGGAAGATGCCAAAAGGCACAAGAGACATTTCACCGTCTTTGATGACTGGGATCCGAGCTGGATAGCTGCGCTGTCATGTCACGTGAGCAAAAGTAGTGAAAATGTATGCATTTTCTCTCTCATATGCTAAAAGAGTCGTGGCAATCGGAAAGATGAGATATGGAGAGACGACACCCGTTATGATGGTAAAAAGTTAAATATCCCCTCCAAATCGGTCGGACCACTCCGACGCACTTCTTCTCTGTGGCTCCTCTGTTACGAACAAATCGAGCGCGCACTACACACCAGAGGAGGTCGAGGGGAGGTGTCGTGGGGAGGTCAGTCGCCAGACAGGGCACTCCGCCGCTGGGCTCGAGCTCCGCTGTCGTCGGCTTGACGAGCTCGAGTATGCGGCCAAGAGAGGCAGAGGTGGTTGAGGCTCCTCTGCAGGAAGCAGGGGCGGCCAATGCTGCTCCACGAAGACGTCGCCACTGGAAAAAAAATTGAACCGACTCATCTCTACTAACCAAACACGAATTACTACCAACCAAACACGAGATGAGTTCAAACCAACCGAGAAAAGTGGTGGACACAACCATTCCACTTGGTGTCAGTCATCTAGGGTGGAAGTCTTGCAAGTTGAAGCCCGTGTTCCATTCTCTAAGAGCATCTCTAAGAGTTTGCCAAATTTTACTTGGCAAATCTAGTGTTTTGCCAGCTTCTAAAAAGATATACCAAGTAAAAAAAGAGTTCATCTCCAACAGTTTGACATAATTCACTTGCTAAATCTAGATTTAACTTACATCAGAAACCTTGAGAGAGAAACAAAAATATGTTTCTACCCTTCCACCTCTTAAAACTTAAATCAGGAACCCTGAGAAAAAACAAAATTATTTTTATACCCTTCCACCTCTTCTGTTACGGAAGGATGCGCCGCGGATAGGTGCGCGCGGTGAGGGGAGGAATGCCAAGTTGCTGTTGATGCCAAGTTGTTTTGCCAAACTGTTGGAGACTAATTTTTTATGTTCTATCAAAATTAGATGGATGCCAAACTAAGATAACAAACTGTCGGAGTTGCTCTAACTAGCTAGTCTATGACCCAACAAAATATTATGTTCTACCAAAATTAGATGGATGCCAAACTAAGATAACAAACTGTCGGAGTTGCTCTAACTAGCTAGTCTATGACCCGACAAAATATTTGCTTGCTATGACAATAAGGCAGAGCTAGGTTGTAATTTCTGGATTGAGGCCCACCCAAAAAAATTCAGTCTCTTATCACTTCTAAATTTTCATCATGTTTATTTGAATGTCTACGGAAGTACAGATGCTATGAAGTGATAGAGCAACCCTGCACCTTCGACTATCGACAATATGACAATACGGCAGAGCTAGTTTGTAATTTCTGGATTGAGGCCCACCCAAAAAAATTCAGTCTCTTATCACTTTTAAATTTTCATCATGTTTATTTGAATGTCTACGGAAGTACAGATGCTATGATGTGATAGAGCAACCCTGCACCTTCGACTATCGACAGACATGTCGCCCTACCACTAGAAGAATAGTGCTAGTTAAATCCTAAAATAAATCTAAAAAAAATGCGAGCATCAATGCCGAGTCGACGACTCGAACTCTGGTGGGTAGTTTCCACCACAAGAAATCTTACCAGGTGAGCTACCCTCAGTTCATTGTGTCCATGAACTCTGAAAATGCTAGCTTACTTTTAATTTAACCATCGACTCAAAGCGGTTTTTTCTGGTAAATTTATGCTACACCTTTTAGATATTATAGAACACTAATGCCAAGTGATAATCCTCGTATATATAGGAAAAGGCGAATAGCTCGTTTACTTTATTTACCTCAATTATGCTCAGCCAATACAACACATCACTCTTACAATACGCATTACCGGGATATTAGGGAGTTTGGATCTAAATAGCGCTATCCAAACACAACCTTTGAGTGAGGGGTACTTGCTATATGGTAAATTAATAAGTAGCTATAAGGTAATCGTATATAGTGTGATATACACCTCGCCGTTGATGCAGCTGCCCAGCGGGAAGCCGTTGTCCAGCTGCACCACGCGCACGGACGCCCCCGCCGCGCCGCTCAACTTGAGAACCACGTCACGCTTGCGCACCTTGTCCGTCTTGTCCTTGAGGTAGCTGAAGCGCGCTTGGCGGTCCGTGGCGATGATCCGAAGGTCCATGACCTTCACGTCGACACCGGCAGGCGCCCCGTGCACGTGAACCGCGGCGCTGCGGGGGCTTTCCCTGAGCCGGAACGCGCCCTTGATCTCCGCCCACCTGTCCGGCTCGGCGCAGACGGCGCCGCCGTCGACGACGACGTCGCCCACGCGGATGCTGACACGAACGGGGTGGCCGCCCTTTTGGTTTCCACCCTCCTCCTCGGAAGCTTCGCCGGCGGCGCCCACGCTGATCCAGCCGGCGACACGGTACGTGACGCGGGGCTTGAGCGCGCCCGGGGTAATCACCTGGCACACACCGTCCTCCTCGTCGGCGCGGCCCGCGGCGAGGACGTACCGGCCGCTGGGCTTGTGGCCGTGCCCGACGGCCGCCGTGGGGAGCCTCGCCGGGTCCTCGTGGTGCTGGGACAGCGCCGTGCGCGCGCCGCAAGGAGCCCAGCCGACGGCGTTCACCTCGAACACGACATCCTGCATGCATGCATATGATCGGTCGACGACATGCAGTACGTGCGCACGGCACGACGACGAAAACGAAGTGAGCTAGACAAGTATACATAATAAGCTTGCACTGTACAAGAAACCGAAGTGACAATACAATGGAAGAGATGCTGGTGCTGTATGTACGTTTTCCCTGCATTGTACCTGGTGAGTGCTGGCCATGGCTCCTATTAGGCGATTACGGGTGAGGCACGAGATCGAGCTGGCTCGTGATTGGTTTTTGTGTGGTGAGATTGAGGAGACGGGTCGAGGGAGAGATGCCGCATTTATAGGCATTCGACCGTCAAGTTGTGGCCTTATCCAATTGAGTTACGCTGAAGCAATAGGAACTACACCACTTCGTAGCATTCTGATTGGCTAGATGAGATTTACACAGGAAGATAATTGTCACTACTACTTCACAAACTATATACGGTATGCCGTGTAGTAAAGCTTTAACCATATGGACAGAGAGTTTTTCAAAAAAAAAAAAAACCATATGGACAGAGACAAATCGTAAACTATACCAATATCATGCAACGGAGCATGCAGATCGAGTATGTACAAAGTACTTCGCTTCAAGTGGCGCCGGTTGCAAGTTGCAGCCGCCGCCGGCACTTCCCTGATGCCCTTGGTTGAGGCGTGGGGCGTCACCAAAAATCCATGCATAGCTTCAAGCCACGGAGAGCGGCTAAAAGCAAAAGCACATTACCCGCACAAGATACACCAGAACGCCGCTCTCACCGTGCTGACATGTACACACTACTCGCCCGTTTATAGGCCGCGCCGTGTAGAAAAAAGAAACCGGGCTTGTCGTGAACTTCTTTTTCTAAAAAAATTAGATCATACCATTAAAAGAACCCATGTATAGATATGTACCATAAAAAGTTGAACTATTGCAATATACCATTAAAAGGTATCACTTCTTCGCTGTTTACCATCTCTGTTATCTCCCAATTAACTGTGACAATTATACTCTTGCTGAGAAAAAGAAAGTATAGCTGCAATCCATCATCGTTCCAGCAGTACTAATAATATAGCTGCATTATAACTCTCATTTCAGCAATATTACAGAAACAAAGGAGACATGATTTCAGCTGGATATAACACAACATTTCAGCATATATATAACTGAACTTTGTTGTCATTTTAGTACCCTAATTGTAGCATAGAGTTCTAGCAATTTTGACAACATAAGTACCACAATCTAACATAATGTTGCATAGCAGCAAAATATTTACACACAAAAGACCGTGCACTTGCACACTCATGCTCACACAAAATAGAGCACTACAAGAAATGTGACCTTCTATGACGAATTTGTGGTGACATTGGAGCTTTTCGTCATTATTGTATTTTGTTTTATGACGTTTTTAGGAATCAGCACAACTTAGCGACGAAAATAATATATCTGTCACTAAGAGTACATACAAATCATCATAAACTAGACTAGTGTAATTTTGAGACAAGAAATAAATTGTCATGAGACAACATCTAACAAACATCACTAAATCATAGAAATAATATTCTATGATAAACCCTTAGTAAAGTTCAAAAATATTTAAGGTTCACTAAGTTATTAAATTGAAAGAAAGTAAATGTCAAAGTTTAATTTATTTAACACTTAGAAGCTATCTAAGGGGCATAGAGGGATAATATATATCTTACTTTGAAATTATGTATTTCAAAATATGTACACTACAAGAAAAACACCGATTAATGATGAAAAAAACGTTGTTTCTCGTCATAAACCGCGATTTATGATGCTGGTTGTTACGAAAACTCTTCATCATTAATCGAGCGTCACAAACCGTGATTAGTGACGACCTCTTATTTCCTGCGTCACTAATATAATGACGCGTGAAAATTCGTAACACCTGTCGTCATAAACTGCATGCCACGTCGGACCAAATTCTGATGTGGAACGGGAGTTTGTGACGAAGTGTTTCGTCATTAAGTGAAATAGGCCTAGTTATTGTTGGGCCACACCCAAAAAAGTTGTCATCATAAATTGAATTAGGTCCACTTAATGTTACGGTAAGCCTAATAGTTGTGGTCATCATAGATTGTTTTAGGCCCTATTCTAGCTGGACCGAGCCCAATAATTACTGTCGTCATTAAATTGTTTTAGGCCTAGTACTAGTTGGAGTGAGCCCAATATTCGTTAACGTCATAGATTGTTTTAGGTCCTATTAAGGTTGGACCGAGCCTAATAATCGCTGACGTCATTTTTTATTTCGGCCCAATTATTTTTGGATCGTTTTCTTGAATTCGTAAGAAAACAAAATAATTGGTCAAGGGGGAAAAGCCCGCATAATTTTTGAGCCTGTTATTTTGGGCTGCAGACCAGGTAGCACTTAATTAAAATATAATTCATTCTCATATTACATGCTAATCAATTTGGTAATTGACGTCACAGATAATATTTCTATAACACTAAAACCAATAAATATTTCGCATCACACATGTCACATTATTATTAATAAACACAGAACACCCAGAAGCAGAACAAAGCACGATACTCAGAAACCAACACAACTAGCTGTGAGAACACAATCAGATGACTAAGAAACACTATGGCCTTACCCAAGGCGGGATTTTAGAAGTTGAGTAGTTGACGAAGGAGGGTCTCCGTAGCTTGTACTTGTTTCTTCAACCTCTCAATCTCATCAGTCTGCACTTTCATTACTGCATCTGAAGCTTGTGCCTTGATCTTCAAGTTTGTTAAAGCTTGATCCTGTTCAACAAAGATTTCTCCAAGGTCATCAGTTTCTTCTAGCCCTCCCAAAGAAACTATAGATCTTGAGCTTGGTGCGACGGCTGGATAATCTCGAGGCATGTAATTAGTGAATGGCTTTGACTTCACATTGGAGGGACAATAATTTCATATTTGAACCCCAAGGATTGTCCTTAATATTTGAGTCTACAAATGAAATGAGATGTCAAACTTGAACCTTAAACAAAGCAATCAAATAAACTTAAGTACAGGAGCAGGATAATCATGTGTGTTGTTACATACCACCACATGTGATAGAGTCTCAGTAATGCAGGAACGGGATGCTAGGCTCTGCATAATAAGTATTAGGTTAGTTGCCTTAGATATCTGGAACAGAGTGTACCGTGATCATCAGTAGCTTTGCAGATAGATCTAGACCCTGGTCAGTTACCAATTGCAAGGAGTATTGACCATCTACAATTTGATGCTTAGAAATTAAAAAAATGAGTTCGTGAAATAACATATGAGTACTAATGCCCTCTCTTAACTTGTGTTACAAATCAAGAACTGGATCTAGGGTGACCAAGGTAAGAGAAGGATCTCAAATCCAACACAATACACAAAACAATTTACTTTCTAAGCATGGCTCAACGATTAACTTGTGTTACAAATCAGTAACTGGATCTAGAGCGGCCAAGGTAAGAGAAGGATCACAAATCTAACACAATACATAAAACAATTTACTTTCTATGCATGGCTTATGGATCAACTAGTGTTACAAATCAGTAACTGGATCTAAAGCGGCCAAGGTATTTAGTTTCTAAGTGTTGGAGTATAAGTGAATTGCCCACATTTCCCTATCAACTTAAGATTTTGGGTTGAACTGGTTGGTGCATGCAACTCAATATGGTATCAGAGCCAGAGGTATCGAGTTCGAATCCTAGCGGGCGCGTAATTAAAATAATTACAGCCCCACTCCAATATCCACGTATGCGGCCTGGGGGAGCCTGCACGTGAGGGGGAGTGTTAGAGTATAAGTGAATTGCCCACCTTTCCCTATCAGCTTAAGTTTTTGGGTTGAATTGGTTGGTGCATGCAACTCAATACTAAGCATGGCTTATGGATTAACTTGTGTTTCAAATGAGTACCTGGATCTAGAGCGGCAAAGGTAAGAGAAGAATCTCAGAACAAACACAATACACCAAGTAATTTACTTTAAGCCAACGAAAATAGGGGACTAGAGAGAAAATGAAATGAGACTCTCACTTGTGAAGCTCCAAGATTCAATGGCTCATGGATTGAGGGAGCATCGACAGACGGTGCTTGCGCCGCATCCTCGCTCAACTACTCAGCTTGGCCAGCACAGCAGACGCAAGCAGAACACCAATATCTGTCGACGACCATCTCGCTGAGATACCCCTCCCCCTCCACTGGCGAGGTCGGACCGCCACTGCAGAATTTGTAAGTTGTAACAAAGATAAGATCCCTCAGTGCTACAATTGCTCACAGTCCTCCTAGTGAATTGCTAGCTTTGCTTTGCTCTAGCTTCTCTGTGCAAAGATGTTGGATATTTTAGCGTCACACGAATAAATCCGCAAGCACACAGATACCGTTGTAGCTTTCACCTTAGAGTATTCCAAGGGTATCGAATCCAAGGGAACATGTGTGTACTAACTCCGTACTAGTCGGTCCAAGGACACACCCAGATAAGAGGCAAGGATAGAGATGATTCCTAAAGATAGCACTATAGATGAGATTAAAGGTCGATCTCTACATAGAACTTGGCTTAGGGTACCGATAGCCCTGACTTAACAGGTGACTCCAGCACGTGGATCTATGTGGAACGGAGCTCTGATTATATCCAGCTGCGGAGGATCAACGAGGGCCAGAAGGGCTGTCACCACCTACTGGACTACCTCTACCTAACCTTGGGATAAGCCGAACGAATGATAACCAGTAGCGTGACACAACGTCTACGCTGTGGTTACTGTCGTAGCCAACGGACTACGACACTCTGTACTTATAGAACTACGACCACGGAAGAGAACTGATCTCACTCACTATATGTACTACTAGCTTATACTAAAGGCATACAGGAGAGTACTCAACCCCGTACTATGCTTCCAACGTATACGAACGACTTGCAGCAGACGAACGCATAAACCCAGGATCCACACACTAGTAGAGGAAAAAGTCTACTCATGCAACCAAGCATAAAGCTAGAAGGAATCACGAATGTCACTTTGGTCTAAATGGAACATGCAGGAATATCCACTATATTCTAATTGACGAACACACATACAAACGGATATGAGAACTATTAACTTGTGCCACAAGATCAAAGGGTTGTGTTCGCGAAGAACACAATCCTCTAAATCAAGAACACATGAAGAACACAAGAACATATCACCTATGCATGAATGCTACTTTAGTCTAATTAGAAAAATACAAGAATACTCACTTTAGTCTAAATGAAGAACAGCAACATCGTAGAGGCACATGCCTCTCTCTCTCCCTCTCTACTCTAACCACTAGCTAGGAGAGGAGCCTTAGATGGGTGAAGTGTGTCTCATTTCCTACCCCCTCCCCTTCTATTTATAGACAAGGGGGTGGCTTGCTCGGAGTGTCAAATGACTCCAAAACACCCCGAAATGCCTTGAGGAACCAATGGAGAGCTGCCACGCGTCGGTTGGGGACGAGGGAAGCTCCAAAAGCTTCGGCCGAACTGGGGTTCGGCCGAACCCCAGGTCGGTTCATTTCCACCGCCTTTCGTCCAGGTGACTACCAGGTGGGTCCTCAGGTGTGTATGGGTGTGTATGCGGTGTTTTAGCTCGTTTCCGTGGAGATGTGGGCCCTTGAATCCGCGTACTGGCTCCTGATTCGTCGAAGGTGTGATTCTTTGGATTGGTGATGTGTCACGGACACATGGCATCCTACGTGGCAACATGTAGCCACGTGGCCTCATGTGGGTCCCACCAGGCCCACATGATGTGATCTTGTGAGTCGCATATCTCCTTCATACGAACTCTGACGTAGGGAAATAATATATCCATTTTGATCGTCTCGACGAGCCCGTCGCAATGGTGCAATCCAATTTGGCATTTGAGACCGTTTATGATGATGTCATATTCATGCCATTGGTTCACTTGCTCTCAACTATATCATTTCACACGCTTTTTGGGTTGTCCTGCAACAAAAGTTAGAAACACCAACACTTGTGGAACTTTTCAGTATAAAGCCATATATTATTATACAGGAGTTGATGGCATAAAAGTGGTACTTAACAGCTGTCAACAAAAGACTGGTAACATCACTACCCCATTTATATTATTATATACATGCTTTTTCTATTTGTGAAGGTTAAATAACCCCAAATTCTCTGAAATTGTTGGATCAATACACATTCCATTATTTCCTCATTTGTCCTGCGTATGTCCTGCCATTTAGAGCCTTAGTGTATCTACCAGAAATAAGGAGGCATGGGACTGCTGTTGTTGTTTGATAGTTGATAGAGCTACACGCAGTTTTTGAGAAACTATACAATATGATCAAAGCAGCCTAGGATCCTCCTATTAGAATCAAAGCGCGAAAGCGATAACCTAAAGAACGCAAAGCCAAATCGCAAGATCACACAAACGAGAATGTCACCGAGGTATGATGTTTTTTAACGAGGTTCGACCATGTGCCTACATCCTCGGGGTATGACTACGGGCACTCCTCCCCATAAACATTAGCTACACTGGCATCCGGGCACCACCGCAGCAACACCGCCGCCCACACCAGCCGCCAAGTCGTCTCGCGGTTACAACAGTAGTGCCCTCATATTTATGGGCCATAGAGATATAAAGTACGACCAAGACTCTATCCCTATCCTACCAAATTATAACTCAAGTCCAACTGTAACCAAATTGTACACATATTCGACACATATCTAAAAATCTCCACCTTGACGAATATGCACGCCACCTTGAGCTTGTCCATGTGCGAACCTCTGTGTACCAGACTTGAGTCACCTCCTTTGCTGCTCATTTAGAACAGCCTGATGAGGCCGCTGCCACCTCACTGACAGTCAGATAGAATACCGCCATAGTTGCATTACCATCCATGACTCCACCTTCAATAATGCTTCCCTTCAGCTTGTATTGGTGTGCACATGACTTCTCACCAACCATGACCGTCTTGTCTCCATGCATGACTCTCAAGGTCTTCTTATCCGGCACCGCCTGATACAACCATCCTTCTTCATGCAAGATCCTAAGCAAAATCAGATTCGTCCGTAGCCTCGGCACATGCTTCACACCCTTGAGTAGTATCTCTTGTCCATCATACATCTTGAACTTGATATTGTCCACTCCCATGATACGATAAGCCGAATCATCTCCTAAGTGAACAAGATCACCCTCCTTCTCAATGTATGACAAGAACCACACCTTCCTTGGTGTTACATGAAACGAGCTAGCTGAAGCCAACAACCACGCTTCTTCACAAGACTTTTCACTTGACACTGTGAGAACATCACCACTGCTATTCGAGTCATCCTACCTGGCAATCATCACACTTGCGGTTCCACTACCCTTCTTCAGTTCCGTACACTCAACCTTCTTATGTCCCCACTCCTTGCACTTATAGCACCGCGGTCCCTTCTTCATGTTGTTGCCATTCTTATCTTCACCACTCTGATCACTCTTGACCATAAAAGCACTCCTGGAAGACTCTTCAGGTGAGTTGTTCTTCCTCCTCTGCTCATGAGAAAGCAAAGCCACAACAACATCATCCACTTGCACCTTCTCCTTGCCATATGTCAGCATAGTAACCAAGTGATCATAAGAATCCGGCAACGAACATAGAAGAACAATCGCCATGTCTTCATCCTCAATCTTCATGTCGACCTTCCCAAGATCATCAACTAATTGATTGAAGACATTCACATGCTCAACAAGATCTGACCCCTCCTGCATCTTTAGCCCATACAGCTTCTGCTTTAGATACAACTTCCTAGTCAAAGTCTTGGACATAAACTTCTTGGCCAACTTGTCCCAAATCTTCTTAGGCGAGCTTTCACCCATGACATGGTACATGATCTGAACAGCGAGACACAACCTCATTGTTGCACATGCTTGTGCCTGCATCTCCTCCCACTTATCTTCATCTACCTTCATCAGCTTCTTCTCATTGAGTACTCTTGAGATGACTTGTTGAGCCAACAGGTCCTTCACTCTCGTTTGCCACAACTCGAAGTTTCTGGTGCCATCGAACCTCGCCACTTCAAACTTGGAAGTCATCGACGCCATCTGCTTGTTGCCACAGATTGCCGAAAATTAGTCACACACGTGTACTGTACAAACCACGTACCTCCTACATGTCGTGTGATCTTCTTCCTCACGTCCCGCCACAAACACCACACAATCCTACAGCACCCACCTCCTACGTGTGCTTGTGCTGATCTCCTCGTGCCGCCGCCATGTAAGCTTACACAACCATGCCGCTCGCAAGCCTCATCGACCTCCTTGCCGTCGCACACGACAATGTCGACCCGTTGTTCGTCTTTCAACCATCGCAAGCACTGGTTATCCCACGAACAGCTTGATTCCTTCTGTTGCAATCTACCGTAGACTCATCATGTATTAATATACGGAGCAAAAACAGAACAACAAAGTCCACACCGAGACGGTCTCCGAACTCCTCACGCTGCCCTTTTTCCCTTTCCTTGTTATACATGTAGCACATCCTTTTCTTTTTCCTTTCCGTGAGTAGCATGGACACATGCATCCAACTCCCAATAGGAACTGTGCAATCATGGGCCCACCAGATGAACTATTGCCATATATAATCAAAGTCCATGACTGAGCAGAAAAAGGAAATAATCCAACATGCAGTTCGATGTGCAACCATGCACGCCTGCAGTACCTGCTCCTGCCACCTTCAGACTCAGTGACGGAGGCAAGATAAAAATTAGGAGGGGTTGAGTTCTTCTTTTTTCTCCATCTCCACCAATTCTTTCTCTTATTCTTCTTTTTCCTCTCTTCTTCTCCTATTCTTCTTTTAAATTCAATGGAATTCATGGGAGTAGGGGGCTAGAGCCCCTAGCCCCACCATTGGATCCGTCACTGTTCATACTCCTGAACCCATACGCATCTATAGCTCCACCTCTTCCCGCACACCCTGGTGACAGTACCAAATCCGCCTGCCATTCGCCAAGCAACACAAGACACGGTACCACATCACTGCCGTCGTCGCCGATCAGTCAGCCATAGGAATACTCACGTCATCGCTGCACGACCCATAAACAAGTCACCTCCATTAATAATTCCTAGAGTCCACCATGGCTTTTGCCACCATCATTGTAGCTCCACCTTGTGCTCGCAACAACCACCCCGATCACGATCGACCATCCGTCAATCTGACTGCGAGTTGAAGCCGCAGTCTTCATCCATGATGTCTTCCAGCTGCACCGTCGAACCAGGCCATCACGTCTGACCGACCCCTATCGAACTGCAGCCCCCAGCCGCTATCAACTGATCTCCACATCTGGACGCATCCCCATTGATTGCATCTCATTGGACGGTCTGAGCCACCCGCCCGAAGTGTCCAACACCACCGATTGAGTTGTCGATCGCCACTGTGCTCCATCTTGCGCCCTGCCCCTCCACAGGCAGCTTGTGTGAACTTGCGCGGTGTGGAACACATCCATCATGCCTCCACGTGGATCTTCTCCCTGGATCTGGCTCTGATACCACTTGTTAGAATTAAAGTGCGGAAGCGATAACCCAAAGAACGCAAAGCCAAATTACAAGATCACACAAATGAGAACGACACCAAGGCACAATGTTTTTTACGATGTTCAGCCATGTGCCTACATCCTCGGGGCATGACTACGGGTGCTCCTCCCCCATAACATCAGCTACGCTGGCATTCAGGCACCACCGCGGTAACGCCACCGCCCACACCAGCCACCAAGTCATCTCGCGGCTACAACAGTAGTGCCCTCATATTTATGGGATGTAGGTGTTGGTGTTTCTTAACACGACCGCTAGGCACCGTGGTAGCATGAGCATGTAAGAGACTCCCGGGTACACTGACGAGTGCGAACAAATCCGCAAGCGCACGGATACACTGTTGTAGCATTTCTCCCTCAGAGAATGAGTATTCCCATCGGGTTTCGTTCCTAGGACGGAGGAGTAACCAGAGAGGGTCTATCCAAGGACACCAGCTACTGCTGAGATTGGTAGGGATATGAGAAGCACTTTCTTAAAGAACTTAACTCTCAAGATGGATCTGTCCGCTATTAGTCCTCTCCGTGGAGTGCCAGCCCATCCTAACTTTTTAGGGAGAGGCCAATGTACTGGCAACGGGGCCCAACTTGGTACACAGGCACGGAGGGTTTCAAAGGGTCCAACATGCTGTCACCACTGCGGCCTACATCTATCGTTACGCGAATGCACTTGGTCTTCGTAGGATAATGTTGGGTATTTTGGTGACACATGAAATAAATCCGCAAGCGCACGGATACCGTTGTAGCTTGCACCTCAGAGTATTCCAAGAGTATCGAATCCAAGGGAACGTGTGTGTACTAACTCTATACTAGTCGGTCCAAGGACACACCCAGATAAGAGGCAAGGATAGAGAGGATTCCTAAAGATAGCACTATAGATGAGATTAAAGGTCGATCTCTAGATAGAACTTGGCTTAGGGTACCGATAGCCCTGACTTAACAGGCGACTCTGGCACGTGGATCTATGTGGTACAGAGCTCTGACTATATCCAGCTGCGGAGGATCAACGAGGCCGAGACGGGCTGTCACCACCACCTGGACTGCCTCTACCTAACCTTGGGATAAGCCGGACGAATGATAACCGGTAGCGTGACACAACGTCTACGCTGTGGTTATTGCCGTAGCCAATAGACTACGGCACTCTGTACTAATAGAACTACGATCACGGAAGAGAACTGATCTCACTCACTATAGGTACTACTAGCTTATACTAAAGGCATACAGGAGAGTACTCAACCCCGTACTATGCTTCCAACATATACGAACGACTTGCAGCAGACGAACGCATAAACTCAGGATCTACACACTAGCAGAGGAAAAAGACTACTCTAGCAACAAAGCATAAAGCTAGAAGGAAGGAATCACGAATGTCACTTTGGTCTAAATGGAACATGCAGGAATATCCACTATATTCTAATAGACGAACACACATACAAACAGATATGAGAACTATGAACTTGTGCCACAAGATCAAAGGGTTGTGTTCGCGAAAACACAAGCCTCTAAATCAAGAACACACGAAGAACACAAGAACAAATCACCTATGCATGCATGCTACTTTAGTCTAAATAGAAAAATACAAGAATACTCACTTTAGTCTAAATAAAGAACAGCAACATCATAAAGGCACATTGTTGACGGTCGATTTTCGTCAACCAAGAGCACTTGTTACACTTTGGTTTGAGCTTTGAATTATAACTAACCCGCCACTAGGCATACTAATGATGTAACAAGTTCACACTTGCATGTGGTTTTTGGAGTATGTTGTTTACGTAGGTGTCGGGGACAGCCATAGGGGTCCCCTAATTATGGGGGAAATCACCCTTTCCAAAAAATTAATATAAACCACAATAACATCACCCAACCAGTCGCGGCCCAAAAATGAGGAAGGCCCATGGTCCGCTCCGGCCCAACAACCTCCATGGCCCGTCGAGCGGCTATCCCCGACCCCCTCGAGCAAATCTCCGCCTCGCTCGAGGGGGGAACGCCACGTGAAGAACTCCCGATCTACACGAGGGGCGCGGCGCCCCGTGAGCAGGACTCCGCCTCGCTCGAGAGTGGGTCTCCGCCTCGCTCGAGGGCTTTAGCCCCTCGAACGGGTCTCCGCCTCGCTTGAGGGATTGGCACCCCTCGTGCGGGCGTCCGCCTCACTCGAGGCCGACCCTCGAGCGATAGTGCCCCTCCTGTCTCACCTGACAGGGGCATTAAATGCCCTTGCCCGCCGCAGGTGCCTTTGTCAAAAGGCAATCCCCGCCCATGCCGCGCTGCTAACACCGCCAGGGCTGCTGACCTTGTCACTGTGCGGCCAAATCCCGTCACTATACCGCCATTCCCAGCACTATGCAGGTGCTGTGCGGACAGGACAGTGTCATTCCAAAGCGCTGCACCGCCCACTCTCGTCCTTCTTCCACGGCGAGCCCCTCGAAAGGGCATGGGCGCACCCTCGAAGGGTGTACGGGCGGCGACCGGGCGCATGATGCGGGCGGCGCCACGGCGTGGAACACGCTAAGCACGTCTCCTCCATCATCCCCAGCACTGTACAGGCCATCCCCGGTGCTGTGGAGCCATCCCCAGCGCTGTGGAACCCTGTTATGATGGGACACCACCACGCCGGCCCCTGTATGGCATGGGCGCTCCCGCCATCGAGGCCCTCGAAAGGGCATGGATCATCCTCGAAGGGTGCACGGGCGACGACCAGGCGCGCACACTGACCGCTGCCGCCGTACGAGCGACGTGCGCCGCGTCCCCTCCACTAACTCCGGTGCTGCCCGGCCATCCCGGGCGCTGTGCAACTAACCCGGGGTCTGTACGGCCATCATCAGCGCTGTGCGGACATCCCTAGCCTTGTGGCACCATCCCGGGCGCTATGCAGCCATCCCCGGTGTTGTGCGGCCCTGCTCCGATGGGACGCCGCCACGCCGGGCCCTGTACAGCCCCAGGTGCCCTCGTCAGCAAGACCCTCGAACTGGTGCACGAACGGCGGTCAGACGTGCACTCCGAGCGAGCTACCCTCGAAGCTATTCCCCGGCAAGTACATAGCCACCACGACACCGGCAAGTACTGAGACGTCAGGACACCATCAAATCGCAAACGCTGTGTACCAGTACCACGATACTGTGTAAAACCCCGTGCGGCACATTTGTAAGCCGCCTCCCCTTGGTCTATAAAAGGAGGAGGCGGTCGCCCGGCCGCCGGGGACGGGATCATCACGACACACCCGCACTCACCCGCATACTCGTTCCCCCCGATATTGGCGCTTTGCCTCAATCACCTAGCAGGGACTTGGAGGTTTCTCCTCCTCTCCCGCCTTGCTTGTAGCCCCCCTCTACAGGCACCATTGGTGCGAATCAATACAGCGCGCACGCGCAATCTGCTGGATGTACGACCCCGCGGTCGGAACCAGGATAAACCCGTGTCCTTGTGTCGCCATTTGCACCAACCATCGAGCAGCTGATCACAGCGTATCTCACTAGTTAGTGTCGGGACTAATCCTAACACCGACAGTTGGCGCGCCAGGTAGGGGACTTCTCGCGCTGTGATCAACCCCTCACCAGCAGTCTCGATGGTGATTCGCATCGAGATGACGTCCCAGAGGTACGCCATGGGCAGCTCGGACCCTTTCCCTGCCGGATTCGAAATCCGGTTCGGGAGCCTGAATTTTCAGGCCACAGGGAACGGCTACCACATGCGCCTTACCAATCGGGATGAACTCCACCCGTGGCGGTCAACCGGGCCGGGCCCGATCCCCGTCACGCAGACGACCGACGTCCCGACGCCAGAACCCACGACGGCGGTTGCCTCGACGTCTCGACGCCGCAAACGCCCGGGTCAGCGCTCGCGTCAGGCGCGCATGGAGCGGCGCCGGGCGGCACGCGACGCGGCCCGGAGCGACGCACCACCGCCGAGCGACACGACGGCGCACCCTGCAGGAGAGCACGCGGCCACAGGGCCGCAGTTCCCCTACGGGATGCGCATCTCCGCTGCGACGTACGCCTCATCCGTCAGCACCGACATGGCCGCATATGAGGATCTCCCGGGCCATCACCTGCTATCAGCCCGGAACCTCATCGCCACCACCAACGACGAGTCGTACCACGGCTCGGCCAGCGAGCTGCCGCCCTCGACCTCGCATGGCTACGTGGAGTGGGACTTCTCCGGCGTACCAGACCCTGTGGTATTCCGGCGCTTCCTTGACGCTGCGGACTACTGGTTCAGTTGCTCCGACTACTCCAGCGAAGGGAGCTATGATCCCTCGCGCGAGTGTTTCGTTGTCGTCGCCAACGAGCATGCTGACGGCGCTAACGGAGCAGGCGACGGGGATGTCGCCCAACATCCAGAGCCAAACCCGCCACCGGCCCCACCAGCAGGCAATGCAGATATTAATGCGCAGCTGGCCCAGGCACGCAAGCTCGAGGCGAAGCTCGCAGAGGAGTACCGGCAGGTGCGGCTCCTGCGTGCTACCATCGCAGGGGAAGCCTCGGCACGCGGGAACGCACCCGAGAAACCGGGAGGCAGGCTCGCGAGCGCTTCAATGCCGACTTCATCGTGGACGACCCACACACACCGCCTCAGGCCAGCCAAAAACTCATCGCGGCGGCGACACTACTTCGGGCCATGCCCGAGCCATCGACGCCCGAGGCATGCAACCTGCGCCGTGAGGCGCAGGCTCTCATCGAGCAGGCGGCCATACAGCAGGCCGAGAGCTCCGCGTCCCGCATACGCAACCAGTCCAGCGCGCGGGGCGACGGCGACGCGCAGGACCAGGAGGCATCCGTCCACGCGGACGGCGCGGCGGGACAGCTGGCAAATCGGGGCAGGACGCCTGTCAGGGAGCGGATCCTTGACACGCGCGGCCAGGCCCACGACGGCGATGCTCGCAACGTCCTGAACGCCAAGAGGAGGGGCGACGCGGAGGCGCGGACGGCGGCGGGCTACCACCCTCGACGAGGTGGTCGCTACGACAGCCGGGAGGACCGCTCGCCAACGCCGGAACCCCCGGGAACCCGTGTGTTCAGCCGGGAGATCCGCACGGCGAGTTTCCCCCAGCGCTTCCGCCAGCCCACCACCATCACCAAGTACACGGGGGAGACGGACCCTCGAGTCTGGCTCAATGACTACCGCCTGGCCTGCCAGCTGGGCGGTGCCACCAACGACGTGGTGATCATCCGCAACCTGCCGCTGCACCTTGCGGATTCGGCCCGGACATGGCTCGAGCATCTGCCGCCCAGCCAAATCCACAGCTGGGACGACCTAGTCTGCACCTTCGTGGGAAACTTCCAGGGCATGTATGTGCGCCCCGGGAACTCGTGGGACCTGCGAGGGTGCACTCAGAAGCCCGGCGAGTCGCTTCGGGACTTCATACGGTGCTTTTCCAAGCGCTGTACCGAGCTCCCGAGAGTCGCTCAGTCGGAGATCGTGCACGCCTTCCTCGAGGGCACGACCTGTCGTGACCTCGTGCGCGAGCTCGGGAGGAGCCCGCCGGTCGACTCCAACGAGCTGTTCGATATCGCCACCAGCTTCGCTTCCGGAGAGGAGGCGGTGGGGGCCATTTTCGACGGCAAGAAAGGCAAGCGCGTGGACGACGTGCTCGCGGAGGGCAGCAAGTCCAAGGAGCCCGCGAAGAAGCAAAAGCGGGGCAAGAAGGGCAAGAAGCCCCACCACGACGCGCGCGCGTAGGGGCGCGGCGAAGACGACGACGAGGCCCTCGCCGTTGACCCTGCCCCTAAGGGTCCTCGAGGGCCCCCTCGAGGCCCCGGCGTGTTCGACGACATGTTGAAGAAGCCCTGCTCGTACCACAAGACCCCGGTCAACCACACCCTCGAGCAATGCGACATGCTCAAGAAGTACTACAGCCGCATCGCCGCGAAGGAGGACGAGGCCAAGAAGGATGGGGGTGACGGAGGCGCTGACGGCTTCCCCGCGGTGGAGAATGTCTTCCTCATCTTCGGGGGACCGACGGTGTATATGTCCACCAGCCGGCGCAAGCACGAGCGGCATGAAGTTCTCGCCGTAGAGAAGGCCCCTCCTTCCTTCCTCGACTGGTCGGAGGAGGCCATCACCTTCAGCCGCAAGGATCACCCGAACCGCATCCCCAACCCGGGCCAGTACCCGCTGGTCGTCGACCCCATCATCGGCAATGCGCGATTCTCCAAGGTGTTGATGGACGGCGGGAGCAGCCTCAACATCCTGTACGCGCACACCCTGCGGCTGATGGGGATCGGTTTGGATCAGCTGCGGCCCAACACGGTGCCGTTCCATGGCGTCGCGCTAGGCAAGCACGTCCAGCCCCTCGGGCAGATCGACCTGCCGGTCTGGTTCGGCACGCCGAACAACTTCCGCAAGGAGGTCCTCACCTTTGAGGTGGTCGGGTTTTGGGGCGCGTACCACACCATCCTCAGGCGTCCGTGCTACGCCAAATTCATGGCGGTCCCGAACTACACGTACCTCAAGATGAAGATGCCGGGGCCAAAAGGCGTCATCACGGTGGGCTCGTCGATCGAGCATCCATTCGACTGCGATGTCGAGTGCGTCGAGCACGCCGAGGCACTCGCACTGGACGAGTCGCTCGTTGCGGACATGGAGAAGCTGGCCAACAAAGGCCCCGACTCCCCCACGAAGCATGCTGGCAGCTTCGAGGCTGCAGAGCAGACCAAGGAGGTACCCCTCGACGCTGCTGCCCCCGAGGGCAAGGTGTTGAGGGTCAATTCCACCCTCGACCGGAAATAGGAAGTGGTGCTCGTCGACTTACTCCGCGCCAACGCAGACATCTTCGCGTGGAGCCCCTCGGATATGCCGGGCATCCCGAGGGAGGTCACCGAGCACTCCCTTGACATCCTACCTCACTCCAGAGCGATGCAACAGCGCCTACGGCGCTTTGACGAGGAAAGGCGCCGGGCGATTGGAGTGGAGCTACGGAGGCTCCTAGAGGCCGGGTTCATCAAGGAGGTGTTTCATCCAGTGTGGCTAGCTAATCCTGTACTAGTTAAGAAAAAGAACGGGAAGTGGCAGATGTGCATTGACTATACCAGTTTGAATAAGGCATGTCCCAAAGTTCTCTTTCCTTTGCCACAGATTGATCAAATAGTTGACTCCACCGCGGGGTGCGAGCTGCTATGCTTCCTTGATGCCTATTCGGGCTACCACCAAATAAAGATGAAGGAGTCCGATCAACTCGTGACCTCTTTCATCACGCCATTCGGCATGTTTTGCTACGTAACGATGCCATTTGGTCTTCGAAATGCGGGAGCTACATACCAGTGATGTATGCAACACGTTTTCGGGGACCACATCGGGCGGACCGTGGAGGCATACGTAGATGACATCGTCGTCAAAACCAGGAAGGCGGACGACCTGGTTAACGATTTGCGCGTCACGTTCGATTGCTTGCGGGCCAACGGGGTAAAGCTAAATCCCGAAAAATGCGTCTTTGGGGTGCCGCGCGGCATGCTACTGGGTTTCATTGTCTCCCAGCGGGGCATCGAGCCCAACCCCGAGAAGGTCTCGGCCCTCGACCGGATGGGGCCAATTCGAGACTTGAAGGGGGTGCAGAAGGTGTTGGGCTGCCTAGCCGCTTTGAGCCGCTTCATTTCACGGCTCGGCGAAAAGGGCCTGCCCCTCTACTGACTCCTGAAGAAGCACGAGCGCTTCTCCTGGACCATCGAGGCCCAGGACGCGCTCGACAAGCTGAAAGTGACGCTCGCACACGCGCCAATCCTCACGCCGCCCCGAGACGGTGAGCCTCTTTACCTCTATGTCGCGACAACCACCCAAGTGGTCAGCGCGGTCATCGTGATAGAGAGGGCAGAGGAAGGGTATGCCCTGCCAGTCCAAAGGCCGGTGTACTACATCAGCGAGGTGATATCCGAAACCAAAGCATGGTACCCACAGATTCAGAAGCTGCTTTACACGGTGGTACTTGCACGGCGCAAGCTGCGGCACTACTTCGAGGCCCACCCGATCACGGTGGTCTCATCGTTCCCGCTAGGGGAGATAGTCCGCAATCCGGATGCCTCAGGTAGAATCACGAAATGGTCCATGGAACTCATGGGGGAAACACTCACCTACGCGCCGCGCAAGGCGATCAAATCCCAAATCCTTGCGGACTTCGTCGCTGAATGGACAGACACTCAATTGCCCCCATTACAGATCCAAGCCGAGTGTTGGACCCTCTACTTCGACGGGTCGGTGATGAAAACTGGAGCGGGCGCGGGCCTGCTCTTCATCTCGCCCCTTGGAGAGCACATGAGGTATGCAGTGCACCTGCACTTCCCCGCGTCGAACAATATGGCAGAATACGAGGCCCTCCTTTGTGGCCTTCGAATCGCCATTGAGACTAGCATCAAGCACCTTGACGTTAGGGGAGATTCGCAGCTCGTATTCGACCAAGTCATGAAGAACGCGAGCTGCCTTGACGAGAAGATGGAAGCATACCGCAACGCCGTACGTGCGCTCGAGGACAAATTTTACGGCATTGAGCTCAACCACGTTCCCCGCAAGTACAACGAGGAGGCAGACGAACTCGCGAAGATTGCGTCGGGGCGGATCACCGTTCCTCTGAACGTTTTCGCGCGCGATGTCGCCAAACCTTCCGTCGACCTTAGCAAAACCACCTCGAGTCCGGGAGAACCCTCGGGGGCTCCCTCGAATCCGACAGGCGCGGAGCCCATGGATGAGGACCCCTCGAACGAGGCGTTCGTGCTCTCCCTGCTCGAGGGGTATGGGGCCGACGAAGTCGAGACCATGGAGATCGAGACGCCCCACCCCCCTCCCCCCGCGGAGGACTGGCGAAGCAAGTACCTCACCTGGATCGATCGAGGGGAGCTACCCTCGGATCAGACCGAGGCGAAGCGCATCGCCAGAAAGGCCAAATCATTCACCGTGGTTGACGGCGAGCTGTATAAGCGTGTCGCGTCGGGAATTCTACAGCGATGCATCCCCATCCCCGAGGGCCGCGAGTTGATCCGGACATCCACGCAGGCGTGTGTGGCCATCACGCGGCGCCGCGCACCCTCGTAGGCAACGCATTCCGCCAGGGCTTTTACTGGCCCACGGCGGTCGCTGACACCAACGAGGTCGTGTCCACCTGCGAGGGGTGCCAGTTCTACGCCCGCAAAACCCACCTACCGGGTCACACCCTCCAAACCATACCCATCACATGGCCGTTCGCCGTGTGGGGACTGGACATTGTCGGGCCCCTGCGGAAGGCACCCGGGGGCTACACGCATTTGCTGGTCGCAATCGATAAATTCTCAAAGTGGATCGAGGCACGCCCCATTACTAACCTCAGATCCGAGCAAGCCGTGTCGTTCTTCACCGACATCATCCACAGGTTCGGGGTACCGAACTCCATCATCACCGACAACGGCACCCAGTTCACCGGCAGGAAATTCCTGGAGTTCTGCGACAACCACCATATCCACGTGGATTGGGCGGCCGTCGCACATCCACAGACTAATGGCCAGGTAGAACGTGCCAACGGCATGATCTTACAAGGCCTCAAGCCTAGGATTTTCGACAGACTGAACAAGTCTAGCCGCAAGTGGATTCAGGAGCTACCCTCGGTCATCTAGAGTCTCAGGACCACCCCGAGCAGAGCCACGGGATTCACGCCGTTCTTCCTCGTCTATGGCGTGGAGGCCGTCCTCCCCACGGACCTGGAGTACGAATCTCCCAGACTCAGGGCCTATCAAGAAAGCTCGAACCAGCGTGCTCGCGAAGACTCGTTGGATCAAATAGATGAAGCCCGAGACGTGGCAATGATGCACTCGGCAAGATATCAGCAGGCACTCCGGCGATACCAAGCTCAGAAGATCCGGCGCCGAGACATCAGCGAGGGCGACCTAGTGCTAAGGCTGCGACAAGACAATCGAGGCCGTCACAAGCTGTCACCGCCGTGGGAAGGACCTTACATCATCGTCGAGGTGCTCATGCCCGGCACATACAAGCTTGCAAACGAGCAGGGCGAAGTCTTCACCAACGCTTGGAACATTCAACAGCTACGTCGCTTTTACCCTTAAAAAGTTTCAAGTCAATTTGCGCATATCTGACGCCCCAGTCGGTTGTACATACGTTAAATTTGTGAATAAAGTCAAGGGCGACTCGGCTTTCCCCTGAAAGTCAAGTCCCCCTCGGGGGCTACTTAGGGGGGGGGCATCCCCCCCTAAGCGGTCCCATTTTTTCGCAAAAATCTTTTCTTCCAAAAATGCTAAGTACGTCCCAACCCAGGAGCTTGGACAGAAAGAAGCAGGGCGCGAGCAGCCAAAAAGTAAAGACGGGTGAGCTAGGGATGGCCCACGCCTCCGGCAGGATACGGCCTCTCTTCCTCACCACTTCACCTTCAGGCTGCTCGTGAAAATGATCAATCCCAGCCGAAACTTGCCTAGGTAGCGGGAAAGGGACAGAACAGCATAAACAAAACGAATCGTACTTAACTTACAGACGTCAAAAAGCGAAATGTCTTGTTACAAAAACCACCTGGCTCAAATTCTAATTACAATAATAAGGGCCTCAGCGCCCGGCCACTTTCAGGGCTCGTGGGGTCCCGCGGGAGGAGCGTTCGGGAAGAGGTCCTCCTCGAAGGCGTCAGCAAGGTCCGCGGCGGCGTTCGTAGCAGCAGCGTCGAGTCGGTTCACCACCTCCTGCGTACCGTCATCATCAAGGTCGTCCGCGACGATGTAGCCCGTGGCCAGCGCCGTGAGGTCAACAACGTAGTGCGATTGCACCACACCGAGGGTCTTCTGGATGCCGAGGCGGAGGGCGCCCTTCATGCGCTCAGTGATGCGACCGCCCAGAGCCCAAAGGCGACTCGGCACCGAGCTCCCCGACAGGCTGGCGCCCTCGTCGATGCTCTGGCACGCTTCGAGGGCCGCCTCTTCCAAAAGTCCCAAATCTCGCTGGGACGAGTTGTAGGCCGTCTGGAGCACTCCCGCCTGCGTCGCTGACTCCCCCAGGGCTTTTCGCAGACCTGAGAGAAAAAAGGGGGTAAGTCGAGAGCGAATCTCGGCAAACCTAATCAGAAACGAAGAGCTGCGGATGGCAACTCACCCTCGACTTGCTTCCTCTCTCTCTCTCGAGGTCCGCGCGCACGGCTTCGGCCTCCTGCTGCAGCTGCAGGATAGAGGCGTCCTTCTCCTCACCGGCAACCCTCAAGTCCTCGAAGGCCGCGCTCTCCTGGACTAGCTCCCCGGTGAGCCGCTCGACCTCCGCTTCCCTGAGTTGAAGCAAGGCCCTGACCTCCGTCAGCACGGTACGCTCTTGCTGAAGCTAGCCCTGCGCCTCCTCCCGCGCCGAGCGCTCGCGCTGGATGGCGGACTGAGCGTCCTCGAGCGCGGCTCACTCCTGCTGGAGCTGAGTCTCCACCTGCACACGCGCGCTGCGCTCCTGTCGGAGTTGGTCCTCCACCCCCGCGAGCGCCATGACCTTCTCCTGAAGAGCAGCACCCAGCTTCTCGACCTCCTGGGCCTTCTGCTCGGCCTGGGTCTGCCAGGACCGCGCTCCCTCGAGGGTCGTGCGGTCCTGGAGGAGTTGAGCCTGCGCCTCAGCAAGGGCCGCCTCCCTCTGTGCAAGCAAGGTCTGTGCCTCGGCCAGGGCGTCGCGCGCCTTCTGCGTCTCGCCGCTCACCGTCGCCAGCGCCCCTTCCCTTTCTTGTAGCGCGGCCTTCACCTCCTCGACCTCCTTGGCCTTTTCCACTGCCAAGGTGTGTTGGTCGGTGTAGGCGTCCTCCATGCCCATGAGCCTGTACTCCAGCCAGCCGTTGTCCTCCCGTAAGGCCTCCACCATGGCATCCAGGGACTCGTACTATCCCCGGTACCAATCAAGGTCAGAGCTCAGCTCGGCGTGGCGATTGAACTTCTCGTCCGCCTGGCCCTCCAGCTCCTGCGGGCGGTAACGGGAGGACAAGGGAAGGAATCGAGTCAGAAGATGCCCGAGCGAGAAAAGCAGGGAAGCGAGCGACGGACGGACAGAGGTTCTTACCTGAAAGAGTTCGAGCGACCTGCCTCTATGGAGCCGCAGCACCTCGGTCAGACCAGTGCTGAGAGAGGCGCCGTGGGCACGGAATTCATGCCACCGCGCCCTCTCAGCCCTCGCCTCCTCGATCAGACTCCCCGGCACCCAAGGGAGACGGAGCCTTTGCTCCCACTGCGGCGCGACACCATCGAACGCCGGGGCCGCGGCACCAGATGTCGACGCCCTGGCACCAGGCGCCGGCTGCTGCGGCATCACACAACCGTCGGACCGCAACACCAGTACCCCGGGCGCGGGCCCGGGGGCTGATCCGCTTGCTGCCCCCGCCAGACCCCCACTGGGGGGGAATCCCCATCAGCAGGGGCCTCCGCTGCGTCCTCCGCCGCCACATCGCCCCGACTCGCTGCGCGAGCCCGCCCGCGCCCTTGGTGGGGATCGCGGGCAACCGACGCCCGTGCGGCCTCCGCCGCCACATCTTCCCGCTGCCGCGGCCTCGCGGCCGCGGCCGTGGCGCACGACGCCTCGCCCGTCGCTGTTGCACCCGCCGCCACTCGCGGCGTCCTCTCCGAGCGGGGCCTCGTCACCCGCGGTGTCCCCAGCTTGAGCGCCTTGACGGGCGCAAGCGTGGGGGTGGCAGGCGCCGCCCTGCCGACGGGAAGAAAGAAGGATGAGTCACCGCGGCACGACATCGAGAACGCGGAGGGGGGGACGCAACGCACCTTAAATTAGAGAAGCCCCGCTTGCGCTTCCTCGAGAATTCGGGAGGCGCCTCCCCAGCCCCTGTCGGCGCCACTGGCGCCGATCCTCCGACGGGCGGCACTACGCCCGCCTCAGGGGTAGGCTCCGTGGCGACCCCCTCGACCCCTGGTGACGGGGGTGGTGCGGGTTCCCACCTACCGAAGGTGGTCTGCTCCCCCTCGCTCTCCTCCTCGTCTGAAGACGAGTTCACCAGCTCCGGCGGAGGTGAGAGGCCCTACTGCTCCCGCAGCCGGTAGTCCTCGTTGTATCTATCGAGGCACTCCTGCCTCCTGATCCTCTTCTCCTTCGCCCGAGCGGCCCTGTCTTGCTCCCTCTGCTGCCTGGCGCGGTGGTCGGTCTGCGACCGAGGCGTCGGCGGATCCGACGTAGTGATATTGACCCCCACCGCCTGCCGCCAAGCAACCGCTGTCAGGCTAAGCACGGAAGAAAGGAAAGCAAAGGGCGAAGGGACAGTACTCACCTAGCCGGCGTCGGGGAGCATCACGAACAACCATAGGTCGTCGTCGCTGTGCTGCATCGCCTTGGGATTTATCGCGCGCCTCGCCTGAGTGGCCGCGTATCCTCGGGCGAGCGGCTCCTCCAGCAACCGCGAACGTGCCATGGACACGGGGTTGGCCGCCTCACTCATCTCGAAGATGAGGAGTTCCCTCTCCATGAGGGGAATAATCCGCCGGTGGTGGAAGTTGGCGATGACGGACGCCATCGCCAGCCCAGCATTCGCCAATTGGCTTATGGCGTCGGTGAGAGGCTCGAGCCTCCTCTGCCTCGCCGGGGCGACACCCCGTACGTCCACGAGTCCGGCCTCCCCTTCAGCACCTTCCCGGTGTACGGCGGAAGGTCGGCGCCATCGTTGCGAAGGTAAAATCATCCCTTCTCCCAATCGGAGTTGTTTGACGTCATCGTGCGCGAACCGCTCGACGCGTCTTCTTCTCCCCCGTGGCGAGCGTGTGGAGCTCACCGCGGAAGAGATGGACCCACAGGTCCCAGTGCGTCAGGATCCCCAAAAATCCCTCGCAGACGGCGACGAACGAGGCCGCCTGCGAGATGGCGTTGGGGGCAAAGTTGTGGAGCTCCACCCCGTAATGATGGCACAGCCCCTGCATGAACTTGCTTGCGGGGGCGTTGAAGCCGCGCTCGTGTAGCCGCAGGAAGCTGACGACGTAGCCCGGCGGAGGGTTCGGCTCCCCATCCGACGGCGGCGGGACCATCCACGCCGGATTCGGGTCGTCGCCGGCCGGCGTCAACTGGCCGCCGTTCACTAGCTCCTCCAGCGACCGCCGAGTCACCGTCGACCGGGGCCACGGGAACGCATCCAGCACTCGAACAGAAGACATGGCGGGGAAGGCGGAGGAGCGCGGGTGGCTACGGGAATGGAAGGGCTTGGACGGATCCGGGGCGGTGAGACGCACGGCGCAGAAGAAGATGAAGTGTGGGGAACGCGTGTGAATGGCAGAGGTAAGGAGTCCCTTCCCTGTTCTCCCCGCATTTTATAGAATCGGAAGGGGCGGAGTCCCCGGGAAAACGGCACGCGGCGGCAGTTAATGCGGTCGACGCCCCACGTCACCGACGACCAGGCCCCGCCGCGCCAAAACAGCCACGCACGTGCGCACGCGTCATGATTACCGCGCGGTAACCCAGGGGGCGCAGCGCCCAGTCCCATCGCCTTCCCACGTCACCCACGTCGCCCGCGCCGCGCCGCCAAAAAAGGAGCGCTCACCCCGCACAACCCGCGCCACGTCCGCCATACGTCGACAACAGGGGTTCCTTCTCTCATAAGGATAGCCCCCCGTAAAAACCAGAGCCGAGAGCTCGAGGGCTGACCCCTCGAGGGCACGCGATTAAAGCCCTGATCTAAAGCAGGTCGCAGCCGCAAGGTCACGGCCTGACGGTACGCCCTCGAAGAACGGACCCAGGGATTTCTGGGGATTTACTGGCCTTCACGGCTATACTGATCAGCGGCTCGAGGCCCAGCCCGCTGAGGGTACGGTGGGCGCCGCAGATGCCCCTCGATCTGGGGATTTACTAGCCTTCACGGCTATACTAATCAGCGGCTCGAGGCCAAGCCCGCTGAGGGTACGGTGGGCGCCGCAGATGCCCCTCGATCTGGGGATTTACTGATCAGCGGTTCGAAGCTCGACTCGATAATAGATCGGTGAGCGCCACAGATCCACCAAGACGGAGGCACCCGGTGCCACCCCGCAAAGGCCCTACTAATCAGAGGTACAGAGCCTGGCCCTCGACGGGTTCGAACAGGCGCCTCAGATTAACAGAGTCAGGGACGACCAGGGCGCGCGCGATCGAGCCGGTCCTCGAACCCAAAGGTTCGGGGGTGCCCCATAGTTCCCATAGTTCGTGTTCAAGGCCGAACGAGGGCAGCTAGTCGAGGGATCCCATCGAGGTAGAGCTTTCGCGCCCTCGGTCCTAATCGAACAGGACCGAGCCCTGCCTAGCACACCCACGTAAGTGCTCTCATGGACGTGTCTCCGGACCACGAGCCGACCCTTACCGAACGGGGCACGGACGTCCACTTGAATTACTCGCTAACAGCTCAACGAGGGATCCATGACTCGCGGCCCGTTCGATGGGAAGCATGGACCACCTCACCCCTCCGCCCTGCGAAAGGGCGGCGAGGGGCGCACAAACAAGTCGAAGAGCTCTCCCCGATCACCTCGAACGGGCCCGGGCTCGGGGGCTCATCACACGGCTACACCTCCTGGACATGTCTGACGAAAGTCGTGTTTCCCCGCTCCTTCGAGGGCAGCGAGCGAACCCCCCGGGACTCATCCCGGGTAGGGTTAACACACCGTTCCACACGCATAGGATCGCCTAGGCCGGCTGAAATATCACCGAGGCTGGCTGAAACAAATGCCTTACGGATCGGCAGCTCAGCATCAAAACCTTGCACGAGTGCACGCACTCCTCCAAGGCTTCGGGGGCTACACCCGCGGGTGCGCTAGCGCGCCCCCACGGAACGTCACGCACATCCAGAAGGGAAGAAAGTCCTAACAAAAGCTTCAGCCTTTGTGGATCACTCTGGATGCCCCTGCAACGGCTCGGGGGCTACTGTCGGGGACAGCCATAGGGGTCCCCTAATTATGGGGGAAATTACTCTTTCCAAAAAATTAATATAAACCACAATAACATCACCCAACCAGTCGCGGCCCAAAAATGAGGAAGGCCCACGGTCCACTCCGGCCCAACAACCTCCATGGCCCATCGAGCGGCTATCCCCGACCCCCTCGAGCAAATCTCCGCCTCGCTCGAGGGGGGAATGCCACGTGAAGAACTCCCGATCTACACGAGGGGCGCGGCGCCCCGTGAGCAGGACTCCGCCTCGCTCGAGAGTGGGTCTCCGCCTCGCTCGAGGGATTGGCGCCCCTCGTGCGGGCGTCCGCCTCGCTCGAGGCCGACCCTCGAGCGATAGCGCCCCTCCTGTCTCACCTGACAGGGGCATTAAATGCCCTTGCCCGCCGTAGGTGCCTTAGTCAAAAGGCAATCCCCGCCCATGCCGCGTCGCTGACACCGCCAGGGCTGCTGACCATGTCACTGTGCGGCCAAATCCCGTCACTATACCGCCATTCCCAGCACTGTGCAGGTGCTGTGCGGACAGACCAGTGTCATTCCAAAGCGCTGCACCGCCCACTCCCGTCCTTCTTCCACGGCGAGCCCCTCGAAAGGCCATGGGCGCACCCTCGAAGGGTGTACGGGCGGCGACCGGGCGCACGATGCGGGCGGCGCCACGGCGCGGAACACGCTAAGCACGTCTCCTCCATCATCCCCGGCACTGTACAGGCCATCCCCGGCGCTGTGGAGCCATCCCCAGCGCTGTGGAGCCCTATTACGATGGGACACCACCACGCCGGCCCCTGTATGGCATGGGCGCTCCCGCCATCGAGGCCCTCGAAAGGGCATGGATCATCCTCGAAGGGTGCACGGGCGGCGACCAGGCGCGCACACTGACCGCTGCCGCCGTACGAGCGACGTGCGCCACGTCCCCTCCACTAACTCCGGCGCCGCCCGGCCATCCCGCGTGCTGTGCAACTGACTCGGGGTTTGTGCAGCCATCATCAGCGCTGTGCGGACATCCCTAGCCCTGTGGCACCATCCCGGGCGCTATGCAGCCATCCCCGGTGTTGTGCGGCCCTGCTCCGATGGGACGCCGCCACGCCGGGCCCTGTACAACCCCAGGTGCCCTCGTCAGCAAGACCCTCGAACTGGTGCATGAACGGCGGTCAGACGTGCACGCCGAGCGAGCTACCCTCGAAGCTATTCCCCGGCAAGTACATAGCCACCACGACACCGGCAAGTACTAGACGTCAGGACACCATCAAATCGCAAACACTGTGTACCAGTACCACGATACTGTGTAAAACCCCGTGCGGCACATTTGTAAGCCGCCTCCCCTTGGTCTATAAAAGGAGGAGGCGGTCGCCCGGCCACCGGGGACGGGATCATCACGACACACCCGCACTCACCCGCATACTCGTTCCCCCCGATATTGGCGCTTTGCCTCAATCACCTAGCAGGGACTTGGAGGTTTCTCCTCCTCTCCCACCTTGCTTGTAGTCCCCCTCTACAGGCACCTCTGTTGCGAATCAATACAGCGCGCACGCGCAATCTGCTGGACGTACGACCCCACGGTCGGAACCAGGATAAACCCGTGTCCCTGTGTCGCCATTTGCACCAACCATCGAGCAGCTGATCACAGCGTATCTCACTAGTTAGTGTCGGGACTAATCCTAACACCGACAGTAGGAATTAAGTACCTAAATGAGGACTTCCGGGTAAAGTTCATCAAGCACTTTATGAGAAGATCACGAAGCCCGGCACGAGTCAAGACACGAAGTGAACATGACTCCAAATGACCCAAGGACCAAAGCATGAAGATGTGAAACTCTGAGGACCTGAACAGAAGATGCGGGAGTTTGCACGCCAAGCACCCTTATCTAAATCGTGGGGAAAACGACGTCAAGGACCCACCTGCACTTTGGCAAATATTCAAGAAAGTGCGAGAAGTTTCGGGAAGAAAATCGGGGTTGAACCGGGCCAGAAAAGGCCCATGCCGATCGGCCCACCCCCTTCCGACACCAGTTCGGCCTCCCCTTTGACCTACACGCTCCTCGGCTTATTTATATGGCCTGCCTCCGACGACCGCCACATCCATTCACGACATCTCGGCGAAACCTAGAAGCAAGCACCGGAGGGAGACGACGGCGGCCGCGAGTCCTCAAAGTTGTCTAGGAGATGGCCTAGACCAATCCTAGCCGCCATGGCCGCCCTACGTGGTTGTGCCATGGCGGAGTTCCGGAGCTACATGTTCATCATCTTAGGTATGATCTCGGTGGTGATGGTGTAATACATACTTTCACGTGAGCAATGATAATCTTGTCATTCGATCTATTAAGCGATTCCATGTCTCCGTCTTTACTTTCTACCTTTCATGAATATGTTTGATCCTTAGTCTAATGCTGGCTTAGACTACATGGCATGCTTTATGTAATCATGGTGATTAGATCTAGTATGTGGACCCTTCATGGTTTGTAGACATGTCCATGTATGGGCACGCCCCTGGATCCCATGCTTCATTAAGGGAGCATCGTGATAGGGTGATTCCCCCCGAAAAAGTGGATGTTTTCGGGAGGTAGGCCGGAGGTAGGAGTTTAACGATGCTTTTAGATGAGATGCTTAGTTTGTTGCTCGTTTGCCAGAACTAAAACTAGAAGGCAATAGGCTTTGTTGCCCCCTTGGTGGCGCTTTACCTTGCCTATGTTCGTGTATATGATCAACCTATACACTTCATGAGTATTTCTTTAGGTTTACCTCTTTTATGCAATCAATGCTTCATGTTAGGTTAAATTGACTAGACAAGGTAGAGAACCTTAGCGGTTTGCTTCCGATCCTTGGATTGACAAACCTTGGGGACCCTCCTTGGTGAAAAAGGCACCAAGTCACCCGTACATTTGTGGTGAACTTCAACACGGTTTTGAACCATCAACAAGCCCTTTTTCTGGCACTGTTGCCGGGAATCGGCAACTTGAACCCTAGGGTGATCTACCTTTCTTTTTGACTAACACTAATTTTTATTATTGCATATACACTTATTTTCTTGTTTGTGTCCTTGAAAGCAGGTGAAAAGCTAGACACAAGACGTTCGATGAGTTCTCTACAACAAGATTCGCTCTTTAGTGGTAGGTGCTAACTTTTGTTAGTGGCCCATCATCCGCTATCGAGCCCACACCCTACACGAGAGATGATAAACAAGGTAAGTCAATGTGTCAATTAAATTTTTTAAGACTAATGTTTTGTGGAGATTTGTTTGATCAAGCAATAGGTATTGAAAGCAATCGCGATGCCCCCAAGATCACAAGATCAAGCTCGTCAACATCTTCGAAGTTTCTGTTCGCATCAATTTTTGCACAGCCTCATGGGAAGAACAATAGAATATCTTTAGATATTTAGAAGCCCCACGAAGTTACGCTCCGAACAAGTTGAGAATCAAGTCGATCGGAGGTTCCTACAAGCGGATATGGCCGAATCACCAATGGTTGCACGTCCTGAAAATTTCTGGACAACAAGCAAAGTTGAAGTGAAACAGCTATAACTCCCTCATATGGACTCCGATTAAGATGAATGAGTACCCGTTGGAAAAGTAATTTTATAAATTTTTTAATAGAGCAATATTTTGGTATATGTTCTATTATGTATACAAGGGAAAATCCATGAGGAAGAGGCAGCAGCAATACGATGAGAACAAGATGGTGAAGATGAGGACGACAACAACAAAGAGGAGCTTGAGGAATGCTTCCATTAGACCACACATGAAGAAATTCAGAGGCTTGGAACAAAATAAAGACCCCTAGAGCATTGGCAAATGTAGGCACAAGTTGGCAACATCTGATGCAAGGAGATGTTTGAAGAAAACCACGAAGGATTACACACAAAGAACAACATCCAATGGCGCGGACATTTTGGGCTCTCACACAAAGGATCATGGAGCTACATGAAGACATTTAAGACATGTGTGAAGCCCCTCAAACAAGTGAAGAGGAGTGACCCTACACAAAGCAACCTTGATGACATGTGGCACGAAGGAAGGAATTGAGAAAAGTGTACGCGAGCCACCTCCGATCATCAAGGATTGTTCACTTTCAACTTCGGAGGACCACTCACGATGAAAATCTCAAGGGCTAAGGGCATGAAGTTTGAATCAAGAGGAGAAAAGCTATGCCCAGAAAGAATTACAACTTGAACATCTCCATCACCAAAACTCAAAAACAACATTGCTGTTTTCATCAATTTTGAACACCTGATCAGATATGTAGAAGAAGGCAAAAGTTGAAAATCAGAAGCTCCACCAAGTGCCGATTCCAACGCCTCCAAGATCGATGAATTTGAAGACCCGTACAAGGAGATATGGCAAAAACCTTAGGCGCTGCGCAGTCCGAAATCAGATTTGGACAGATTGCAGTGTTGGAGTAAAACGGACATAACTCACTTGTTCGGAGCCAGTTGGGGGGTGAATAAACACTTGATGGGAAGACAAGTTCATGCGCCATGCATTGGAGAAGTTGTTTGCTACATGGTCTGATCTGGACAGAGAAGAAAATTGGTGAAAGGAGAGGCAGCGACGAAGAGCAAAGGAGAAGGATTGGATGATGATGCAAGAGACGATCGGGCAAGCCTCTCATCAAGCGAAATGATCGTGTCAAGCATGGAGAGTGGATCAAAGCTGCATGGAAATCTTCAAATCTTACATGAAGGACCATGGCTTCACACAAAAAAAAGGACCATGGCTTCGCGACCATGAAAAGGTACGTAAGAAAGTCTAGCTCTATGACTTTAAATGAAGCACTTTGCGGGAGGCAACCCGTTCTCTTTTGTTTATATTTATATATAAATATTATGACCGTCTACATTGTGATCTTAAACTGAACCATCAAGTAATATTGTACCATTGCTCTAACAAATACCACAACATCATGTTGTTTGATTTAATTGCTATTGAGAGAGCACTTTGTTCTTGATTTTGGAAAGCTTGTAGACCCTTTTGTGTGCCTATTAGTGTTTAGGTTCTTTTTCTTTTGTGTCTTTTTAGAGAGAGCTATGAAGTTGGCACCATCCTTTAACACTAAGCTTGTGGCTAGTTAATTTAGGCTAACTCTTGCTTTTATTTTAGACAACCACCACCATGTCATTTTGTTCATCCATATTGCATTGCATGTTTTGTGTTGATCTAACTTTTTGTCCAACCAACCTAAGCCTTCCCATAGTATATCTTAGATGCAACCTTTGTATATCTCTCTATAGAATAACATGGCTACTAGGAGTACAACCTAGGTTTGTTTTTGTTTTCAATAATAATCACCGTGACCTTGTGTTCAACATGATGATATCTCGTATGCTCTTACTTATGGATATATGATGATCGTTGCCGCTTTACTTATTCTTGTGCTTGGTTTGTATATGATTAAGCTAGTGCTCTCTTTAATATGATCTGAAATTTAAATTAATGCTAGCCTAATCTTTTGTGGAGGTTATGATAACTTGAGACCCACAATATTTTTCATTGCTCTCATTTTTGAATGAATCAAAGATCATTTATTTTTGTTCTTAAAAGATATGCTAACCTTGTCTTTAATACCACTTGCATTTTGCTCTACCTATCCAAAGCCTTATATATGAGTGCAAAAATCTTAGTTTACATGATTTATTTTTGGGTGCATTGATTCAAGGCTTGATTTCTCTGGCCCGAGACTAAGAAGCTGGTCATTCCATTTTTGTGTATCTATCTTTTTGCTAGCCTTTTCTATCTATGCATTGTGAGTTTCTACATCAGGAATTTTGCAAACATCGCCGGATATCCACCCACAAACCCAAAATATCTTTTTTGTGTTCACCTCCTTGACCACAACCCAATATATGAGTATGGATGGATATTTCGAGGAAGATTATAAGGAAGGTGCCGTCAAGTGAGCAAGACTTTAGGAGACTTCCAAAAGGATCTCTAGAAGATTTTCGAGTATCTCTCTCTCTAAGAAAATATGAGAGCTTCAATTTCTACCTTGGCATATTTATCACCTCTTTTGCCTGAGGACAAGCAAACGTCTAAGCATGGGAGGGTTGCCAAGTGTGACAACCCCATCCGAGATAAGTCCGTAATATCACTTAGACCGATCCACTTTGGTCATTAAGCGATAATAAAGAATTATCCCGTTGAGTGTTGTCGGGTCATAGCCTGGTAAATCACTTGTAAACCACACAGAGGATCGAAACACATACATTAAAACCCCCACGAAGGAGAGTCCAGAGTACTTACAAATTAATCCAAATTCCCCATAGGGTTAATTATTACAAACATTGTCCTTGCATCGAAAGTAAAAGGTTCAGAGTTTTGAAACAGCGGAAATATAACTAATCGATAACTTGGCATTGTGGGAGGCCATCCCTAATGCCATTACTCTTCGTCATCCACCCATTCCAGCTCCCAGCTAGGTGGGATTTCACCAAGCCAAGAATTATCACCTGAAAACAACATTCATAGCAAGACCGAGTATACTAATACTCAACAAGGCTTACCCATCTAAAATAAAAGACTTAACCTTCTATTCATGCATGGCCTTTGGCTGTTGGGTTTGTTTTGCCAAAAAGTGACTAAGGAGTTATTCCTTACTTTCAATATTTTAGCTCAAGTTCTAGTAGATCAATCATTACTAGATAAGCAACTAATTCAAGCATACTTGTGCAAACAATTAATCAAACATCAAGTTTATCAACATTTCATCATAGAGGGATTATCATGATTAGAGGGTTAAGCTATTCCCGGATAACGGTGAGAGGCCGACAATCGATTGATTTATAACCTTGCAAGGTGAACCTAAACATACGGAAGAAAATCCCTCACAAAGAGTGATTTCAACCAAACGGTTCCCATCATTCGTCGGATTAGGAACTGATGCCACAGTCCTAGGTACATAGCTAGCTGGCATGCCTCACACTAGCATCCAGCGTCACCATGCACCACAGTTTGCAAGACTGGGGCAGCAGCCCAAGAGTAGTAGCCTAAAGTTCCCGCACCGCGTCATTCAGGTACTAGGTTTACCGTACCCATGTCCGACAAATGTTTAGTACTTTCAAATGCTTAATATCTTAATAATTGGACCGGAGCCCAAATCCCATGCTCTTACCACATGAGCAATTCAATTTTAACAAGCCTTATGATTCCAACATAAGAACCTATTCTCGCGAGCGAAGTACATCACTCGACTTGTACCGGGTCCTTAGTGCATAGCAACTATCGACCTAGCATACTAGTAAAAGATCATAGGTACTTATGAATCATGCATCTAGGGTTTCCATTCAACTCCTGAATGTAAATGCACATACATAACAAGCATAAATTCAGAAATTGTGAAAAGGAAACACGTAGGTATATGTTAAACCGGGGCTTGCCTTCGGCAGCGCCAGTAGTCAGACAGTCTTCCGGACTTTGGTCCGGGTCTTGATCAACCGTCACGAAGTGTACGTCTCCTCCTGCTCCCTCGTTCTCGTCAGCCGGCACGAGCGCGTAGCTACCGTCAGGAACTTCTATACGGAGGGATGCAATGCAGGAGTTAAAGGGTGATGATGGTGTAAACCAACAACATGCATTAAGTCTAGGGTGTTATGCTGAGCACATATACTTTCGTAAGAATATATATATCGAGCATACTCGTCCTCAAGATTTCTTATTCAACCATTTATTTAATTATTATTATTTTACAGGTGATTGTGTGCACATCTATTAATTAAGTTAAAATTATCACACAAAGGATCAAGTTAGGTTTTAAGGGTCATTAGAAACATTTCTCAAGGGATATAACACACTTATACTCATAAAGAGGATTTTTCTTTATTTCTCTTTTAATATACTTAGTTTCTTCCAAAATTCATTCTGGTTAAACCATGTAACATCATGCAGTGAAAATTTTTGTGTGAGCGCAGGACACTGTAAAAGAGTTACTGGTAAAATTTCATGGCAAACAAGACTATATACTGAGCATGAAAAATCAGACAAGATATTCATAGCAAAAGCAAGAATATTAAATACAGGGAAAACTACTCATGCACTGGTGCTCAAATTTTACTCAGAGCTACTACAGGTTAAATTTAGGTTACACACCAAAAATTAGCCTCAGAACCTATTTCATTCATGCTACACAAAAATAACCATTTTCAGCCCATTTATTCACAAAGCATTTATTCAGATAAGAAATATAACTCAAAGGTAGCCCAACTTTCTACCATAGCCTAAGCCTGACATACAACTCACTTGTGCCGAAGATAAGCATTACTGGAGCAAAGGAAACTAAGCTATAGATTTTACTTCATAAACAAGCATCATTCAGAAACAGATATAAATACAGCTCCTAAACTCATGATAAAATTACTAGCATCACTTTTTAGCATAACAAGGTGATATCCAAAAGATGGACCATAGAAAACATATATATGAAGCTGTAAGAAAAAGATACATAGATCTAGCCATAAAGCAAAATAAATCATAACTAATTAACCATTCAGTAACTTTGTGCAAAAACTTAGGTGAAGCCTATACTAGTACTGGTCACCAACATATCCAAAGATCAAGTCTAACACATGTGTATAACTCAAGTTACGAACATCTTCATACAAACTGATTTGGATTTTTCATTCAAAAACCGTGCATCAAAAGTAGGGCTGGACGAAAAACTCGAAGCTCGCAAACTCGCTCGAACTCGATCGTTAGTGGCTCGGCTCGACTCGTTAGAATTTTTAAACAAGCCGAGCTTAGGTTTCAGCTCGGTCGTATAACGAGCCAGCTCGAGCTGGCTTGTGAGCTGCTCGCGAGCCAAAACGAGCCAACCTCAATTAGCAGCCCAACAAAATACATTGTTGCCTCCTTGGCCAACGACCACAGCCCACAGCCCACATTGTTGCTGCATGCATGGAGAGTGTTTTAATTTGCTCTTAGATGAACTAAAATAATGATTTTTGAGTGTCAAGTGTTAGCAACTATCGCATGGAGTGTTTTGCAATTAGATGAACTTAACGTTGATGATTTATTTAATGCTCAAATTGATTATATATTTATATGTGCTTTGTTTCTTTTTATTTTTGTTGTTGGAACTTATATAATATAGACCAAGTTATAGTATACTTCAAGATGTGATTATTTGGTCAAATTTTAAACGAGCTAGCTCACAAGCTAACGAGCTGGCTCGAGCTTTTAAACGAGCCGAGCCGAGCTAGGCTTTCAGCTCGGTATCTTAACGAGTCATAACGAGCTGAGCCGTAACGAGCCGAGCCATAACGAGCCGAGCCGGCTCGATATCCACCCCTAATCAAAAGTATATACAGGCTTTGTGAAAGATGTAGGTCTGTTCACCAAGAGACCAACAAAATTGGTTTTGCATTTTTAGGATTTTTCTGTGATTTTCTACGATTTTTACAAGACTCGGGACTTAGGAACAAAAAGGGGAAGAATCTTCTTTCACTGTAACCCTTGAAAAGATTTGAATCCTTACGGATCAGTCCCTAGCTTTAACACAGAGGACCCTACAAAGATCTCGATCTCACACATGTGCCCTCCCGTGGCGGAGCGAGTTCGCCGGCGGCGAATTGGACCGGAGCAGGCAAACAAATGAGGGGGGTCGATGATTGAGCTCACCAGGGGTTGATTGGTGGTAGCAGTGTGACCGGGGAAGTCTCCGCCGAGCGGCGGCGGCGTGACCATGGCGACGCGGCCACCTCAACCCGGATTCCGGCGAGGAGAGGAGCGGGGCTGATGAATGTGTGTGTGGGAAAGCTCTCTGGGACTCTAGAGATGAGCTTCAAGCACTCACACTGATGCAGGGACTAGAGGAGTGGCGAGCTCGTCACGGCGGCGGCAATGGTGTCGGTGGAGAGCTCTGGCAGGACTGAGGAGGAGCGGGGGCTTAAATAGGCGGCTGTGGCGTGGAGAGGAGGTCATGACGTGACCACAGTGCAGCACAGTGACGACGGGCTAGCCGGGAAAGTGCGACGACGTGCGCGGGCACGACCAGCCAATGGCGGCCTCGGCGTGCGCGCTCCGGCAGCTGGTGGCGCGGCGCGTGGCACCGGCCTAGGGGTCTAGGCAAGTTACCACCTTGCTCGCCCAATGCGGTGCAGCGACCTCGATGGACCGGTGGGTCCCCGTGTGCCTCAGCGTTTGCGCCAGGTCACGCGGCGTTCCGGCGTCTACACAATTCGCTGAGCCCCTGTTTGACCAGCTTGATCTCGTGTTTTTGCTATAGAAGTGATCCAAGCGCCAATTGACAAACTTGTAGATCAAGTATCCCTCTACAACATTTACAAAGGCCGATGGGTGATTTGTTCAACGGATCGAGCATAAACAGCTCTTGAACTTGCCTGTTTTCTCGGCGCTCGTGAACAGGAACTGACAGCGTTGACCAGGGTTTTTCACACACTTTCACTCCGAATTTCAAATGCCACTCAACACGAAAGTTGCAGGCCTTGAAAAACTGCACAAGTTTGGTACTGGCCAATTTTGAAGTGTTATGGTGAAAAATGGAGAATGTGCCAAAAGTTCTGGATTGAATTCATGACCTATGGGGTTTGACTAGGGGTTTGACCTCTAAGATACTTAAGAACTTAAGCACAAATGGTCATAGGGTGATTAGGGATGTGATTAGCCTTTAGTGACACTTGATTAAAAACACGGGGTGTTACACCAAGGAAGTGCTAGTATAGTCTAGAGTTCAAGGGAGCAAATTTAAAAAGAGAGAGAAAAAGCATCATGAAAGAAAAAATGAATGAAAAAATGATAAAGAAAAAAGTATGATGAGAAAAAGAAAGAAAGAAGAAAGAAAAATAAAATAAAATAAAATAAAGCCCCCCCCGGTTCTCTAGCTATGTTTAGTGCTTTTTGAGTTTTCAAGAGGATTTCAAGATCAAGACCCATACTCATCTTTCCAACCATGTGCAATCTGATAACGAGGACTTCGTTTGTGCCTCGGGATCACTCTTTGCCATTTGCACATGTCCACCTATCTCAAAGTGTGTGTATTTTTCTCTCCCCCTCCTTGTAACATTATTTTTTTCCAATGACCTTTTTGACGAGTCTCGGTAAGTCCATGAGAAGCTTGTCTTGTTTTGATAATACCTCGACTATAATATCTTGGTAGGACTAAACTTTCCCATAGCTCCATATAAAGCCTTCCACCATATATTTGAGAGAGGAAAGGAGTAGAACAAGTAGGCTTGAGAGACAAGATAAGATGAGAGTTCATGAGCAAGATGCAAGGAGGTTTATCATTGATCTTGGTAAAGCAATTTTTCTCCTTCCCGCTCTTTATTTTTCAAAATTTCTGAGATTTGTTCAAAATTTGAGGGCATGATTTATTACTTGTGGAAAGATCTTAAATGATATCTACCTTCCATAGAGATGAAAGCTAGTTACATTATGAAACTTTAACAAATAAACTTGTAGAGCATTATGTTTTCTCATGTATGAATAAGTGCAGGGTATGAACATTGAAGGGCAATACTAATATCCATTGAAGGCTTACTCGAGGACGAGCAAGGTTTAAGCATGGGGTATGTTGACGGTCTATTTCTGTCAACCAAGAGCACTTGTTACACTTTGGTTTGAGCTTTGAGTTATAACTAACCCGCCACTAGGCATACTAATGATGTAACAAGTTCATACTTGCATGTGGTTTTTGGAGTATGTTTACGCAGGAATTAAGTACCTAAATGAGGACTTCTGGGTAAAGTTCATCAAGCACTTTATGAGAAGATCACGAAGCCTGACACGAGTCAAGACACGAAGTGAACATGACTCCAAATGACCCAAGGACCAAAGTATGAAGATGTGAAACTCCGAGGACCTGAACAAAAGATGCGGGAGTTTGCACGCCAAGCACCCTTATCTAAACCACGGGGAAAACGACGTCAAGGACCCACATGCACTTCGGAAAATATTCAAGAAAGTGCGAGAAGCTTCGGGAAGAAAACTGGGGTCGAACCGGGCCAGAAAAGGCCTGGGCCGGCCGGCCCACCCCCTTCCGGCGCCGGTTCGGCCTCCCCTTTGACCTACACGCTCCTCGACATATTTATATCGCCTGCCTCTGACGACCACCACATGCATTCACGACATCTTGGCGAAACCTAGAAGCAAGCACCGGAGGGAGACGACGGCGGCCGTGAGTCCTCGATGTTATCTAGGAGATAGCATAGGCCGATCCTAGCCGCCATGGCCGCCCTGCGTGGTTGTGCCATGGCAGAGTTTCGGAGCTACGTGTTCATCATCTTAGGTATGATCTCGGTGGTGATGGTGTAATACATACTTTCACGTGAGCAATGATAATCTTGTCATCCGATCTATTAAGCGATTTCATGTCTCCGTCTTTACTTTCTACCTTTCATGAATATGTTTCATCCTTAGTCTAATGCCGGTTTAGACTACATAGCATGCTTTATGTAATCATGGTGATTAGATCTAGTATGTTGACCCTTCATGGTTTATAGACATGTCCATGTATGGGCACGCCCCTAGATCCCCCGCTTCATTAAGGGAGCATCGTGACAGGGTGATTTCCCCCGAAAGAGTGGATGTCTTCGGGAGGTAGGCCGGAGGTAGGAGTTTAAGGATGCTTTTAGATGAGATGCTTAGTTTGTTGCTCGTTTGCTGGAACTACAACCAGAAGGTGATAGGCTTAGTTGTCCCCTTGGTGGCGCTTTACCTTGCCTATGTTCGTGTATATGATCAACCTATACACTTCATGAGTATTTCTTTAGGTTTACCTCTTTTATGCAATCAATGCTTCATGTTAGGTTAGATTGACTAGACAACGTAGAGAACCTTAGCGGTTTGCTTCCGATCCTTGGACTGACAAACCCTAGGGACCCTCCTTGGTGAAAAAGACACCAAGTCACACATACGCTTGCGGTGAACTTCAACACGGTTTTGAACCGTCAACACACATGCCTCCCTCTCTCTCCCTCTCTACTCTAAACACTAGATAGGAGAGGAGCCTTGGATGGGTGGAGTGTGTCTCATTTCCTACCCTCTCCCCTTCCATTTATTGGCAAGGGGGTGGCTTGCTCGGAGTGCCAAATAACTCCAAAACACCCCGGGATGCCTTGAGGAACCAATGGAGAGCTGCCATGCGTCGGCTGGGGATGAGGGGACCTCCGAAAGGTTCGGCTGAATTGGGGTTTGGCCGACCCCCAGGTTCGTTTGTTTCCACCACCTTTCGTCCAGGTGACTACTAGGTGGGTCCTCAGGTGTGTATGGGTGTGTATGCGGTGTTTTTAGCTTGTTTCCGTGGGGATGTGGGCCCTTGAATCCGCGTGCTGGCTCCTGATTGGTCATAGGTGTGTTTCTTTGGATTGGTGATGTGTCACAGACACATGGCATCCAACGTGGCAACACGTCGCCACGTGGTCTGGTGTGGGTACCACCGGGCCCACGTGATATCAAGATGGTGATCTTGTCTTGTGCATATCTCTTTCATCCGGACTCAGAAATAGACAAATGATATATCCATTTCGATCGTATCGATGAGCCTGTCGCAGTGGTGCAATCCAATTTGGCATTTGAGATTGTTATGGTTGAAGCCCTAATGGTGCCATTGACTTACTTGCTCTCAAACATATCATTTCATGTGCATTTTGATGCATCCTGGAACAAAAGCTAGAAACACCAACACTTATGGAACTTGTCAGTATAAAGCCCTATTCTAGTGTTGATGATCACTTTTCATTCATTTTATGCAGGAGTTGACGGCATAAAAGTAGCACTTAATAGCCGTCAATAGATAACCAGAGTCCAGACACCACGTCTGCACTCCCGATAACTACTATAGCGCGGTTACGTCTGTCGACCTGCTAACAATGCTATAGCAACCCTTATAAATACGAAACCACGAACTAGAGAGAGAACGGGTCAGATCATACTAGTCATCAAGTTACGGAGCAGCAAGAAAGGTTTGGATGCAAACGAGATACAACAAACTTACTCAGCTAAACAGGATCAGAGCATGCAAACAGATACTTGAACTAAGGAACTAGCTCTAAAGGATCAAAGCCTTGTGTTACGAAGAACACAAGCCTCTAACTTATGAACGAGCTAAGAACACAAGAACATATCATTCATGCATGATGTCCACCATAGTCTAAATAAGAAATGTCAAAATACTCACTTTGGTCTAAATGAAGAACAAGCATCTACGAGGACATCAACTCACTCCTCACTCCTACTCTATCTCTCAACTAATCCTAGTCTAGATCTCTTCTCAACCCCATTCTACCACATAGAGGTGAGAATCACCTCACATGGACAGAATTAGAGAAAGAGAGAGAGAGCTACACGAGAGAGAAGTGGAACTTGAGAGCTTGGAGGTGTGTGTGAAATGAGGCCCCTCCCCTTCTATTTATAGGCAAGGGAGTGGCTTGCTCTGAGGCTCCAAATGCTCCAAAACACCCCGGGATGCAGCCAAGAGCCAATAGGAGGAGACCACGTGGAGGGCTAGGATGAACCGACCCTAGGTCAGTTCGGCCGAACCTAGGGTCGGCCGGCCCCCTCGGGTGGCCTCCTAGCCCGTGCTTCCTCTAGCTCACTTCCCTGTGGGCCCTGATGCCCATCCTCCGTGCATGGCACGTTTCCTGGCGGTTTTGTTAGTAAAGTGGGCCCATGGATCCATGTGATGCTGATGTGGCAGCGTGTGATTTGTCGAGAGCTCTTCACATGGATTGGTGACATCATGGATCCAGGAGAATCCATGTGGCAGCCCCTCATTGGCTAGCACTTGAGTGCCTTGGATTGGAGTGGAGTGAATGTGCATGGATTCTTCTCATTTCCTATGCTAAATACCTGCATTAGACTAGACATCGACACTGGTGGAAAGTATTAGTTTAAGCTCCTATTCTAGTGTGGATGTGCAATTCATGCTTCAATTTGCAGGAGTTGACAGCCATGAAAATGGTACTTAACAGCCGCCAACAGTAGGCATACAAAGTACAACCGAGACTCTATCCCCATCCTACCAAATTACAACTCAAGTCCAACTGTAACCAAAATGTACACATATTCGAAACATATCTAACACCCCCTGTTCTTGGCTATCCTCTTTGCTGGTTATTGAGAGGTTCAATTGTAATATCACCAGGCTTTGTAGAGTAGACAGTTATAGCAAGTGAACCATCAGTTATATATTTCTTGTTCCTAACCATAACAAAATTCCATTCATCTTGTCCCTGTGAATACATATTGAATATATCTGCGAGCAGAGTATGCTAAAATGATTGTCAGCAACCTCTACATTGATGCACTTACATAAAATTTAAGACTGCTTATAGGTTTCATAGAAGGTACAACTACAATTTAATGATGCATGGCAAGCATCATTAAATTCTATTTTCCTCTTTGTTTGTGGGACGAAATTCATTTTTGCTAGTCCGTAAGTGGATTTGTTCGCAGTTTGCTAGACGTTTGGTCATTTTCTCTAGAGCTGAGCTATTTTCATCGCAACATACTTAGCCACTTGTTTAAATAAGGGTGCTTGGCGCGCAAACTCCCACATCTTCTGTTTAGGTCCCCGGAGATTTATAGCTTCATGCTTCAGTTCTCGGGTCATTTGGAGTCATGTTCACTTCGTGTCTTGACTTGTGTCGGGCTTCATGATCTTCTCACAAAGTGCTCAATGAACTTTACCCGGAAGTTCTCATTTAGGCGCTTAAATCATGTGTAAACAACATACTCCAAAAACCACATGCGAGTGCGAACTTGATATATCACGAGGGTTAGGATCGTTAGTTTGGATATCAAATTAATACCAACATTGAAGGTAAACTCATGGCTAGGTTGACGTAAATTGACCGCCAACATCCCCCCATTCTTAAACCTTGCTCGTTCTCGAGTAAGCCTTCAATGGATATCAGAGTTGTCTTTCAATGTTCATACCCTGCACTTGATCATACATGAGAAAACATAATGCTCTCTAAATTTATATTTGTTAAAGTTCCATAATGTACTAACTTTCATCTCTACGGAGGGTGGATATTAATTAAGCTCTTCCCACAAGAAGTTAATCATGCTCCCAAATTTTAAGTAAGTCTCAGAAATTTTGAAATGAAGTGCAAGATGAAAAAAGAGCTAAACCAAGTTCAAAAATTTAAACCTCCTTGCATCTTGCTAATGAACTGTCATCTCATCAAGTCTCTCAAGCCTATTTGTTCTACTCCTTTCCCCTCTCAAAATATATATATAAGTGGAAGGCTTTATCTGGAGCTTTGGGAAAAGTTTAGTCCTACCAAGATATTATAGTCAGTATATTATCAAATTAAGACAAGCGTCTCGTGGACTTACTGAGACTCGTCAAAAAGGCCATTGGAAAAACAATGTTCTCAAGGAGGGGGAGATTGAAATACACACACTTTAAGATAGGTGGGCATGTGCAAATGACAAAGAGTGATCACGAGGCACAAACAAAGTCCTCGTTATCAGATTGCACATGGTTGGAAAGATGAGTATGGGTCTTGATCTTGAATCCTCTTGAAATTTCTAATGCATCTAGAGACCCGGGGAGCTTTATTTATTATTTCTTCTTCTCTTTTTTCATCATACTTTTCTTCTTTTATCATTTTTTCTTTTTCTTTTTCAACACATATTTTTTAATTACTCCCCTTGAACTCTAGACTACATTGGTACCTACCTTCTTGGCAATTCCTCCCATGCTTAGACGATTGCACATCCTCGGGCAAAGAGGAGGCGAAATTTTTGTGCCAAGGTAGGTACTAAAAGTCCTATATTTTCCTGGAGATAAACACTTGAAATCTTCTTGGGATCCTTCACGCACCCTTTATGTCGTCTTGGAGGTCTCCCAAAATTATACTTCAATCTTTGACACTTTCATTTTTGTGATCTTCCTCCAAATATTCATCAATACTCAAATATTGGGTTGTGGTCAAGGAGGTAAACACAAAAAGAGATAATATGGTTTTGTGGGTGGATATCCGGCGAGGTTTGCAAAATTCCCAAGGTGGAAACTTACAATGCACGGATAGAAAAGGCTAGCATAAAGATAGATATGCAAAAACAGAATCACCAGCTTCTTAGTCTCGGGCCAGAGAAATCAAGCCTTGAATCAATGCACCCAAAAATAAATCTTGTACACTAAGGTTTTGCACTCAATCAAATATAAGGCTTTGGATAGGTAGAGCAAAATGCAAGAGGTATTAATGACAAGGTTAGCATAACTTTTAAGAACAAAAATAAATGATCTTTAACCCATCCAAAAGTGAGAGCATGAGAAAAACTATGAGTCTCATCTTTATCATAACCTCCGAAAAGGATTAAGCTAGCATTTAAATTAATTTCAGATTTGCATTGAAGAGAGTACTAGCTTAATCATGCATAAAACAAGTACAAAGATGAGCAAAGCGGCAATGGTCATCATATATCAACTTGGCACAATATTCCATACATATTAAAGATCATAAAAATGATGGTGAAATTTATTCATGGTGATGGAAAACAAAAACTACTACTAACTCACTCATGCTGAAAATGAATAAAAATAGAAAATGACACGCACACACGAATTTGCACACAAACTGAAAAATAAAGGAAAGAAGAAGGAAAAATCAAACCAAACTCGAAAGCATTATTTCTTCTTCCTTCCTTCATTCTTCCTCCGATGGTTGATCCTCCGTCTTTATGATGAAACCAAGCTTGGAGTGCCTTGGAGTATATGATGGTGGAGCGGATGAATGAGTTGAGCGTCGAGGTCGAACGGGTGGCTCCTCCGTGTGCCCTTGCGGTTCAGTGTACCGCATGGACAAGCTTCGTGTACTCCTTATGCCTGCAAGGAGCAGTGTGTCGCTCCTCAGCGGTGCCACATCCTCCTCCATGTTTCGCAAGGACTCGGAGATAGATTGCCTTCGCGAAGAGCTAGATGGTGCCTTCGATGATGATGATCGTGTCTTCCTTCTGAGGATGATATTCATGGCTTTTCTCGTCGTGCCTTGCTGCACAAATTCACAAACAAATCTCCTGGGGGTTTCTCATCGCTAGAAAATTACACAAAGAAAGTATATGGAAGTGCAAGAATTGTAACGAATTCTTCGGGGATTTTAGAGTATGAAGTGAGGCACGAATTTTTCTGGGTGGTTCATGAGGTCTCTGGACTATAAACTCAGGAGCATGAACTTGAAAATGAATGAGAGGCTTACACGAGGAAGATGGACGTCGGGGGGCTATAAAAAGAGGCCAGGCCGGCCGGCCTAGGCAGACCGGCCTGGGGTCCCTGCTTCCCCATTTGCCTTGATTTTTCCCTGAGATGCTCATTTCTTCCTTGTTGCCTTGTGTCCTCGTGCTCCTTGAGAATCCACCACCCAAACACTCTCGGCCACTCCTTTGTTTTGAATAATGAGATCAATGCCTCCTTCCTTTATTTGTGTCACTTCTTGTCTTCCATGCTTCATGTGCTTTCACTTATTTCCTCCAAAACAAAGTCATTGCTTCCCCACATGCTTTCCCTTTGCATGTGCCCAAGATGCCAAATGATGGATGCCTTCTGTTGATGCATTATGGAGCACTAGATGTTAAGCAAACTCAAAATCCTCCTCTTAATCATGTTTTGATGCTAATCACTCCTCTAATTTTGAAAGTTGAAAATTAACTCAGAGCTAGCAATGAGTACAAATGTATTCTTAGAGGAGTTTTTAGGCATCAAAAACATTTGTAAGTCAGAAACTTTTCGACTACCATTATTTTGGTTGCACCGGGATCGTTTGCTTTCATTAATTGATAGCAAAGTCCTCTGGCTTGACCATGGGGGTATGGGTTTATGTTCTAATTTTGGCCCAATATGAGAGAGAAATTTTGAACAAATAAAATAAAATGGGGCTTAGAAAAATTATAATTCTAGAGAAACCGGTGGATGTTAAGTTGAATGAAACCAAAAATCAAGTTCCCTAGGTTCACGCTAGTCCTACCATGCGTCAAAGATTAATAATCATTTAGGAACATAGCGAGGCTCTACTCGTGTGTCTTTAACATGTAAAACAAGCCAACCTTACCATCATGGAGAAGATGAAAGGTTTGGATAGGTTCTGAATTTTTTGTACTAGTTTCTCAACAAGAGGCAAATAAAACATATGATGGCTCATGTCATTGGTTTAAGATAGAAAATTCCAAATATAACGACCGAGCAAATAAAAGGTTCTCTAAAAACTTGTTCAACCACTTAAGAGTTAATAATATATCTTGCGTAGTAAATTTTATGACCAACTTACTTGGAATTCGGAAATCTTCCGTGTTGCCCTCTCGGCAGCTTTATTCTTGATCGGGTTGTCCTCCCGGTAGCTTATTCTTGACTCGACGAACGGGTTGCCTCCCGCCTAGCGCTTCGTTTATAGTCTATAGCTAGACTTCTTCTCTTCTTCACTTTGGATCAACACTCTTTGTGGGCGTTGCAATCTTGGGTACCCACTTCTGCACCATCCTTTGCTTGGGCGCAGGCTTATTGTTGGGGAAAATGATTCTCTAGGCACCCCCTATTCAGCCCATTTGTATAAAATAGGGGCTCGGCTGTAATTTCTGTACCACCAGGGGCTTGGGGCTAAATTTGCACTCCTCCCCTTGACTATATAAGCAACCCAAGGGGTTGAGGGAGGGGACTTCCCCCCTCACTTGTCTCATTTTCCTATGAGTGTTGGCCTCCCTTCGAGGACGGTTTTTATCCCAACATTTCTAGCGCCCACCGTTTGTCGCTCCCTAAGACCACAAATCCACGTACAACCTTCGCATCTCCTTTTCGGCCCAATTCGCGACCAGATTTCGCGCGAAGACTTCGTCAGGCCCAGTTCGCCGAAGAGCCACGCGAGCGATCTCTTCGGTCCCGAAGTCCAAGCATCATCATCATCAGGTCTGTTAACCCCGGACGGGCCACCGAAGCTCAGCATCATCATGCACCACCACCGCCGGCCGAAGCTCAGCTCACAGAAGAGCTGAAGCCCAGCTCGCGGAATCACTCTCTTCGGGAAACCTACCGAAGACCAATTTGGAAAATCTCTTCAAGCTCTCAGCTCCTCACCGAAGCCCAGTTAATGAATATCTTCGGGCCCAACTTGAGAATCTCTTCGGGCTTGAACCGAAGCTCCACTCTTGGTTTTCTCTATGGGCTACATCTGGCTATTACAAGCAATAAGGCCCAGGTATGTTAAATTGTGCAAAAATGCTTGCTCGCTGGGAGTGGGATTCGAACCCTGTCCTCCGACCCGCGGAGCGCTATCACAAGTTGCGCTAGCCAGTAGGGCGAACACATGGTTTGGTGTCCTTTCCTGTATCGTTGTTTCTTTAACACAGTTTAAGTGTTGATCGCACAACAGTGCCAACTTGTTTTCGATTTTGATCTCTATTGTTCTTCAATCATCTCGTGCTCTATTTATTCAAGCACGCATAGGTCAAAACTGCTAGTGTGCTCTGGGCCACATGTTGGTATTTCTTGCTTACCGTAGTGCGTTTTGTTTATGGGAGGCCCAGGTGTCTTTGGCTTTCTGTTTCCTAACCGGTTGCAGGTATTATTGTATAATATTTACATATTATCGTTCTTTACCTCTGCACGATATTGTTGCAAATCCAAAACCAGCTGCTTGTTGCGTACAGAGAAAAATTGGATAAATGTTCTTGCTAGTTCACAAGATTTTGAACACTTTGGGTTTCCAGTTTTATTCCAGCAAGTCACATATTATCTGAACATTTTCTAGCAGCTTAATTGTTGTCTGTTGTCCTTTTTGAGCAAAGTTAGCTTACAATATATGCATTCGCAAGAATATTTTCTGCAATTATTTGCTCTTGTTTATTGTTCTGTAACGTCAGTTACGCCTAACCATTTGTTTATCATTTCTTTGAAATACATATGCCTGTGAACGCTAACAAGGTTTTGTAGAAAGATTATTATCAAGAAAGAATAACTCTATGCATCGGGAAGAATGCTTCATCAGTTTTACTTTGTTTTTTCACGGATGAAAAATCACCTTCGTTCCTAGACGACTCAAGATTTTTCTTTGCCAGTACAAAATGTCAATTTGGTTTCCACAACGATAAAGAATTGTATTGTATCCGAAAAAGCAGCGTCTCTCTCTCATCTGGTTTTTCATCAGCAAGTAGCAAGGAAAGACCTTCGAGCAAGACAACTTAGTGCAAGGCGCGGTTCAATAAAGTCGATTGTTTTTCATTTCTGGAACTCATTCTCCACTTTTCACGAGGTTACGCGAAGAGCATTGTGAAGCATCTGGTTCAGCCGCCCCGATTCCGGCACCAGACCGAATCATCATCACGTACGGAGGCAGATTGGAAAATACCCTCGGAAGCCCAACTTCGATAGCAAAGTTCAGCAAGGCGGATTTCTTGGGGCTGATGAGCAAGCGCAAGAAAGAGTCAAGCTAAAAGCACCAAGTGGCCCGGTTAAAAGAACATCTGGGTGTATTTTCAGTTTTGTCATCAGGTTGCAACAACAGGTTATTACTTCGGGCAAGATACAACCCACGACTGAATCATGCCAGTTCAACTTGGTCTACCCGGCGACTTCGAAAGGTACCTACTGGGCTCATTGTTTAGTTTACAAGTAATGGCAATCTCGTCGGCCCAGTTTGGCTCTCCTCTTCGTCATCAAGTTCACGAGGCCCATGTTCCCTTTCGCATGATTCTCTGGGCAACAGCTGAGCGAGGCCATCAATTACGACTGAACTAGCCACCAACAGCAAATCGATACAGTGCATTCACAACCCCCCAAGCGAAGGCGTGCAGCTTTGAGCTTTCAGATGAGTCATCAGTCATCATGCTATAGAATCGAATCAGAGCCCGTTTCATCTGTTATCTGGCATTTAGACCTAAAAGCATATTTTGGTTTTTTACAATGACTACATGCAGTTACGAAGTCCAATGTCCGTATAGTACTAAAGCAAAACAAAAAGGATAAAAACAAGCAGTCTGACACGACAAGTAAACAACTGCTTCGGACTAGTGGCGCTTGCCTCTTCAGAAGTCAGGGCCGGCAAATCGCTCAACCCCTTTCGCTCACTTTATTGTGACCGAATCTAAAGCTCCAGCCAACGCATTCTCAGCCTTGCGCCCAAGACGAAGGGCTGGACGCTGCCAACGAAAATGTCTTCACGCGGACAGATAGCTTCGCAGGAGTATTACTGTATCTCGTCGGCAAGATGATGTCCACCGTTGTCATGAACTCAGCCACAAGGGTCTAGCGAAGAGGCCCAGGTTATTACATTTATCGAATTTGTGCATGTTGGCTGCACAAGATTGCCAATCATAATTTTCAAGATGAGCCAACAGCAGATCGCTTCGCGTGAAGAGGTCAAGCAGGCAGGACAGTTTCTTCTTGCTCATTTCCATTACCCTGTCGGCAGAACGATGATTTTTAACTTCGTTTGAACTCACTGGCCGCGCCTGCGAAAGCATCAGTCGGGATCATTCTTCGTCCATCATGAACCACGGTACCATACATGAGCTATCCATATGTGGGCTTCGGGACTACACTATGTTGCTAATTTATGTGGCTCCTCGGCATGAGACCATTGCTCATGGAAACATTGGGTTTAGGAGGAGCAGTTGCATGAATCACCATTGTTGGACTTTCGCATTTCGTTTCAACAAGCTGACCCAAAAATCGCCAACAGACCGAGACGACGAGAGTCAGGTTGCGCAGTGGGTGGTGCGACAATCCCTTTCGGTCGTTTGAGGGGTCGTATCCCGTCTGCACTTCAGAGCAAATCGCAGGGGCTCATCATATTCATGTCACCCAAGCTCGAATTTTACACCTTCCCAGAGTGAACAAGCGCTAGGGGGCTTCATATCTACAACTACGCCAACATGGTGTCATACATCTTCGGCCCATTTCAGCTCGCGCTTAAGCTCCATCAGCCTTGCAGAAAAAGGCTAATGTATCTTCGGTGGGACAAAAGCAAGATCCAGTCCAAAGTTCATACCTTTCAGTTCCGGCCCACCAATGAAATCATCCTGCGCCAAACAGACGACCCAAAATTATCCATCAGCGAGTTTTCGAGTTAGCATGGCACTAGACCATCATCATCATCAACATTCATCAGACGTCCAGAACAACAAGCTCTCCTTGGAAGTCGCCTGTCTGTTGCTCTTTTTGTTGCTTAGCTCTTCGGTAACAAAGTCCACTACGAAAGTGGCTCGAATACAGAGCAACGTCAGGAAAACAACAACAAAAGTGGCATTTTATTGGGGCTGGTTTCACTTCGGCTCAGTCAGGATGTCCAGCTAGACTTTCCATTGAGCAGCCCAGTGAGATAAATTGGGTCACAAATTATTCAGTACAGCAGGCATTAGCTAAAGCAATCCGAAGGCAAATTCAAGAATGTCATGATTTCTTTCTTGGGGCCGAATTTTAACTTGGGCCGCGTCAAAGCCAGGATAAATTATCTTGTAACATTCTGAATGCCAGCCACATCACCGATGACCTGGGATTATTTACCTTCGGGAGGCTGCACTTGTATCTGCAGTCTCTTCGGGTTTCGCTAAGTTGTAACCTCAGCTTGCAGGAAGCATCGGCACACACTGGCCCAAGTCTATCTCTATCATTGGTTTTCCATGGAATGCCTCGACCACCACTTCGGCGCAACTCGTGGCTCTCTCGTCGGGCTCAGCTTACCAGAACCTGGCCCACATCTTCGGGTCAACTCGCCAACCACCGAAGCTTCTTCGCTCCAGCCCTGCCTGTGCGCCACCCGAAGATCCACCTCTTCGGCCCAGTTCGCGGAACCTCTTCGGCCCAACTCGCACCGAAGACCATCCGGTGGAATCTCGCTCTCGGTATTCTTCGACCTAGCTCGCACCAAAGCTTTGGCACAGTTCGCTCCGAAGACCAGAGAGACAAATTGGGTCACAAGTTATTCGCGCGGTACAACAGGCTGTTGGAAATTTAGCCAAATTAACGAGTAATTTAATCCAGGAAATTGAAAGTAATAGCATACCAGAGGCAAAATTCATGAACATATTTGATCTAGCAGAATATGCGAATATGTAGATAATATTAACTTCAGCAAGGAATTGAAGGAGATTATACCCAGAGGCATTCAAGCCGGCGCTAGTCGACATAGCGCTTGTTGGTGTAGTCGTCCCGCTCGATGCTGTGCAGAAAGGTTGCAGTGCCGATCCTCGCTCCCTTCCCTTGCGTGAAGACGACCGAGCAGTAGCGCGTGAAGAGGAAGACGACCAAGCAGTAGCAGGTGCGAGTAGACGTGTCGAAGACACTCCCCAAAAACGTGATCGCCGGTCTTCACCCGAGCAGATGAACTCCGACTCCGACGAACGTCCCGGAGGCTCCTACTCTCCCACAGACCTGTGCGCGCAAGCCATGGGACGGGAAGATTTGTGTGCAGCAAGTTGTGTTCTGTTCTATCACCGAACCAATTCCAGACGGGGCTTTATATAGGACTTCACGGGTAAGCGAAGAGACAGGAGGGGAAAGGACGCCGGCGCCAGGAGTTGAAGTGCTTCAGCACTTATGCGCCAGGAGTTGAAGTGCTTCAGCACTTATGGGATCTCACGCATCAAAAAGGAAGTAAATTCCCGTAATTGATGTAAGGTAAAACCTTTCCCGTTCCGTTCCGTCCCGACACGGCTCGGCTCGGCACGGCACGGCACGCACGCACGCCGCCTGCCTGCCACGCCTCGCCCACGGCCACGGCCCGGCCCGGCCCGACCGGCGGCGGCGGCGGCGGCGCGTGCGCACGTGTGGCATCGTTGTGTCCTCTTCTCAACTTCTCAATAGAGATGGAATAATCTCCAGCATATAAGTCGAGTCTTTACCACGTCAATACTCATGCCGGTATTATTTATTTTAAACCAAAGAGATATTAGGATTATTAGTCATTAAATGGGCCAAGCCCAATTAATAATCCAACAATCCCCACCAATCTCTAGGGTTTGAGTAAATAATCTCAAGTATCACAACTTTTGATATACCAGAGTTTCAACGGAGACTGTAAAGTTGAACTTCCGTCTAGAACAGTGAATCCACTCACTCACAACTGAACAATGGACTAAGCCTTGAATTGACAGTTTTGCATGAAGATGAGTTTCAACAAAGTTCATATCATGGTACAAGGCTGCTACAAACATTCCCTTTGGTTTGAAGCATATAAGTCATACTTCCTGAGCCTTTCATGAGTATCTAGAGATTTCCCACGTCTCATAGACTGTGACTAGCAGTCGAACTCATATAGGTGTGTCCCTATGAGGATGTTCTGTAGGACAACATCCCTGCTTTAGTAAGCCACTCGGGTCACATTAAGGACTCATCCAACCTGCCATACAGAATAGGAGAAACAGTGCATCTCTAATGAGCTTGGACTTAGTCAAGGGGTTTCTCCCTTAGTCAACCACTAGCTTGTTTCACCATCCTACTTCACGGGATCTCCGATCACATAGAACAAGTTACCACTATGGTGTGACTTCAGGTGGGTCTTAAGCCCAACTCCCTCGATGCACCTTCTATCACATTGCGTGACAGACCCTTGGTAAATTGATCTGCCAGATTTTTGGACGTATTTACATAGTCCAATGCTATTACTCCGGAGTTTCTCAATTTTCTGACAGACTTCAACCGCCTTTTCACATGCCTTGTGGACTTCATGTTATCCTTGGAACTGTTCACTTTGACTATCACTGTTTGATTGTCACAGTTCATGGAAATAGCCGGTATGGGTTTTTCAACCACCGGTAAATCCATCAGGAGCTCACGAAGCCATTCAGCTTCAACTGTGGCGGTATCAAATGCTGTGAGTTCTGCTTCCATTGTTGACCTCGTTAAGATTGTCTGCTTGCAAGACTTCCATGAAACAGCGCCACCTCCAAGTGAGAAAACATATCCACTTGTGGCATAAATCTCATCAGCATCAGAAATCCAGTTGGCATCACAATAACCTTCAAGTACCCTAGGATACCCGGTATAGTGAATTCCATAGCTCATGGTTCCTTTTAGATAGCGTAATACTCTTTCAAGAGCTTGCCAATGATCCTCTCCTGGGTTTGAAACAAACCGACTCAATTTGCTCACAGCATAGGAGATATCAGGCCTCGTTGCGCTAGCTAAATACATAAGCGAGCCAATTATTTGAGAGTATCTCAATTGATCTCGTGCAATTCTCCGATTCTTTCTCAAAGACATGCTTGGGTCATAAGGAGTTGGAGCAGGTGAGCACTCGCTATAACCAAAGCGACTCAACACCTTTTCCACATAGTGGTTTTGCACAAGAGAAATCCCACCATTTCCTTCTTCTCTATGTAGCTTTATGTTAAGAATAACATCAGCCACTCCCAAGTCTTTCATCTCAAAATTATTAGACAGAAAATCTTTTACTTCTTTGATCACATTCTCATTGTTACCAAAGATTAGAATATCATCTACATATAAGCACAAAATCACACCTTCACCACCACCAAAACGATAATATACACATTTATCAGCTTCATTCACAACAAAGCCTGCTGATGTTAGAGTTTTATCAATTTTCTCATGCCATTGTTTAGGTGCTTGCTTTAGGCCATACAAAGATTTTAATAACTTGCACACTTTTCCCTCTTGACCTTTTGCTATAAACCCATCAGGCTGATCCATATAGATCTCTTCCTCAAGCTCTCCATTTAAGAAAGTTGTCTTAACGTCCATTTGATGAACGAAAAGACCATGTGAGGCAGCCAAGGATAGTAGCACTCGAATAGTCGTAAGACGGGCTACAGGTGAATAAGTATCAAAATAATCTTCCCCTTTTTTCTGAGTATAGCCTTTTGCAACAAGCCTCGCTTTGTACTTCTCAATAGTACCATCAGGCCTGAGTTTCTTTTTGAAAACCCATTTACATCCTACAGGTTTGCACCCATAAGGACGATCAACCACCTTCCAAGTACCATTTGACATTATGGAATCCATCTCACTTTGAACCGCTTCCTTCCATAAGTCCGCGTCAGGAGAAGAATAAGCTTCTTCTATGGTTTTGGGGGTGTCATCCACAAGGTATATGATATAGTCATCGCCAAAGGATTTTGCAACCCTGCGCCTCTTACTCTTTCGAGTGACTATACCATTATCCTCCTCAGGAATATTCTCATGAGATTCATCAGCAACAATATTTTCAGGTTCAGGTGTCTCAAGAGATACAGAATCATGACTAGAAGTGCTAGGTACATTTTTCATGGGAAATTCATCTTCAAAAAATGTAGCATCTCTCGATTCCATGATTGTGCCTTCCACCATATCAGGCACTTTGAAATTAATAATTAAAAATCTATAGCCCACGCTGTGAATGGCATAGCCGAGAAAGACACAATCAACGGTTTTGGGTTCAAGCTTTCGCTTTTTGTTAATTGGCACATTCACCTTTGCCAAACACCCCCATGTCCGTAGATATGAGAGATTTAATCTCTTTTTCTCCCATTCCTCGAATGGAGTGACTTCTTTGTTCTTTATGGGCACTCGGTTTAGAACATGACACGCTGTCAATATTGCCTCACCCCACCATTCCTTAGATAGTCCCGCAGTGTCTAACATGGCGTTAACCAAATCTGTTAGAGTGCGGTTCTTTCTTTCGGCAATCCCGTTGGACTGTGGGGAGTATGGCGGTGTTCTCTCATGAATTATACCGTGCTCCGCACAAAACTCAGAAAAGTCATTTGAGAAGTATTCTCCTCCGCGATCGGACAATAACCTTTTGATTTTTCTCTCAAGTTGATTTTCTACCTCGGCCTTATAGATTTTAAAATAATGTAGTGCTTCATCCTTTGATTTTAACAAATATACGTAGCAAAATCTAGTGCAATCATCTATAAATGTCATGAAATATCTTTTGCCACCTTTAGTCAACTCACCATTCATCTCACATAAATCAGAATGAATTAATTCTAGAGGTGCCAAGTTCCTCGCCGCAGCAGCCTTGTGAGGCTTGCGAGGTTGTTTCGATTCAACGCACACATGGCACTTAGAATTTTTGACTAAATTAAATTTCGGGATTAAATTTAAACCAACTAAGCGAGACATGCAACCAAAATTAATATGACATAACCGCGAATGCCACATATTCGCCTCATCATGATTATTAATATGGTTCACATACTTAACATCACTCTCACATAGAGACAAGCGGAACAAGCCTCCGCTCTCATAGCCTTTCCCAATGAAAGTTCCAAACTTCGACAAGACACATTTATTCGACTCAAAAACTAGTTTATAACCATCACGGCAAAGCAAAGAGCCACTAATCAAGTTCTTCCTTATTGAGGGGACATGCTGCATGTTCTTCAGCTGCACGGTCTTTCCCGAAGTAAGCTTCAGATCGACCGTACCAACACCACGAACAGAAGCATGAGCTCTGTTTCCCATCAACAAGGAGGCAGCCCGCCCGACCTGATAAGAAGAAAACAAGGATTTATCAGCACATACATGTATATTAGCTCCTGTATCAACCCACCAATCAGGTGAATTAAAAACTGAAAGAACTGTATGGAGTAAATTACCATACCCTGAGGTTCCTCCTTCAGCCTCAACCATGTTCACTGATTTCTTCTGATTTGGCTTCCACTTCGCATCTGGGCAATCTCTAGCAAAATGCCCAGGCTTGCCACAAGTGAAGCAGTTGCCTTTCTCCTTGTCCTTCTTCTTCTTCTTGAAAGAAGTAGTGTTCTTTGGTTTCACATCTTGCTGGTTTTTCTTCTTCTGTGGTTTAGGACGATTCTTTTGCACCACATGTGCGCTAGAACCACCCTCTGCAACTTTCTTTCCCTTGACATCTTTTGCCCTTGCCTTATCTTCCACATCAAGAGTACCGATGAGTTGAGCAACGTCAAACTCCTGTCTCTTGTGTTTCAGAGAGGTTGCAAATTCTGTCCAAGAAGGTGGCAATTTTGCAATCATGCATCCAGCCACAAACTTGTCAGGGAGTTCACAGCCATGCATCTCGAGATCTTTCACCAGCGCTTGTATTTCATGAGCCTGTTCCACTACCGAGCGGTCATCGACCATTCGATAGTCATGAAACTGCTCCATGACATACAACTCAGCCAACGTCAGATGCTCCATAGCGTGCCTCAAGTGCATCCCACATTTCTTTACCAGACTGCAGAGGCACATATGCATCAACTATGGTGTCTCCAAGCACGCTCAGTAGTCCTGCTCTGAACCTCACATCAGCATCATGGAACGCATTATCCTCCTCAGGAGTATGCGGACCAACAGCTCTAGGTTCGACCACATAGAAGCAGTGCATGGAGGTCATCCATAATATGCACCTCTGGCGCCATCTCTTGTAATTAGTGCCATCAAAAACATTGGGTTTCAGCATGCTCGCAAAGCCAGTACTCGTAAAAGGCCTATCACATTTTTGGATTGTTGGAAATTTAGCCAAATTAACGAGTAATTTAATCCAGGAAATTGAAAGTAATAGCATACCAGAGGCAAAATTCATGAACATATTTGATCTAGCAGAATATGCGAATATGTAGATAATATTAACTTCAGCAAGGAATTGAAGGAGATTATACCCAGAGGCATTCAAGCTGGCGCTAGTCGACATAGCGCTTGTTGGTGTAGTCGTCCCGCTCGATGCTGTGCAGAAAGGTTGCAGTGCCGATCCTCACTCCCTTCCCTTGCGTGAAGACGACCGAGCAGTAGCGCGTGAAGAGGAAGACGACCAAGCAGTAGCAGGTGCGAGTAGACGTGTCGAAGACACTCCCCAAAAACGTGATCGCCGGTCTTCACCCGAGCAGATGAACTCCGACTCCGACGAACGTCCCGGAGGCTCCTACTCTCCCACAGACCTGTGCGCGCAAGCCATGGGACGGGAAGATTTGTGTGCAGCAAGTTGTGTTCTGTTCTATCACCGAACCAATTCCAGACGGGGCTTTATATAGGACTTCACGGGTAAGCGAAGAGACAGAAGGGGAAAGGACGCCGACGCCAGGAGTTGAAGTATTTCAGCACTTATGGGATCTCACGCATCAAAAAGGAAGTAAATTCCCGTAATTGATGTAAGGTAAAACCTTTCCCGTTCCGTCCCGGCACGCACGCCGCCTGCCACGCCTCGGCCTCGGCCTCGGCCCGGCCCGGCCGGCGGTGGCGGCGCGCGCGCGTGTGGCATCGTTGTGTCCTCTTCTCAACTTCTCAATAGAGATGGAATAATCTCCAGCATATAAGTCGAGTCTTTACCACGTCAATACTCATACCGGTATTATTTATTTTAAACCAAAGAGATATTAGGATTATTAGTCATTAAATGGGCCAAGCCCAATTAATAATCCAACACAGGCATCAGTTCAAGCGGGCCGAAGTCATGCAACGATTTCTTTCTTCAGAACTGAATTTCAACATGGGCCACGACAAGACCAAGAGAATTTATCTAGTGGAATTCTGATACCACATCACCCATGACGCTGTATTATTTATCTTCGGAAGCTGGCCGGCTATATCTTCGGGTGCTGCACAGCCATTTCGCATTTTGAGCTCGTTTTTTGCCGAAGAGTAAATAATTGTCTTCGTCAGCTCAAGATTTGTCTTCATTTCGCAGATAAAATTATTACTCGTATTCGCAATATTATACAATTGCTCCATTTCAGCATCGTTTTTTACCTATAATGAACAACGTCTTCGGGTACTAGCAGTAATCGAGCACCACAGATTTTAAATGGTTTCGTTTTGCAGTGCATGTTCATTGTACGTAAATGGTTAATGAAAAATAACATTGCTCTCATCTTTGTTTGTTAATTTTGCACCCGAAGAAGGATGTTAAATTCGCTTTAAGTACCGTCATGATTTCAAGTTTATGTATATATATATATATATATATATAATAAAAATATTAAATAATTTATTCTTTTTACAAGTCGCATACAAGTAGCCAAAACGTTCAATTCACTTCGGTAACACGAGCACGCAACAAGCCAACGACTTCGCTGGCATTATGCCTTCCGGTGGATAAGCCTACGAACTTCCAGCCCTCTAAAGCTCATCTAAATGATGTTTTTATTTTTCCACCAGTCCCACTTCATGACTATTAAATTAAAAATGTTCCAATATTTTTTAAAAATGTTACAACATTTTTTTCTTCAACATTTCTAGTAATTTTTCGTCAACATTTTACAAAATGTTCCAACATTTTTCGGACCAACATTTTTTAATCAACATTTTCTGGAGGCTTCTTCCAACATTTTTCAGAAATGTTCCAATATTTTTCAAAAATGTTGGTTTCGCCAACTATTTTTTGTCAACATTTTTTAAATGTTGCAACATTTTTTAAAATGTTGGACAATATTTTTCTCTTTTTAGACTTCTTCCAACATTTTTATGAAATGTTGGTTTCATTAACTATTTTGTTTCAACATTTTGCAAATTGTTGCAACATTTTTTAGAAATGTTGGAACAACTTTTTTTGTTTCTTCCACCTCCAGCCGGTGGTGGGCACGGCTCGCAAGGCCGGCCCGCGGCCAGCGGAGCTGACGGCCCGCGGCCCTGGCGCGCGGGCGCGGCGGAGCCGGCGGCGCGCGGGCCCGCCCGCGCGGCAGCGGCGCGCGGGGGCGAGACGCCACCCAGGCGGCAGCGCGTGGGGCTGCGCGGGAGGGCGCGCGCGCGCTCGACCTCGACGGCACGCGGGCCGGCCGCGGCGGCGTGCACGGCAACGGCGGGGCGGAGGGCACGGGCGCGCATGGCAACGGCGGGGGCGGAGGCCACGGGCGCGCGAACGAGGCGGCGGCGGCGGCACCGGGAGGCAGCGGGGCTGGAGGTAGAAGAAGGTGGGGCTAGGATTTGGTATTGTTGGGCTAGTTGGGCTGTTATTTGGGTTTCTGGTGGATTATAGATGGTTAAGAAAAAATCTTCCGGAAGGTATATAGGATTTCCGTCGCTGGGAGGCTAGTTAAAACTCGCGGTAGCATCGGCCCAACAGTTGAGTTGTTTTCCTCATCGGCAAGCAAAAAGGTGAAGCTCAGCCCAGCTTGCTCATCTTTCCGTTTTAAGGCCCGTACTTGGCAACGGCCCGGGGGAAACAGCATCGTTTTCAGAATTTTTTTATATTTTTTCCCTATTTTGCAAAAATAAATGGTCCATCAGAAATTTTGCAAAACTATACATCTGCCGCTGTGGCCCACGGCGGTAGGGGTCCTACTGCCGTGCGGCATGGCGGCAGGGGCCGTGGCCCACTGGCAAGGGCACATACTGTCGTGGGCCACGACGTTAGGGCGCGGTAGGTAGGAGCCTACCGCCAGGCGGCAGCGTGACCTCCAGGTAACGCCGTAGGCCACGGCAGTATGTATGGACCTACCGCCGTGCCCTACGGCGGTAGGATTTTTTTTTGTAAATTTCAATTTTTTGAAGCATTGATACTTAACGACGAATCATTGATACTTAACGACGAATTACAGAAACAAGTAATGGCACGTACGACACAAGTACCCTAACTTTGTGCCGCTGCTAGTCCTAACGTGCCTTAGGGAATTTAGATAAACGATTACAACATTTGTAGTCTAGTTGTACGAATAGTACCCGGAGAACCCGGACATCATAGACCCGCCGGAGTGTTGGGAGGGCATGTAGTACACGTACGTCGACGGGGGTGGAGTTGGATCAGACGGTGGCGGGGGTGGAGTTGCTGGTGGAGTGTTGTCCTTCTTCTCGTGGCACGGACTGCTTCACGGGCCGCGGCCGCTTCATGTTCTTTGATCTCCCGGCGAATGCGAATTTCCTCCTGCTGCTCCTTACGTTTTTCTTCTTATTTTTCTGCCTCAACCATCCTTTGCCACCTCTCACGTGCTGAACGACCCATCGCCTCGACGTAACGCTTGTCTTGTTCGGACTGCTCACAATCTAGCCACTGCATAAAATCACAGAGAGTAGGTGGAGTCTTTTTTCAAAGACAAGTTAGCACATAATAAAATAGCAATGACATATTATTTATTTAGTAATGCAGTTTGTTCTTACTTTTGGTCTAACATTGCGACATGGTGGGAGGGGGTCATGCTCGTAGTTCACGCACATGAAGAACCTCATCCCGTAGCAGTACTCGAGAACGTTGCACTTGACAAGCTTACAGTTGTCACCGCAGTAGCACATAGGAGTGTGGATCCCCTTTGGCACCGCAACCTTGTCCTTCCTACTGGTGAGCAACTCCAAGTCCAACTCAGGACCCGAGGAAGCCATTGAAAGCCTACAAAAAAGATGAGAAATATGATAATTCATTACATGTTTCATTTGAAATTAGAGAACAATACATAACAGGATATGATAATAAATTTGACGGCAAGAAGAAAACAACAAGCAAATGAAAAGGTAGTTCAATTATTACAACACGATAACATGCATAAGTTCAAATATTACAAGACCTTGCCAAATGAAATGGTTCAAATATTACAAGACGATAACATGCATAAGTATTTCAAATATTACAACACGGTAGCACAAACAAGTACGATCACTGCATTCCTTCGTTGTAGCGACGGGAACGACATCCACATGCACTAGCTGAAGGTGCTGGAGAAGTGGCAGTGGAAAAGTAAGATGCTTCGGTGCATTTCTTGTAGGAGTGTCCTGGATTGTTGCACTTAGAGCATATCTGCACCGGAAGTCCAGCTTCAGCCTCATCCATATTGTTCCTAATCCTCTTCTTCTTGCGTCGACCGACACCTTGGCACATGGTTAGATCTGGATTTGGTATGTACAACGCACTGTCTTTGGGGTCTTGAGTGAAAGTTCCAAGATGCCGGTAACCCTAAATAGTGTGGTTCCAAGTGTCTAGAATGGTTTGTTTCAAAAAGTATTTAGGCACGTAGCGATCCCAATGGTTATTCTTTGTTGCAAGGCATGCAGCGATCACATGTGAGCAGGGGTAGTGTAGCAGCAGTGGCTTCTGGCAAGAGCATGAGCATGTCTGATTCCCAATAACTGTTTTTTGTCTTGTTATTTCACCATTCGCTTTTTGTGATTTGGACTGGCAATTTATCTGATATTTCCACTGAACTTCCTCGCCAGGATCACGACGTAGAGGTTGTGGGTAAGCTCTGTGAGCAAGAGCAGCCTTCTGTTTTGTGGTCAAGTACTCAGTCATCCATGTTGAATACACCTTTTGACAGTCCTACATAGCTGCATGTGCTGCAGTAGCACGCTCAAGAAAGTACTTCATTGTGCGGTACAAGAAGAACTCAATGATACCAACAAGAGGGAGAGCTCTGGCACCACGCAAAACAGCGTTGTAGACCTCAGCAAAATTTGTTGTCATTATCCCTTGCCTCACACCTCCCTTATCAAACAGGAGACACCATTTCTCCTTAGGCTCCTTCTGAATCCACTGGCTGAAGGTCTTCACAGCACGTCCCCTTCTCCTTCTGACATTTGGAGCATCTAGCCCCACGTCCTCCAGAGAAACTGACTCTTCCCCGGGTTCAGTACTTATTGGCTTCTTAGCTATCTCTTCTGATGCTTTCTTCGTCAGATCATCTAATTTTTGCCATAGCTCGTAGAACTTTTTCTCCTGATTGGTCGAACATAAGCGCTTGAACAATTGTGTATGTTCTTTGTTCTTGAACTGGCTATGAAAGTTTGCTCCCATATGCCTCATGCACCACCTGCTATGCACATCTGGCCATTGTGCTGCTCTGTTACGTTCTTCACTACCTTCTTTGATGTCATTAGTGGCCTGCAAAATACTTTTGTGTCTATCGTGTATCACACACACGTCTGACACATCTCCCACCACCATCTGCTTTAATCTCTCCAGAAACCAATACCAACGGTCACCATTCTCTCCCTCTGCAGCCACAGCTGTAAGGATTATGCCCTTGTATTTTCCTGTTAGGAATGTGCCATCTATGCAAATGACTGGTCGACACTGTTTGAAGGCAGCAATAGTTGGACCCAATGCTAAGAATGTCCGCTGCAAGACTTGCTTCCCTGGCCTTGATACAAGATTATAAGTCTTCATATCATAATAACTACCAGGATTGAGTGTGGCAATTGTTTTCAACAATCGAGGCAGATTGTCGTAAGATGCTTCGTAAGTACCCCACCTCATCTCCAATACCTTCTTCTTCGCCATGTATGCCTTACCATAACTTATCAGGTACCTAAATTTCTCCTCAATTACCAAGATAATGGACTTGGGCTCATAAGCAAGATTTTTCACAATCTTAGCAAACATCTGGCTGGCCACAAAACCGGCCGACGAATTACGATGGCTTGCATCTAGCTGCTCAAGTACACAAGTGTGATCCACAACAGATCTGATCTCCCAGTAATTTTTCCACTTGCCCTTGGAAGTATACACTCGAAAAGGACAGTTGGGCTTCACACATTGTATATCATATATGTGTAGAGAACTCTTCACTACCCTGAACTCTCTCTGCAGAGTAAGGGTGGCCCACCTCTTCACTGCATCCTTCACCTCGACTGCACTCTTATACATGGCGCCAACAGAAATCTGATTGTCTCTATACTCCCAGGACACATTCTCACCAGGATTGACAGATAGCTGTGAGAAATTGTAACTGTCCCAGTCCCTTGGAACTAGCGGGTCATCCTCATCATCTGAGGAGTCCTCTTCCAACCCACATTCATCCTCATCAGCCTCCATTTCGTACTGCCTGAGTACTTCTTCATTAACTTCCCCCTCGTCAATTTCACCACGGGCCTCAAAGGGTGTGTCACCATCTCCTTCTTCTGCCTCAGTGGCAGCATCATCTCCTTCTTGTGGCTCAGTTGCAGGACCATCTCCTGCTTGTAGTTCAGCCTCACCCTGGTGAGCAGCACTACCCTCCTCATGCACTTGACTACTAGACCCAGCCTTATGAACAACTTGGATAAACAACATCACAGACAAACCAATTTCACATGCTGTTTTGATATAACTCCTCCAATGTTCAGTGCCTTGAAGTGGCATAAGCTCCCAATATACTGACTCACTCCTGTTGATTAGAGCCATAATGGACAAGTCATGTTGCTCTGCATCTACATGGAATGCCCTATAAAAAAAGTTGGTAATGGACCCCCAAGTTCTTTCGGCTGCTCTTCTAATCAAATGGTCAACCGAATTAAATTTTGACAAGTCAACTCCATGTTCACCATATCTAATCTGCCCATTACCGAAATACAACTTGACACTGACTACATCCGACATGTCTGACAGCATGAAAAAAAATACTATTAACAAGTGGATCTGCAACTACAAAATATATCTACTCAGAGCTACACTAAAACTATAATTTTACTAATCCATCTACACTAAAACTATATTTTTACTATTATCACAGTTCAAACTATTAAGTACCAGAGTATTACCTCTAACGAGACGAAAAACCGGTAGAGCTTCGCACCTTCACCACCTCCTCCTCACTCCCTTCTCCTCTTCCCCATCTCTTTTTTTTTTCGAATTATTATGACATTTTCGGCTGAATTTCGGCCTTATATAGGCTGCAGTTCCTAGCGTCGTGGGGCACCAGGCCTGCTGCCGCCGTGGGCTACGGCGGCAGGTCCCGCCGTGGGCTACGGCGGTATGTCCGTCGCACGCTACGGGCCCACGTCTGACCGTGGGCCACGGCCCCTGCCGCCGTGCCGCACGGCGGTAGGACCCCTACCGCCGTGAGCCACGGCGGCAGACGTATAGTTTTGCAAAATTTCTGACGGATCATTTATTTTTTACAAAATAGAGAAAAATATATATATATAAAAAATTCTCCTTTTCACAGCTGAGCTAGCAGCAGTCTCACTCACATCACCTCGAGCGAAGAGGCCTATCGGACATGCCTTTTTTTCTCTCGCTCGTTTCCTTTTTGTTACCTCGACGAAAAATGCAGAACCAAGGCACTAGCACACAACAGTTGGCGTCAATTTTCAATGTTACTTTTGCTTCGGTCCAGCACGCATGCATACACTTGAATGACACAGCTTCAGATCGCTTCGTTTCCGTTTTTAGGATTTATGATCTGTTAGTTTGCAACCGAAGTAGTTTTCAGATCCTAGCTTTTTTAACAGTGATCGATTTGTAAAACCATCCAACTGTTTAAATTAGAAGTATCTTCGGGCGCTAGACTACACTACAGCACCACACCCTCGGGCATCATTGCCCGTGTACCTGACACGGCAACTGGGCCAATCGGCCTTTAGACTTGGCTAATCAAAATTTAATAATATGTGTGTGTACGCTTGGAGTAAAAAGGTGCAGTTGAAAGCAAAAAGCTTTTACCTAGTCTGACACTTTTGGGGCATATATGTTTCACCATAGAAGTAAAATAAAACATGTTCTCGATTTTTGTACCAGTTCGCTAACATGCAGAATCATGGTACCTTTGTCCATCTCTCCCTCAACGAAGGTGTAAGCTTGGAAGTTTTTGATATTATTATGGATCACTTTACGGCTCTTCGGTCATCACATTGGAAACTAGATCCGTCTATCGGATAGGATTTTCATCTTTTAAGGTGAGAACTTTACTGCCTCCACAAACAAGGATTATCCAAATCATCGGTATTCTTCGAAAAGACCGTAGTGATGCGACTCATGTAAATTGAGTTGTCACTTTCGGCACAGGGGAACAAAAATATTTAAAAGGTTAGGTGAACATTTACATTTGGCTCGGAGAACCACAAAACGCAAATGGTTCACCTACGGCTCAAGTTCCATGAGCTGAGAAAAAAAGTCTTCAGCGGCCAATGCGCGAAGCCCCTCGGGAAAACCGTAGGGATAAGTCGACTCGTTAAACGGCGTGGTCGCAAAATCATCCGCTTTATCACAAGCGAAGAAGCCTTCGGCGGTGAATGCGCGAAGCAAATTGCGAGGCATGGCTGACGAGCCACCTCGGGTCACAAAAAGCCTTCGGCGGTGAATGCGCGAAGCAATTAAAACTCGAGTGGAAATGAAATCGAAGTTGAACTAAGGAGCTACTTCGAGCAGGCTACCTACCTGCTATGCATGGTTTATGAAATTTAAATCCAAGTTACATGTTCACTAACCTCGTAACGCGAGAACTTGTTGTTTCGGAAGTTGTCCTTTGTCTTGAAATTTTTTTCCAGGATTAATGCTATGGTGCCATAAATTTTTCTATGCTAATCTTTCAAGCCGAAGGAGTCACATGGCCTAACTCTGGAATAAATGGATACTTCATGGAATTGGTTTTCGGAATAATGAGTTTCTAGCTAAGTTGGTTGGCTATCTTGCTATTGGTTCTTCGGGTATTCAACAATATATGGCTCTTCGGTCCAAGAGCTTCGGGTATTTCAGCATTGACTCTTCGGTTCAATCTATATGGCTCTTCGGCACAAGTGCCTCCGGTATTTCAGAATTGGCTCTTCGACCCAGGTGCCCCGGCTATTTCAGACAACGACACTTCAACTACCTCTATACGGTTCTTCGAACACTTCATCATTTATTCTTCGGTGTTAATCTATATGGCTCTTTGGACATTTCTATGCGGCTCATCGGGTTATCAGAACGAACTTCAATGCTTATTCTGTTAATACCTCATGCGAAGAGGTCAAATAGAAGATTTTGTCTCTACCGCCGACAAATACGTTATCTTTGCAATCAGTGGCTTCTTCTACACATGAACATCAACTTTAATTTACATCGACCGCTCTACTACTACCACGACATATAGTCTTTGCCACAAGCATCGGCCAAGGGGGCTATGGAGGGATCTTGGAGAACCAATTCACCCATCTCGCCCGATGCGTGTGAACGAAGACCCAAGAGCTTCGGGAGGACGAAGAAGGCATCACACTCTCCTCTACTTCGGCTACACCGAGTACACGGGAGGATGAAGCAGAACCGAAGCGGGAAGACCGTTTTTCAGCACGGACAGCGAAGCCGATGTCGTCACCAAAGAAACTTCCTGTCGTCAAATAAAGACCGAAGATGACATTAGTTGGGTTAGCTGATGAATGTGTATGTGTAAATCCGCGAGGTGTACGTGCTCTTTTCTCCATTCTGTTTTGTTCCACTGGGTTTTCGGAAAGGAGTTTTTAGCGAGGCGTACGGGCGGATGGTCCTGAGGGCGTGTCTTCGGGGCTGAGCAGGGTGTGCCTAGGCTTTCCCCTTGTTTTCATCTACTTCGCTTTGTTGTACTAGCCAAATCAAAGTAGCTGAGGGGCTAATGTTGGGGAAAATGATTCTCTAGGCACCCCCTATTCAGCCCATTTGTATAAAATAGGGGCTCGACTGTAATTTCTGTACCACCAGGGGCTTGGGGCTAAATTTGCACTCCTCCCCTTGACTATATAAGCAACCCAAGGGGGTTGAGGGAGGGGACTTCACCCCTCACTTGTCTCATTTTCCTATGAGTGTTGGCCTCCCTTCGAGGACGGTTTTTATCCCAACACTTATTCTTCGGCTTAGTCATCTTTTTGGTCTTCACAGGCTAACTTCGTTCTTTGGTCTTGACGGATGCAACAACTTCCTTGACTTCCTTCGCTTCCTTCTTCTTTGGCTCTTTCTTACTAATGCGACGATGAGGTGGAATATATTTAGCATCGATCATGTTGCATACCTCAAAATCTGGTCGAAACTTGAATGCACTTCTCTCGTCGTTGATGTCGAACTTGATCTCCCCCTTGCCAATGCCGATCGTCACTCTGACGGTCTTGAGGAATGGCCTCCCAAAGATGAGTGGCGGCTTGTCCCTTGCTCCCATCTCGAGAACCACGAAGTCGACGAGGATGAAGTGATCTCCAATTTTTACAGGTACATCTTCGGCGATTCCCACAGTATAGAGAATATAGTTGTCACCCAACTCTAGACACATGGCCGTAGGCTCTAGCTTCGGTAGGCATAGCTTCTCGAACACGTCTCTTGGCATGACACTCACGCTTGCTCCAAGGTCGCATAATGCCTTCTTGAACTTGAATGAGCCAATGGAACACGGGATGGTCGGACATCCGGGGTCTCTTTGCTTCTTGTATCCTTGATTTGCAATAGCGGCACCGTGTTCCTCGAACATCTTGATGTGATCTACCCCGAGTGTCGCCATCCCATACTTGTTGTCAAGTATGTCTTTGAAGTAGCGTGGCTTTAGTAGAGGCATCTTCGTGTCTTCTCCCGACATCTCAAACTTCGATTCTTGGGTAGTGGTCTCCAGAATAGTGGTCACCTTCTCTTTAGTGTGATCTTCTGCCTCGGCGGCTGGCTTAGGATTCCTTGCTCCGGCTGGATATTCGGGGTCATCCGTCTCCTTTCCCGAATGAGTTTGAATTGTCTTCGCCGTCTCGAGACCTTGGGGTTGTCCCGGCAATCTTCCTTCATTGCCCATTAGGTGCACAACATGTTGTTCCACCTGCGTCTATAGCATCTTCATCATGTTGAGCACTTAATGGTTAGAGCTTCTGACCTCCGTCACCTTGCCGTCTATATTCTCAAATATTTTGTCACGAGCCTTGAACTTAGTGACGGTATCCTTGTTGAACTTAGCTTGCTCGTCCATGAAGTCCTTCAATTGTATACGAAGAGGAACCAAATTTTTAATGGACGAGCTTGCATTAAATTGAGGTTTACCTTGCCCGTAGTGGAAGTTTAGCAATTCTCATTTCCTCGTGTAGTCGAGCACCTTTGCTTCCTCTGGACAATCTCCTTGGACATGGCTGTACTCCCCACACTCCTCACATGTGGATCTTGCTTCGGCGGCCTTTATAGCTTCTTTCTTATCCATCTCCACCTTCTCCAACCTCCTCATAAGTGAACCGATATGCCATTTAAGGAATTCGGCTCGCATGTATTCATTGAAATGCTCCAAAGCTTCTTCAATCATCTCCGTGGGAAATTGAGTAAATGTATCAATCTTGTTGCGCAAACTTTGAGTCTTGGCTGGCAAATAAAATTTCTTCATGAAGGCCCTCATCAATGCTTCCCAATTTAGTTTCGACTCTGCTGGTAGAAATGCAAAGCTTTTCCAAGTAGCGAGAACGGAAAAATCCTTGCCCTCATTTGATTTTGAGTCACCCCATCCTCATTGAGAGTTTGACATAGTTGAACGAATGCTTGGAGGTGAAGGTTCAGGTCCTCTTTACCGGTGAAAGGTGAATGTTGCACCATGCGGATAGTTGAGACCTTGATCTTGAACGGCCTTCCGATGTCTTCAAGGTTTAGGATTGGTAGATCAACGATGTCCGGGGTGCGTAGCTCCCCGATCTTGCGCTCTGGCTGCGGTTCTCCCATGGGTGGCGGTTGAGGTTGATCTCCCTTTGGACTTGAAGGTGGTGATTCCCTTGGAGATTATGACGATCCTTCGGCCTCGGCTTTTGGATCTACAAATTCCTTAACTTGTGTTGCACATCTCCTTTGCTTGTAAATTTTTTCTGGATCATCCACAAAAGAAAATTTGGGTTTATTGGAGAGGTAGTCATCCATCTCCCGTTAGGGTTAGTGATAAATAAAATCAAAAAGAAAAATTTAGGGTTAGTCGAAAACTAGATTAGATTGATTTTTGATGATGATCAAAGTTAATAGATGCAAAAGAAAAACCAAAAGAAAAACTGAAAAATACTTACAAACCTGATACTAGATCGGATCTTGATTGATTGTTCCCCGACAACAGCGCTAGAAAAAGAGGCTTGTTGATGGTTCAATAACACGTCAAGTTTCACCGCAAGCTTACTGATCATGTAGTACCTTTTTCCCTCGAGTATTACCCAAGGTTATCAAATCCGTGGAACATGTGCAACACAAGATTCAATCTAATAAGGCGGAAAACACTTTCTTTTTGAGAGGTTTCAAATGCATCTAAGCTACTAAACGCGAGAGGTAGCGAGAGAAAGCGTAGAGATAACCTATCTAGAGAGTCTAGATCATGCTTTTGTTGAAGTTCCAAGCGAGAGATGAAGATAACAATGCGAATCTCATAAAAAGCATCTTTAAACCATGGCCTCCGTTCCAATCCTCGAAGGCACCCACTGTACGCGTGATCGACATCCTGTCACGATGCCCCGCTTTTTGTGTAGGTGAACCTAAGAGCACGTTCAAGAAGAACGTGTTGAACACACATGGTAGATCTGGTATGCCAATCTAGCCACCACGGCTACAAGAGCACCTTGTGCAATCTATCTTAAGTATAGATTGAGAAAGAAGCAAAACCAAGAGAAGACAAAATCGTAGAGAAGACACTTGATCGCTAGAAATCGGATTCACAAATATAAATTCACCATGAATGTTTACATGAACAAGATCACTACCGGGATCCTACATTGATCTTGATCCTAGCTCCGAAACTCCGACGTGGTCTTCCATGCAAGGTTTCCACATCGACTAGGGAAACCCTAGACAACTAGCACGACCCTCCTCTCCGAGATGGTGTCCCTCTGGCTTCTCTGCTCCTCGACGGCAGATGACGAATGGATTGATGTGTGGCTCTTCGCGTGGGGACTATAAATAGCCCGAGGGGGTGCTAGGTCAAAGAGGGTGGCGAACCGGCCCTGGAATGGGCTGGGCCGGCCAGCCTGGGTCCAGTTCGTCCCCGGTTTTCTTCCAGCGTGTTTTCTTGAGTTTTTGCCGAACTACATGTGGGTCCTTGACGTCGTTTTTCCTGCGGTTTAGATCAGGGTGCTTGGCGCGCAAACTCTCGTATCTTCTGTTTAGGTCCCCGGAGAATTACGGCTTCATGCTTCAGTCCTCAGGTCATTTGGAGTCATGTTCACTACGTGTCTTGACTTGCGCTGGGCTTCATGATCTTCTCACAAAGTGGTCGATGAACTTTATCCGGAAGTCCTCATTTAGGCGCTTAAATCCTGTGTAAACAACATACTCTAAAAATCACATGCGAGTGCGAACTTGATATATCACGAGGGTTAGGATCGTTAGTTTGGATATCAAATTAATACCAACACTGAAGGTAAACTCATGGCTAGGTTGACGCAAATTGATCACCAACACCCATGCTTGTACATGTAGGACATCTGGTGTCATATACATTCCCTAATGCCCATGCGTGATGTTGCTCGTGCTGCTTGCCTTTCTCGTGCCTTACTACGTTCCTGGAGATGCCATCCCAACCTCACCTTGATTTGGATAGTGCTCAACTGGAACATCGACAGGATTCTAAGAAACCACTTGGGCATTGGCTGGAAGACATTGGAGCTTAATTTAGGTGCTAAAGACAATACCTTTCCTTATATTGACAGTTGGCTCCAGGTTGCTGTTAGACCAGGGATTGAAAAGCTCAACCTCATGCTATATAAAAAGTACAGCCTCCCACGCTCGCTTTTTTCAGATGGTGTTAGAAACTCAATTCAGGATCTTCAACTTTACACTTCTATTTTTCGTCCCACATCTGAACTTGGTCCCTTGAGAAGATTTACATGCATGTATCTAAGTTCGGTTCGTATTATGGGTGATGAATTAGAGTGCCTTCTCTCCAACACCCTTGCTTTGGAGCAGTTGGGTCTCTATAGTTGCAAGGAGATCGTTTTTTTGAAGGTACCGTGTGTGCTGCAGTAGCTCAGCTGCCTGACTATTGTTGATTGCTATAGGTTGCAGACAGTAGAGTGCAAAGCTCCAAATATCTCAATTATTGACTTTTCCAGAGGAAATATAAAACTTTCATTTGGACAACTGTTGAAAATGAAGAAATTGGACATGCGCCTGTCAGATGTGGTGTGTTATGCTCATGCTGAGCTTCCATCCGTCATGCCACATCTTGAGACTCTTTTAATTGGTTCGGGTATTGAGGTATTCTCTTGCTGCAGTGCAGCGATACATGTAGTGATACCCTCTGTGTGATCTTTTCAAACATGACATGTTTATTGTGCAGGTGGTTAATGCACCAATGGTGCTTACCAAATTCCTCTACCTCAAGCATCTAACCATTCTGATTTAGGAAAGGACATTTTCCCCACCATATAATTATTTTTCTCTGGTTTATTTCTTTGATGCGTCTCCTTCCTTGGAGACTTTTTTCTTGGATGTAAGGCACTGTCTGTCCTATCCTTCAAAAGGTATCTGGCCACTTTGGCGTTTCCAGGAGACGGTTGTTGTGGAGATTAGAGAGGCAATCAAGATCCCATCCTAGGCTCACTACTTCGGCGAGATCTAGGCGCTCTGTCACAGGCCACTTAGGCCCCGGCGTCCCCGCCATGTTGGTTGACTGCCCCTGTCCTCGATGGCTACCCGCAAAGCGTCGGTTAGCCATTCCGGCGCCACCAAACACCCGTCTGGGAAAACCCTAACTCCCAAATTCTAGCCGCTTAGGTCTAGTTTTATGGGATCGATTGGTGCGGTAGTGTCTCACTATCCGGCACTAATTTGCCTCTCTGAAGGTTTGCCATGGTTGCCCTCGGAGGAGGTTCGGATGTAGGCGGTGGTTCTGATGATCGCGCACCTAGTGCTCATGAGCGTGGTCGCATGCCTGGCGAACGGCCTGCCCCAAGTCTGAATGTCATGGAACTGATGCAGAAACTCAACCTTACAGCTGAGGAAGGAGATGTGGTGGAGTTCAGCAATGATGAGAACGCCGGTGAGGATGTGGCCGTCGAGTGGGCCCTCCTGGGGAAGGTGATCTCCCCCTCGATCCCTAATGCTAACACGATCCGGGCGGCAATGACTCCAGTATGGGGAAATCCTTACGGCCTGAAGATCCGTTCAATTGGAGGAAGAAGCGACAACCTCTTTGTCGCAGAATTCAGTAGCAAGGTGGATATGGATCGTGTCCTCTCCGGCACATTGTGGATCGCAGGTAAACATGCAGTGATTCTGTAGGAATATGATGAGAAGCTGAAGCCCTCTGAGATTCGTTTCGATAAGATGGATATCTGGGTGAGAATCCTCAACCTACCTCTTGGATGGATGAATCAACATAGAGGCAGTTGTGCTATGCAGCTGTTGGGAGAGGTGAAGAAGCTAGACATTGATGGTGATGGTAAGGCGAGTGGTGTGTTCTTACGTGCTCGCGTGTCCATTGATCTTGATAAACCCCTGAAGAGAGGGGTCCTGCTGAAGATGACGAAGGTGGAGCCCCAGAGTGGTTTGACATGCAATATGAGAAACTCCCTTCTTCTGTTTCTCGTGTGGGGTGATTGGTCATCGAGGGGTTGGTTGTGGGAAACCAGCACTGAGAAATGAGCAGAGGAAGCTCCCCTATGATCGTGATATTCCACTGCGAGCACCTGATGACCGCAGGAGGAAACCTTTGAGCTTTGAGGAAGCTACGACTGAATCCTTTGGGAGTGGTAGCTCTTCCAGTGCTTGTCCCTCTTGGTCGGGAGCTGGGAGATCAGAGGGGCGCGTAGAGGAGTTAGGTGCCGATGATGTTCGCCGTCTAGCTGCCGCATGTGATGGCCAAGAGATGGAAGATGAAGTTGTGTCTCTGATGAGGCATGTGCCTGAACCAAGGGAGAAGGAACATCTGAATAGAGGTGCTGGTAAACAGGTGTTTCCAACAGGGGGAATGAAGGGAGGAAGGTGGCTAAGAAGAGGAAGTCAAAGAGATCAGGTTCCTCCTCTCAGACGCTTGATTTAAATTTCACTCCAGAGGAAGGGCTGAGCTCCCGGGTAAACCAATTTGTGGGCTCGAGTGGCAGTATAGAGGGGGAGGAAGTACAGGAGGAGCTGCTCAAGAAGTAGAAGAGATCAACAAACACCACTGATGCACGATCAGCAGCGGCTGCGGGCAGCAGCCCCCACCGGGCACGATGAATATCTTATGTGTGAACTGTCGGGGTTGTGGGCGGCCTGATGCAGTTCAAGAGCTCCACAAAGTTGTGGAGCAATTTAAGCCCGCGGTGGTGTTCTTGATGGAGACTCAAATGGGGGAGGAACATGCGGTGGGCCTCCATCACCGCATCGATATGCCTAATGGTTTAGCAGTGGGTGCAAGAGGGCAGAGTGGTGGCTTAGTGTTGTTCCGGAGGGGTGATGTGATGGTGGCCATTCAGAGAAAATCCAAGTCACACATTGATGTTATTTTGTCTTGTGCCTATGTGGAACTTTAGCAATGGCGGTTCACCAGGTTTTATGGTGAGCCATAAAGAAAGCTTCGGAAGGAGAGTTGGTACCTCATGAGGTTTCTTCGGGCGCAGCTGACAACTTCTTGGCTTTGTGTGGGAGATTTCAACAAGGTACTGATGAGGGAGGAGCATTTTGGGGTGAATGAAAGAGAACAATGGCAAATGACAGTGTTTTGGAGGCGGTGGATGACTGTGGCTTCACGGACCTGGGGTTCTCAGGTCTGCCATATACATGGGATAATAAACAAGATGGTGATCACGATGTGAAGGCAAGGCTTGATAGAGCCTTTGGTGATGGGAGATTCATGAATGTGTTGGGCGACTCAATTGTCAAGCACATCCAGCTGGCAAAGTCTGATCATTGCAGTCTGCTTGTGGAGTTTAAACTGCATATAGTGCGGGGATCGGGGAGGGGGGGGGAAGAAGGCCTGGTCGGCCTTTTTGATGTGAGGACATGTGGTTCAGGCACGAAGGGTTTAAGGAGATGGTGCAGCAATCTTGGGACCCTAGGCCTGGAACGTGAGACCTATTGGCCATCTACTCATCTCTAAAGTCCATGCAGCAATCTCTTCGGTCATGGGAAAAAGATGTGTTTGGCCGTGTGAAAAAACAAGTACGGGAGACACACCTGGAGATTGAAAAGAAGAGGAGCGGCTCTCTGTATCAGGGACCCTCGGCCAGAGAACACTAGTTAGTCGATTCTCTTTCTGAGCTGCTAGCAAGAGAGGAGGCTATGGAGCGACTACACTCACGTGTGACTTGGCTTCGGGAAGGGGACCGAAACACTAGTTTTTCCAGGCGAAAGCTAAAGCAAGAGGCCAAGCGAACAAGATCTGGAGCCTGAAACGAGAGGACGGCTCTACTGCCACGAAGCAGGAGGAGTTGGAGGCTATTGCTATACCTTACCAAAAATTGTTTTGTGCGCAAGATATACTTGAGCCGGAGCTGGTGTGTGATCATGTCCCGGTTAAGGTTACGTCGTATATGAATGAATTTCTGGACCGGGAGTTCACGCTAGAAGAGGTGGAGGTGGCTCTATTCCATATGGGCCCGTCCAAGGCTCCAGGGGTGGATGGCTTCAATGTCGGCTTCTTCCAGAAGAACTGGGATGTGCTGAAGGAGGATGTCACAACGGTTGTCCTCGATTTTCTGAATGGGGGAGTTATGCCGAAGGATCTCAACCGAACCTTGCTGGTTCTGATCCCAAAAGATGCCAATCCGCAAGATATATCCTAGTTTCGACCAATCTCTTTGTGCAATGTGCTTTACAAAATTTGCTCAAAGGTGCTTGCTAATCGCCTTCGAAGGGTACTAGATGATATTATTTCAGAATAGCAAAGCACATTTGTGCCAGGAAGATTGATTACAGATAATGTGCTTATTGCATATGAGTGCATTCATTACCTCAAGAATAAGAAGGGTAAGTCTGGTGCTTGCGGAATTAAACTGGATATGGCGAAGGCATATGATCGTGTGGAATGGGGTTACTCAGATGCTATCATGGAGGCCTTGGGCTTTTCTCAGCGTTGGAGGCAACTGATTATGAGTTGTGTGACATTTGTCTCATTCAGGCCCGGCTCTGGGGGAGGGCAGGCAGTGCGACCGCCGGGGGCCCATAGAGCTTGGGGGCCCATGACCATACAAGTAATTAGTATATTAATACATTTTTAGTCAGCTTTAGCCTTTGAAGGCCTGTGCGAAACCAGCTGGACCTGATCACTGGAACCATCGAGCACAGCCGCCGCGACGCTTCATGCTTCCTATTCTCTTCCTCTCTTATCGAATCGCTCTTCTAGCTGAGGAGAGGACAGAGGAGACGCTGACGTCGATCCGGCACACTGTTGCGGCGCCGTGACTGGCAGCAGCAAGGACTGAAGGACGGCGGACATCAGTCAGCAGATGAGCAGACGAGATCACAGTAAGCAACACACCAACACCCATAATTGATTAATTAATATTTTCCAGTTTTTTCTTATTTGTTTTGTGTGTGCGCTATGTTTGTACAACGGTAGGGTTATAAATTTGCTAATTTAATATAGTGAAGCCAATGATCAAACTCACGACCTTCAGATGATATCGAAACTGTAAATATTGATGGACAAGAAGATTCACTTTTGACTATTTTTATCCTAGAACATGAGGGAACTTGGGAGATTTTTTTTACAAGGCACTGAAGCATTACATTTAAATTTGAGCTAATCATAATGATGGCTGTTTTTTAAGCCTTTTGTTACAGTACTTTTATGTTTCACGTGACTAAACCTTTACTATCTAAATTTGAGCATTACAGTATTTTTACAAGGCACTGAAACATTTAAAGTATTTTTTATTGTTTGTACTATATAAATTAATTTTTAAATTTAGAAACTACTTCAATGAGCCATATTTTTTTCTTGCCCAAGGGCCCTCCAAATTATAGAGCCGGCCCTGGTCTCATTCTCAGTCAGAGTTAATGGGAAATATTCAGAGTTGTTCAAACCCTCCCGTGGGATCAAGCAAGGTGATCCTATCTCACCATACCTCTTCTTGCTTTGTGCCGAGGGCCTTTCCTGTATGTTGAAAAGTATTGGCCCACAATATATTGCTAGGGGAGTGCGAGTGAGCAGACATGCCCCATGGATCTTGCACCTGATGTTTGCAGATGATTGCCTCATTTTCACTCATTTTCACTCAGGCGTCAGAGAGAGGGGCTGATCGTATTGCTCAGATTTTGGAGAACTATTGTCGTGGCTCTGTACAATTGGTCAACAAGCAAAAATCAGCCATCTTCTTTAGTGAAAACTGTGATACGGAGGACAAGCAAGTGGTGCATGAGAAACTCCAAATCACAATGGAAGCTTTGGGTGAGAAGTATCTTGGCCTGCCAACTTCGGCGAGGAAGATTTCAGATGGTGTGTTCAGTTATATCCCAGAGAGGATTAGGAATTTCATCTGGGGCTGGAGTGAAAACCTTCTAAGCTGTGCGTGTAGAGAGGTGTTGATAAAAGCAAACGCCCAAGCAGTACCGACCTATTCCATGAGCTGTTTCAAATTACCAACCCCTATTTGTCGGAAGATTAAAACATATGTCTCCAATTGTTGGTGAGGGAATTCGGTGGACAACCATAAAATTAACTAGGTTAATTGGGACAAGCTCACTGATTCAAAGGAGGAGGGTGGCATGGGGTTTAGGGATATGACCCTATTCAACAAGGCCGTGATGGGAAAGCAAGAATGGAGACTCTTAACTCGTCCTGATGCACTGTGTTCCCGGGTCCTAAAAGGGAATTATTTCCCGAGTTCTGATTTCCTGGGAGCTAATAGGAGGAAGAAGAGTTCGGAGACGTGGAGAGCTATATTACATTGCAGAGATATCCTGAGCCGAGGAGTTATCAAAAGAATTGGTTCTGGCTCCTCAGTTAATATTTGGGAGGACAACTGGATACCGGGGGCATCATCACTGAAACCTCTTGTGCGTCTCCCCGATACAACGATGAACACAGTTGACGAGCTATTCAATCCGAATGCGCGGACTTGGAATGAGCAACTGATCTGGGATTCTTTCACTGGCCTTGATGCGAATGAAATATTGAAGATACAACCGAGCCGCACAATGGATGAGGATATCTTGGCCTGGGCGCATGAGAGGTCGGGCTGCTACTCTATTCGCTCGGCTTACCGTTTGCTGAAGAGGGAGGAGACTCGTCGAGCGCAGGAGAAACAGGGAAGGGGTGGCACTTCGGTGGTGACCAATGGTGGAAAGCATTGAGGAAGCTCGAGGTTCCTCCAAAGGTGAGGATTTTCTGGTGGCGCGTGATTAACAACTTTCTCCCATCGAAAGCTGAACTGAAACGTCGCCATGTGATCGAAGAAAGCCACTCTGAGTCATGCGGGAACCCGGCGGAGGACCTGTACCACATCATAGTTGAGTGCCCATGGGCTCGACGTTTTTGGGAAGCAACCTTAGCCACTACTGGAAGGAAACTCCCGGCCTTGCATCCGGTGACATGGGCGAAGGACCTGGTTAGCTGGCAAGATGTGCTCCAAGGAGGACTCGGTGTTGTTCATCTGTGGGGGTGGTTGCTTTGGACCAACCGAAATACTCGTGATCATGGCAGGTCTCAATGGTACCCATGGGCGGCAGCGAAACACGTCGCAAGGATGGAGAAGGAGTTGCTATGCCTGAGCGCCAAAGGAGTCAGAAGCAACCAAAGGGTGACGGAGACCTGGAAGCGCCCAGCCGAGGGATGGGTTAAGCTCAACATTGATGAAGCTTTCGATGTGAAAATGGGATTGGTTCAGTGGCAGCGGTCGTGCGTGATCATCTTGGGCTGGTCATCTCGGCGCGAGGCTGCTGGATTGGGAGAGTGGATGATGCTCTGATGACAGAAGCCTTGGTTGCACAGTTTGGCTTGGAGGTGGTGCAGGAGCTGGGCTACACGAAAGTTGTTCTGGAGGTGGATAACTCGACATTGGCATGTGGGCTCTTTTACGGTGGACCATACCACCAGGTGGTGGTATGCAGTATATAGCTATTTTTGGTAAGGGTAAATAGGTAATTTTTGTAACATCGGGCTAAGAAATAAATTTCATTTATGCCACCAAGAAATATTTGAAATGAAAATTTTTGAAAAAAATTGTTTCTGAAATTTGAAATGAAAATTTTTGTTTTTGAAATTTGAAAAACATTTGGCCATACCACCAGAGTGAAATGAAAAATTTTGAAAAAAATCATTGTTGAAATTTGAAATGAAAATTTTCATTTTTGAAATTTGAAATCAAATTTCAAAAAATCGTTCTTGAAATTTGAAATAAAATTTTCGTTTTTGAAAAATTTGAAAAAAATCATTTTTGAAATTTGAAATGAAAATTTTCGTTTGAAATTTGAAAAAAAAATTGGCCATACCACGTGAGGGAAATGAAAAAATTGAAATGAAGAAATCATATATTTCGTTTATGCCACCGACAAAAAACTACCAACAATACCCCCATACCACCATACCACCTATGTATACCACCCCATACCACTAGTGCTAGCTGTGGTGGTATATAATTAATCTCAACCGTCGGATCCTTCCATACTGGTCCTTTTCTAATAGGGGCATGTGCTCTGAAAATGCCAGGAGCAGATAGATCATTGATTGATGGGATTTGCCCGGATATTAGAAAGCTTTGTAGTGGTTTTTCATCTTTTTGTGTTGAGTGGATTAGACGGGAGGCGAATCAGCTAGCTGATCGTTGTGTGAAATTCCCTTCCGTCAATAATCTTGAATGTGCTTGGGCTGACAGCCTGTCGGTGTGGCTGGAGGAGGCAGCAGCCCAGGACTTGTTATCTTCTTCATCTGAATGAATGAAAGCTCTCGCATTTCTCAAAAAAAGGTATCTGGTCACTTTGTTGGGTCCATGATCTAATTTACTTTTCATCAACAGGTGCCTCATGAAGATTTGAAGCATGAATCAGTTTTTGGAGGTTCCTCACATTTGGGGGAGCTGCCTAAACAACAACACAATTGCCTCAATATTGTGGAGATCATAGGGTCCAGCTCTGCAAAGAGTTTGGTTGAGCTAACATGTTGCATTGTCAAGAACGCGGTCTCACTTGAGTGTCTTGGACACCCTTTGTGATCCTGAGAGGTGCTCTGGGGAAGCTAATGAAACTTGCTGGCCCATTAGAGATGATGTGCTCAGGGAAGCCTCTAGAGCGGTGTTGGCTATAAAAATGTATATTGAACACAAAGTTACGCCTACATCTAAGTTGACTGTTCTGGAGCCTTGTGCATGGTGTCATGCCTGTTGATGATGGTGCTACAGATCAAATTGCAGCCCGCAAGATGTTGATGATATCTGGAGGGTGGTAGATGGCATAAGTTATTGCGATTGTGCCATATGTGATTGTTCTAATGTAATTAGATAAGTATGCTGAATGTACTCTATATTGTCACTATAATAAGTTTGGTTGATGTCGTAAGTTATGTAATTACACCATGCGCAATAGCTTAACAAACCTTGTTTTGTTGGTTATTGGATAAGTTACTTTAACTGTGCAATATATTGTCACAATTTAGTTACAGATGAAACCATGTTTTGTTTCTTGTAAGATTATAGCCTATTGATTGTTTAGGTTTCTTTTATCCTGTATCATTTGTGTTGATCTTGGTTCCTAGCTAGATATGACTTTATTTCTTCATCATTTTTTCTTTCAAAAAGGTTCGTTGTGTTGTCTACCTGAATCGATTCACTTATAGTCTTATAGACTGATGCAACCCAAAATTCTTTGCAATGGCTGCCAAATCCAGAAAGGGACAAGGCTACTTGGCATTTGGCAATGATATGGATTCATGCCTCTACGAGGAGGGCTTTTTCTCTCCCTCGCGTCGTCCTCCCGAGGGCGACTCGGGGGTGCACCCACCCGCGCCGCCACCCCCCCTGTCGGCGACGGCGGCCGGTGATGGAGTCGCACAACCGCCTCCACCGCGTCTCTTTCCTCTCCTCCCCCCTCTCATCCTCCCTCACTGCCTCAACACCACCACTGGTTGCTCCTTGCTCGTCTGCCGCCGCCTCCTCCCTCCCCTCCCTCGACTCGCGACGGCGTCCCTCCCGACCCCGCCGGCGTCCTCCGTCCGTCTCGCTCCCTCATCACGCCTCTCTCCTACCTCCTCATGGCGCCCGGAAAACCCTAGATCTGGGCTGGTCCGGGGCCATATCCGCCGCCGGGCTGGATGTTGCGGGGAGCGTGGCCTCCTCTCCTGCTGGCACCACCGCCTCCCCCCTCCGCCCCTGCTTCGGCCACCCGTCATCGTTGGACGCCGCAGTGCCACTGCCTCCACCTCCGCCGTCTATGGGTTGACGGTGGCGGGCTTGTCCACTGGCACCCCTCTCCCCTGTGCTTGGCGCATTCAGCCTTAGCTATCGGCTCCCTCTCTCTCTCCTCTTCCTCCCTTTTCCTCCTCCTCCAACCCCAGATCTGGTTTTGGGGGGAAGATGTCGGTCATGGTTCGCCCTGGCACCACGTCGTCGCTCGTGTCTTCAGCTCTTGGCGGTGCCGCCACCACCTCTCTCCGTCGGGCTGTCGGGGCCGACCTACGGACGTGCGCCGCATCCTAGGCTCGGTGGGTGCGGAGATGGAGGACTGGCTGGACCTATTGTTCGCGCAGCTGGAGGGCAAGGACGTCGCTGAGCTTCTCGCCGCGGGAGCCTACGCGCCATCCGGGGCCGCTCTCACCGGCGTCGGGGCGCCTGCAGCCGATGCCGGGGAGGTGGCGGCGGCACCCGCCCCCTGCCGCGGGGAGGAAGGGAGGCTGCTGATGCCGACGTGCGTGCATGGGCTGGCCGCGGCTCCTCTCTCTCTCTCTCTCCGTCTGCAGCTGCGCCCCGACGACGACTTTGGTTCCGCGGTCTCCCTCCCTCGTCGTCGACCGCGACCTTCTCCGCCTCGCCGTCGGCCGCGGTTGCTGCCTCCAGCTGGCGGCCGCTGCACCCTCTCCCTGCCTGTTCGGTTGTCATTCCCTTTCTCTAGCACTAGAGCAGAAGTGGACTCGGTACCGCTCGTAGCGCTCCCCGACGGCTCCACCTCGGAAAGTGCTCCTCCCCGGCACCAATGGCGCCCCTCCTCCCAAGCGGCACCCAGTGGACGCGGCCCTCCTCCTGCTGTCGTCGCCACCGCCACCGACGCGCGCGCTTGGGCCAGCTCTAGCGGTGGCCGTGACGCTGCCTGCCCTCTCGTTGGCGGCCTCGGCCCTCCCTGACAACGTCCGCAGGCTCCTGGCCTCCCCCTCCCTGCCTGCGGAGTCCTGACCTCGCACTGCGGATGAAGCCTCCTGCTGTGGGGGGTCTGCAGATCCCGACGCCCCTTCTCCTGTTGGCGCCGCTACGGATGTAGCCCTTGCTCCTCTCCCCTGCTCGTCGCCGATCTTCGCTGATGCTAGCTGATTTGGGTCGTCGTCAGGTTGGTGGCCTGCTGCTGTTTGTCGTTGTTCTCGCGCCTTGGATGATACGTCGTTTCTTTCACCGGGGCGCGCCTACGATCTAAGCCTCGAGAACTACTGCTTGGAGTTGGTTTTGAAGCCTGGCGAAAGCCTTGCCCAACCTCCGTCGGTGCCGACAACGGCTACGTTCGTTAATGTAGTATTCCTCGCTGGAGGCATTGTCATTGTGGTTTCAAGTCCATTTGGCCTGCAAGGTGAAAACCCAGTCTGCTCCTTCGTGGAAGACAGACGATGGCGGCGCTCTCGTCGTTCCCTCCTTGGTGGCATCGTCCTGCATGGCATCCTCACTCGGGCTTCTCGAGGTTCTAGGTTTTAGGCTCCCGGTGACGAGGCGTGTGTTATTGGCGCCTCTTTGTTTGGCAGGCGACCCTCCCCTAGTGCTTTTTTTTTTTGCGAATTACACAGTACATCGGAGATACTCACAACGCACGCACACTCATCCCTATGAACACACGCGCGCAAACCCTACCCCTAGGAGCATCTTCGAAGACTGGGCCGGCAAATCCTCAAGATTGACGAAGTCACCACAGGCGCCTCGCTGTCGACGGGAACGTCGCCTACCACTGAAAGCACAAACGCTGTTAAATCCTGAGAAATTCGCTCCCACGGGGAGTCGAACCCAGGACCTGAGGTGCTACCGAGGCTTCTGTAACCACTAGGCTACAAGCCCTTTCGCCACCCTCCCCTAGTGCTTTGCTTCTTCCTTTGTTTGGTGGTGGTGTGTGAGAGTGCTCTCTTCTGCTTTGTGTGGTTTCTGTTCTTTGTTCTCTGTTGTTGTTGCGCTTTAGGTTCCTCCTAAAGTCACTTTGTTGTAACTCATTCTCTTCTCTTAATAAAAAACGTGTTTTGCACGTCTTAAAAAAACAATGATATAGATTCGGGAGGTCTTTTGAGACTGACAGGAGTCTAGTAGGGGTCTTCTTTTTCTTTTTCTTGAGGAACGTCATGCATTATTACAGTTTGGTAAACATGTTTCTTGGTAAGAGAAACACCCGTCCTCACTGCAGTGCTCGTATTCAGGCCCCCGGACCGTCTTCATCTTCTTGATCACGGTCTACTCCCTCCGTCCTTAAAAATAGTCGTCGTCAGTTTTCGTGTCACAAATTTGACTGAATTTTTAGAAAATACATGAACCATTTGTATCTTCAAAGAAATTTGTTAAAAAAAACTAAATCCAAATATATATCTAACGATATTAATTTTCTATAGTTAAAGTTTTTCTCGGGAAGCAAAAACGATCGGGAACATAAGGAATAGTTGAGTGCAAAGAACCCTCTCTCATGACCGCACCTCGAGATGATCAATAAGTACATGCATTACAGTAAAAGTCTAGTAGCACTTTGTTATGAAGCACTTCGAACACTTCATGTCAGCGACGATTTACAAGAGACAATACTCCCTGAACTGGAAAAGTTGCTGAATCCGATTGTGAGTTCTGCTATTCCCAGAGTTCAGGGGTCAGCTAGATCTTAAAGTTATCGTAAGACCCTAGGACAAGGTTGTAACTCTCGAAGAAAGTTACAATTTGCGTATAACTTTTATCTCCATTCGAGTTCATACGAATGAAATATGATTTAAAAAAAATGTTGTCAAGAGAAGAACATTTGTGTCGGTATTTCAGCATAAAAATGGTTTCAAATGAAAAAAATATGAACTACCAAATTGTAGTCTCAACGAAAGCTACAATTTTCCTATAAAGTTTATCTCCATCCGAATTCATATAAAAAAGTTATGATTTTTTTAAGGCGGACTAACCCATACCGTCGATGCAGTGATGAGTGAACAGTAGCCTACCGCCGTTTCAAATAGCGGTATTGCTACCGCCATTTAAAACGGCAGTAGATAAGAGCATCTTCAAGAGTGTCTAATTTTTTTCTCATAAAACATGAAGTTTTACAACTCCTAAAAAAATATTAGAAGCAAAAAAGAAGGTCATCTTCAAAAGTTCTTTATAATCAAGTCCTAAAATATAGAAGACAATTTTACATCAGGAATTGTATACTATTTCTAAATTATCCTAACCGTTTTTATATATTCTCTCTCTTGTACATTTACACCAAGAACCCTTATCTAGTCTTTAATCTTTATGTGCCCTTCCACCTTTAGATTAGACACGACTCAAAAGCGCGTAAAGTTACGAGGAAGAGGTGATTTTTTCAGAATCCTAAAAGATTAGAAGAATGTATTAGGAGTTGTTGGAGAGAGATTTTTTCTCATCATACTAAAAATCAAAGATTAGGAAAGAGTTTAGAATACTCTTGGAGATGCTCTAAGGTGTCGTTGTTTCAAACGTCGGCATCAATATCTTTTGTAAAACTTTGCGAGGAACATATATTTTTGTAATTTCATAAAGAAAATATATAAAAATATAAAAATTCCAACCAACCAGGTTCTATTTTTTCTATAAACTAGGATCGTGCACGTGCGTTGCTACGGGCAGCACACATTTATAATACAATACATGGAGCGTTCAATAATATAATAATAACACAAAAATAAGTCCAAACTTTAAAAAATATTTTATCCAAAAATATAGTTACTGAGTTAAACAAAGCTAACAATAGAACCTTTCCACAAACACACTTTATAAACCAAAAAGCTTGTCACATCCCTGCAAAAGAACACAATATGACTCTATGTAGGCTACCTTTTTTCTTGTAAGATAGTTGCAAGCAAGTTAGCAAATTTCTGCTTTGGGAACCCATTTCAATAATATGAGAAAACATACACATATATCGTCCTTCCACACAAATCACCAAAACTGGTGAAAGCTAAATATAATTATATAGAACTGAGAAGGAATTAGCTGGCATGTAGATATCAGAAAACAGCTGATATTTATTTAAACCTAGCCTTTATGGTTTTTTGAATTTACATACATTAAACAGGGTGAAGCAGAAAAAATGTTTATTTTTTCACTGAAATGAATTGTGGCATCATTGTTCGCTCTGCATCTCTTCTCCACCGCTCCACTTCCCATCGCCAACCTCCGTCATAACGAATGAACAAATCTTGGAAGTCCGTTATGATTGATCCACTTGCTTCATCTGCCATCCTGCAAGTAATTTTTTTTATTCATGAGCAAATACAGTCATCTAGAAGAACATGTAAATCGGATCAATTATTATCTTCATTCTTCAACTCATGGCATTTTTATATTTTCTTTACAAAAATATATCTCTTTTTCAGTGAGGGGCTCCTGAAGAGCTACATCAGAGTATGGCTATATAGGTAGGTAAAAAAAACTTTCAGATGCTTCACTGATGCAACAATTCGAATTGGAAATTGCATGGGAATTTGCATTCAGCACAGCTCACTAATGTTATGCTGTGGTGACAATGTTGGGAGAGTGTCCGTCACTAATGTTATGCTGTGGTGACAATGTTGGGAGAAGGTCTAATACTCTCGAGGGAGGCTTATCACCAGGAGGGAATAAAAGCTCTGGTTTAAATTGCGGGTTTGCCATGGCGATAGAGTCAGGGTGCAAATTGTTCTCCTTATGTTCCTTAACTCTCTTGTTATAGTCTCTCTTTGCTTGTCGTTTTCTGTCAACCTTCTCTTGTGGTGTCTTGAATAGTTTTTTTGAAACATATGAATCACGCCTCCTTTTATTTCGCAAGGCCCTACTGATAGGACTCATCGCAGCCCAACGTGCACTATCTTGACAACGCCTACGCTCCTTACGAGTCATGTTTTCGTCGTCGGTGGAGTATGATTCAGTTTCAGGCCCTGACATGAATTGTATATTTTCAACGTGCTTAATATAGTTTACTCGCATAATATATCAGTGTTCATAGTGAATGTATCAGTTTATTAAGGGTGTGGGGAGATATCCCTATAATAATATAACATAGAATCTCCCAAGTATCACATTAATTATTTATGATAGCCTCAAAACACTATTCTATGCAGTTTACCTACATAGCTTTGTATCACTGTGCAGCATAAAAAATCCTAAAAAGCATGAATTAAAAATATGTAGGTAACAGATACGTAGATATCTGGTTGGTCAAGTGTAGATGCATCAATTCGTGTCGACAATGGACATACAAAGACATTCCTAAGTGTTTAATTTCGACCAACCGGATCGCAAACCCAATAAATTAATGACCAATGCGTGTGTAGTACCTCGGTGCAGGTCAGGTATGACACGATGAGGTGCACCATTTCCTTAATCCGGATATTCCTAAAGTTAAGTTGTCCATCACCTAATGAGCATCAAAATGAAAGGAGGATCACAGTAAGTAGTTGGGATAAAAGTAATAGCAATGATTATCAGGTATAGATCACCGGCATGGATTGTGTGTGGCATGTTGTATTATTGTCTCATTTTCTGCCTGACTATATATAGTATGCAGCCCTTCAGTCCCATCGATCTCATATAGTCCAGTTGTGGGTGATACCTCATCACAAGTGTCATTAGTGACTTCCATTGTGATATGTCCACCCTTCAACTGTCCATCACCACCTGTACATGCATCAAAATGTTGGCAGCATGCCTTTAGATGGATCATAGTCAATTTGTAATATATATAAATAATAATAACAATGACTATCCAGCAGAAAACCTGGACTGTGTGTGCTGTCTCTTTTTCTTCCTGACAGTCACCAGACTGTATTTCGTCTCGCTCATGCTTGGAGTAATTTAACGCATGATCACAACCTACATGCACATGCAGTACATTTCACACACTTGGCGGGTCCATGGATTAATCATTCAAACCGGAAACATCAATCCACCACTCACCTGTGTTGTTTCCATTATCGGCTGCGACATGGATATGGTTCTCTTGATTTGTTCCTATGTCAAACAGTCCTGCACCAATGAGCGTCCATCCAAACCTAATCAGTTTACATCAGTTAAGTTAAATCGTACCTTCACCACATGTGTTGTTTTCATTGACCCACCCTTTGTTCTCCATCCGCCTCTCTCGTCTCTTCATGTTGAGCTCGTCCTTCTTATTCTTTGGCATGGATGCATACATTTGCCTCCGGCGCTCATTAGCATTCTCGACACCTGACACCGCTCCATGTGGCTCAACAATACCTGTGAACACCTCAGAGAACAATTTAGAGCATTGCTACATAACAAAACATGAACCATCATATGTAAATTTCTAAAAGGAAACAAGTACCTTGCTCATGTGTCTCATTTGGTGCATTTTCATCCATACAACGTGTACCCACTACGTTAAAGTAACCAGATGTCACACTATGCTTCAATGTCAAATTACCAGCACTTTCATAATAAGCAAATTACATGTACCTTCCCCATGTTTGCTTTCCTAGTCACATCTTTTTTTTCTCCGCCCGCCTCTCACGCGCCTTCCTATTGAGCTCATCCTTTTGTTCTCTTGACATTGAAGCATAGCGCTCCTTATCCTTCTACCTCTTTCTTTCATTACGATCGAAGATGACTGTCAACATGACCAAAATCCGTACAGAATTACACCATAAAAAATCACACCGAGTTGTCTAAAAGTGCTAGTGCGAACCTTTATTTGTAGTATTTGTGATATCTCCAAGCGGGATCGATCTATCTCCTATTTCTGTTGGATCCATCTTCAGATCGAAACTGACTGTCTGAAAGCAGGACAGAAGCGTTTAAGAAATCAATTAGGAAGTGAATTCATGAACTCAAGCTGCCCTCACGAAAATCATACCGTGCGAGGCCATCTACATGAAGGTAAGGATAACTGAATTTGCGGTACAGATCTGAAGTTCTAAGAAACACTACTTAGGAGTTCAGGAATGTTCATAATTTATTTATTTATTTTTACCAAACAGCAACAGTTGAGTTAGCCTTTTTTACAACTGATGCTATCATAATAATTTTAGGAAGCACAAAAAAAACCCTGCTTACTCCAGTCGTAAGAGGTGGACCTTAGGTATTTCTGAAGCAAGAGTAAACAGCAAAGATCAAAATAAAATCACTAATGAAGTAAGAATAATAGCCTGTAGGTTGTTGTCAGATGTCTACGCACAATTCAAGCGTACAAATATTGTTTTCGAAGAAGCATTCACATGTACAGAAGAAGGCAAAGCAAAGGGAAGATATGAGAAGACCTTGCTTCAATTCCTGAATGGTATGCACATACATAATGAGACAAAATTATTGAACCATGGAAAAAAGCTATATTTTCCTACTCAAGATAAATGCGCAGGTATATGCGTAATGGAATTATATGGAATCTGAAGCCTATGGTTTTTGGTATTAGTATATTTTCTAATGTCTAGCCGATGGTACCAACAAACATTAATTTCTTAAATCAATAAAACTATGACCCAGCTGGTACTGCTGATTCTGGAGCTAACTCCAGTTGCTTAGTGAGAAATGTTTCTATCTTACTCATGAATGCACATTGTTACTTTGAATTATAATAACCCAAATCCATTTACCAATATAACGCATCTTCAAACACCAGATATTATTGATGCAGGAAATATTGACTTTATCGGGTACAAAATTTAATGAATAAGCAGGATCCAAATCTTCAAACCACCAGGAATTACATTGGTGTGGTTAGCGTTGTATGCTAGGTACAAGTTACAACTGAGCTAGGATGGACCATATTTACATCTGGATGAAATTGAAATACCAGATGTACATCGGGATACTGATTTTCCTCGATTAAATTGAAATTGAAAGAATAAAAACAACCACAACCCAGGGTAGTTACTAAATGATCTTGAGCAGAGGAGACTAACAAACAAAATTCATAGTAACTAAATTTCTCTGGGGCTTCCAAGTTCCAACAATCCAAGCGGCTTCCAAGTTCCAACAATCCGACGTATTCCCGGGAGTTTACAATAAATTCATGTCAATCCAATTGCAGAATGAAACCCTTATAAAATCCTAGATGCAGGACCAGGAAATGGTGGAACTAATGGCAACAAACAAAGAACCGTGCAATACAAGGCAGAATGAATCACCAAGAATCACTTTACGTTGGGTGTGGCTCTTCTACGAGGAGAGTCAGAGGAAGGGGAATTCAGGGGAATACGTGCCTTGTAGAGGAGCGTGGTGACCTGGATCGACTTGGCGTAGGCGGCCGCGGCTCGGGGATGATGACCTCGAAGAGGAAATGCAGGGGGAATCACCCCGGCAAGGCTGACGTAGCCGGAGGGTCAACGAAGTATGCGGTCGCGGCGGAGATGAAGTCCCCGGCGGCGGCAGCGGCGATCTCGTGGTCGAGGACGACAATATGCGGCCGCGGCGGAGATGAAGTCCCCGGCGGTCGCGGCGGTGATCTGGTGGTCGAGGACGACAAGTTGGAGCGAGGGAGTGAAGACAGCGGCGGCCAGCTCAGTCTCCTTGCGGCGGCGGCAGTCCGGTGGAACTCCGGCACCGGGGAGAGGGGCAGAGGTGGCCCAATTATGGCCGGCGGACGGAGGACTGGCGGCGGCACCGGTCTTCACGGGGGCGGCGCTGCGCAGGCGAGGGCGCGCGAGGTGGCGGCTGCCTCCCTCGCGGACGACGTGCGGCAGCTCCGGGCGAGGACGCGCGAGGTGGCGGCGGCGTGGAGGCGGGCGACGTACAGATCGCGAGATGCCGCGGCGTGGGAGGGTCGCGGGCGTTTGTGGTGCTGGTGGGACCGCGAGCAAGGGAGGAAACTGCAGTTGGGGCAGAGGGAGTCGCGGAGTTTTCATGAACAAATAACACTTCACATGCTAGTTTGCTTCTTTTGTCTATTCTTCTTTATAGGTTGCTGATTATGTTTTTTCGTTCCATCTTTCCTTTTTTTTCCCCTATATTTTCAGGCTGCTGGTTTGAATAAGCTTCTAAAGAGGCACCAACTCTATCTTGAATTTTTGTGCTGGATATGATATTCAACATAAAGCAGGCAAGAACAGTACTAAATTTGAAGTTTAAATTCCAAGTACTAGATTAATATCCCTTTATTTCATTGTCAATAACAGTACTAGATTGTTCATTGTACTTCCACAACTCTTCTATTTTTTTGGGTACTCAGCATGTGTAATTCCAAGATGGTTTGTATCAATCTATTGCATGCATATCATTTTTTAGTTCAGTTTAGTACCAAATCATATTCAGAAACGAAACACACTTTTTATGGTAACTTTTCTCCATGCAAGTATTACTATGTTCAAAGATTATCTAGATAGCAGACACATTTTCTGTTCCATGCATAACACACATACATCCATTAACTATCATTTTCTTGTGACAACAGGCAAAACAGCAAGATCTGGAACAGATCCCCCCTAAAGTTTTGTTTAGCAGACTCCATGATTTGCTTTTTTGCAACCAGTACTGTGTGATGATGACATTGAGAACAATGAGGAAGTTGAGGGAGAAGCTTGATTGTTGATGGCTTGAAGCTATCATATCCTACTATAGTACTATATTGCTAGTTTGCTACTACCTTTTATTAATTTCTTCAATTGGAACCTGCTGCCTGCTGTGGTGGCTGCTGCTATCATTTTATTGAGTGTAATAGACCTTAATGTCTCTTGTTGAACTTGAACATCTATTTTGCAATTTAATATGCAATGTTATTTATTTATTTAATAAAAATTGTTTAAACGTATCCACGTATCGGATTGTTTGAGAAATTACCGTATCCGCGTATCTGTATCCTTCCGACACTGATACACGTATCCGTATCCGTGCTGCACAGGTCGCGGTAGGGCGGCGAAGTGGAGGCGTGGTCGTCTGGGTTGGGCGCGGGTGAACAGAAATTTTGTTCCATGTTTCATTCTTTTCAGATTCAAGATTCAAGAGTAGAGATAGAGATAGAGAAAAGGGAGGAGTCAACCAACCAAGTCTGCAATCGCTTCGAGTTTGTTTTTTTAGCACAATCCGCTTCGAGTTCGAACCCACCCGTTCCTCTGCCTTTATTTATTTATTATAGGGAAAATTTATTAAAAAAAACCTCTGCCTTTCGTTCCAACCAGCGTCCAGCGGCGACGATCTTGGGCAGGTCTTGGTCGGGGGCGCTTCATCAGCGACAAGCGTACGCCCAGGGTATGCTCGCCCATTCACCTTCCTGCCGTGCGAAATCGAACACCCCAAACCCTAATTTATGCTATATTCGTATTCAGATCTGACCATGTATTTTACCTACTAAGTTCGATTTTTGTTTTCAGGTCTCACCATGTCCCGCGTTGGGTGCGCCCCTGGTGATGCTGATTCTCGACATGGCGAGACATCGAGCAATTTAATCCCATGGCTTCCTGAGGTATTATCTATACGCATTTCACTGTGACTGGTCTAACTAAACTAATTCGTAGGACTCTGCTAGCTGGATATTATTTGTAAGTTGTAACAGACATAAGATCCCTCAGTGCTGCAATTGCTCACAGTCCTCCTAGTGAATTGCTAGCTTTACTTTGCTCTAGCTTCTCTGTGCAAAGACCGGTAACATCGCTACCACATTTATATTACTATATATACGCTCTTTTCTATTTGTGAAGGTTAAATAACCTCAAATTCTCTGAAATTATTTTCTCACTTGTCCTGGGTATGTCCTGCCATTCAGAGCCTGAGTGTATCTACCAGAAATAAGGAGGCATGTGACTCTTGTTGCTGTTTGATAGTTGATAGAGCTACACGCTGTTTTTGATAAACTATACAATATGATCAGAACAGCCTAGCATCCCCCAGTTCTTGGCTGTCCTCTTTGCTGGTTATTGAGAGATTCATAATTGCATTCATCTTCTCCCTGTGAATACATATTGAATATATCTGTGAGCACAGAGTATGCTAAAATTGTCAGCAGCCTCTACATTGATGCACTTGACATAAAATTTAAGACTGCTTCTAGGTTCCTCTTGTTTGCGGGATGAAATAAATTTTTACTAGCCCAGAAGTGGATTTGTTTGCAGTTTGCTAGACGCTTGGTTGTTTTTCTCCAGGGCTGAGCTGGTTTCATCGCAACTTACTTGGCCACTTGTGGAGCGTAGTAGCTTCTTGATCTCTTAATGCACTCTTGTATGGGTTGTGCTTAGGGACGCAGTAGAATTGGCAATAGTTAGTGGTCTTAACTTTGAAATTGTAACCCATGCTTGTACATGCAGGACATCTGGTGTCATATACATTCCCTGATGCCCATGCGTGGTGCTGCCCGTGCTGCTTGCCTTTCTCGTGCCTTCCTGCGTTCCTGGAGATGTCATCCCAACCTCACCTTGATTTGGATATCGCTCAACTGGAACATCGACAGGATTCTGAGAAACCACTCGGGCATTGGCTTGAAGACATTGGAGCTTAATTTAGGTGCTCAAGACAGTACCTTCCCTTATATTGACAGTTGGCTCCAGGTTGCTGTTAGACCAGGGATTGAAAAGCTCATCCTTATGCTATATAAAAAGTACAGCCTCCCATGCTCGCTTTTTTCTGATGGTGTTAGAAACTCAATTCAGGATCTTCAACTTTACACTTGTGTTTTTCGTCCCACATCTGAACTTGGTCCCTTGAGAAGACTTACAATCCTGTATCTGAGTTCGGTTTGTATTACGGGTGATGAATAGAGTGCCTTCTTTCCAACTCCCTTGCTTTGGAGCAGTTGGAGCTCTATGATTGCAAGGAGATCATTTTTCTGAAGGTACCGTGTGTGCTGCAGCAGCTCAACTGCCTGACTGTTGTTGATTGCTATAGGTTGCAGACAGTAGAGTGCAAAGCTCCAAATATTTCAAGTATTGACTTTTCCGGAGGAGATATAAAACTTTCATTTGGACAACTGTTGAAAATGAAGAAATTGGACATGCGCCTGTCAGATGTGATGTGTTATGCTCATGCTGAGCTTCCATCCATCATGCCAAATCTTGAGACTCTTTTAATTGATTCGGGTATTGAGGTATTCTCTTGCTGCAGTGCAGCGATACATGTAGTCATACCCTCTGTGTGATCTTTCCAAACATGACATATTTATTGTGCAGGTGGTTAATGCACCAATGGTGCTTACCAAATTCCTCTACCTCAAGCATCTAACCATTCTGATTTCGGAAAGGACATTTTCCCCACCATATAATTATTTTTCTCTGGTTTATTTCTTTGATGCGTCTCCTTCCTTGGAGACTTTTTTCTTGGATGTAAGGCACTGTCTGTCCTATCCTTCAAAGGTATCTGGCCACTTTGTTGGGTCCATGATCTAATTTACTTTTCATCATCAGGTGCCTCATGAAGATGTGAAGCATGAATCAGTTTTTGGAGGTTCCTCGCATTTGAGGGAGCTGCCTGAACAACAACACAACTGCCTCAAGATTGTGGATATCATAGGGTTTAGCTCTGCAAAGAGCTTGGTTGAGCTAACATGTTGCATTGTCAAGAACGCGGTCTCACTTGAGTGTCTTACATTGGACACCTTCGTGATCCTGAGAGGTGTTCTGGGGAAGCTAATGGAACTTGCTGGCCCATTAGAGATGATGTGCTCAGGGAAGCCTCTAGAGCGGTGTTGGCCATAAAAATGTATATTGAACACAAAGTTGCGCCTACATCTAAGTTGACTGTTCTGGAGCCTTGTGCACGGTGTCATTCCCGTTGATGATGGTACTACAGATCAAATTGCAGCCCGCAAGATGCTGATGATATCTGGATTATGGAGGGTGGTAGATGGCATAAGTTATTGCGATTGTGTCATATGTGATCGTTCTAGTGTAATTGGATAAGTATGCTGAATGTACTTTATATTGTCACTATAATAAGTTTGGTTGATGTCGTAAGTTATGTAATTACACCATGCGCAATAGCTTAACAAACCTTGTTTTGTTGGTTATTGGATAAGTTACTTTAACTGTGCAATATATTGTCACAATTTAGTTACATATGAAACCATGTTTTGTTTCTTGTAAGATTATAGCCTATTGATTGTTTAGGTTTCTTTTTATCCTGTATCATTTGTGTTGATTTTTTTTTTTTTTTTGAAGCTAGATATGATTTTATTGCTTCATCAAGTTTTTCTTTTAAAAAGGTATGTTGTGTTGTCTGCCTGAATCGATTCACTTATAGTCTTATAGACTGATGCAACCCAAAATTCTTTGCAATGGCTTCCAAATCCAGAAAGGGACAAGCCTACATGGCATTTGGCAATGATATGGATTTGGGAGGTCTTTTGAGACTGACAGGGGTCTAGTAGGGTCTTCTTTTTCTTTTTCTTGAGGAAACGTCGTGCATTAACAGTTTGGTAAACATGTTTCTTGGTAAGAGAAACACCCGTCCTCACTACAGTGCTCGTGTTCAGGCGCCCGGACCGTCTTCCTCTTCTTGATCAGGGTCTAGTTGAGTGCAAAGAACCCTCTCTCATGACCGCACCTCGAGATGATCAATAAGTACATGCATTACAGTAAAAGTCTACTAGCACTTTGTCAAGTGCAATGGACACTGTTATGACAGCACTTCGAACACTTCATGTCAGCGACGATGGACAAGAGACAATTGCCGAACTGAAGAAGTTGCTGAATCCGATTGTGAGTTCTCCTATTCCCAGAGTTCAGGGGTCAGCTACTCCCTCTGTCCCAAAAAGAATGTCATTCTAGGAATTTTAGGACAGATTATTAAGTAGGTCAAATGACCTCGATTACCCCTATTTATTTGCCATATTAGGTGTTAATTGATTATTGCATGCCTACATGCACATGCACACATGCCAACTTAAGTAAAACGTCATTCTTTTTGGGACAAATTTTGAATCCTAAAACGTCATTCTTTTTGGGACGGAGGGAGTAGATCTTTAGTTATCGTCGAGACCTCCATTGGAAGGAAACAGCGGTGATACTAGGACACCTTGGGAGCGATGTTGCACGATGCGTTAAGTCGTAGTATATGATATGTTTGTTGCAAAAATTCTCTTGATATAATATTCTGAAGATGAGATCCCTGTATTTTCACTTCCATCAAGATGAACGAACCACACTCACCAAGATGATCCCCAAATTGTTTCGGCCCGCTCGCTGTTCTATTTACTAGCATATCGCAACAATAGTGCCTTCATGCTCCAGCACCCCTTGTTCCTTCAGAATCATTCATTAGCGCAATACACAGATCTGGGCCTTTTCAAAATAACTGTACTCCTTGATACGCAAGCCACCGTTTACAGAAAAGGAGCTACATGTAAAACAGTACGAGGACCCGTAATTCTCCCGAGATAGGCAACCTTTTGGGCAGAGTATTCAGTTCACACCAGTGACGAAAAATTACAAAATTGTTACAACATTATACGGCGGCAGCTATCACCAGCAGGCACGATACCCTGGATGCTTCAGTGCTAAACCCCACATCGGTAAGCCATTCCCCTTGGCACAGGATGACTCCCTAGGCTAATTCTTCCTCGTCAGGCTAAAGATTGGATTGCAAACTTCCTTGTGTTAGAATCTCCTGATGAAACGTGCTTGCTTCAAGCTACAGCCGTCTGATTTCCACCAACCCAATACTGCTTCACAGCATACAATATCTTCTCACGCACGAGGGGACCGTCCTCGTGGTCGACCAACTTCGTGTTCCACCTCATGCCCTGAGCGAGGCTATTCACCTTAGTCAAGACATCGACATCGTCCCGCACTATGACGGCACCTTCTGGCCTCAAGATGCGGTCCATCTCCAGGAGAATGTCCTCCATGCTGCACCTATTGTTAGTTTCAATAGATAACATAGATCAGCACAGGAAATTAGAGAAATGGATTCGCTACAGAAGGCAAGAATAACTTACTTGGTCTTATACAAAGTGAAAAGACCACTAGCATGGATAAGATCGTATGTCCTTGGATAAGTAGAGAAAGCCTCACACCTGTCATACATTGCGTCAAATTGTAGCCTAGAACATTACTTTTTTAGTACATTTTTTAGTGTAAAATGTCATACCAGTCATGGTATATGCCGATTAATCCTCGCTCATACACAGCACCCAGTGTAGGCATCTTTGCAATAGTTGGCACAACATTCATTACCCAAGATTTGGGGGAATCTATCGCAGCAGCGAATCCCCCAAAACCTGCATTCATGTCCATAATATTCCTGTATCTACCAGTAAGTAAATATTTGTTCACAGTGCTATAAGCCTTCACATGCTTCTTCCACATTTTATTGTCTTTCTGAAAGGCCTGAGATGAAACCCCTGGAATCAAACCATTAGAAATTCTTGGAGGAACTGCATTGAGCCTGTCTGGGAAAGGCTTGATTGCTCCTCCAGCTACTTCACTTTCATCTTTTACATCTGGAATGGGTGTCACGCAGGCCTTCATCTTCTTGTACCTGATGTAGCAGCAGCAAGTAAAAATCAGGAACAGAAAGGGATTGTAGAAATGAATCAATGATTGATGTTGTTAACAAGATTACAGGAATAGCATACCAGACATCATCTGGGTTTGTTGATTCACACATCTGCACAGTGGATTCACCTTGCCTAGAAGGACAAGACTCAGTGTTTACCCTTTTCCTCCATATTGCCATCTCACCCTTCTCTGAGACCTTTTCCCAACATAGAAGGTCCGCAATTTCCTCTATTCTGTTCTGCTCTGCTTCAAGATCCTCCTTTGTGCGCTGCCAGCCCTTGTAGTTCACCTTCCAATTAATTGGAGGACCAGAAAGAACCCAGTAGCCACCAGGCCTTAGAACCCTATCAACTTCCATCATGTACATTCCATCTGTGAAATGAGAAAATGGTTGAGTTGTAAAATGAAATATGTAAAAACATAGCATGAATATTCAAAGTATTAATGGTAACAAATATTTGCTTTGATGTAGAATACAGAAGGATGAATGGCTAGGCTTACCGTTAACACCCCATGGAATCAAACACCTTGAGCAATGGGCCATGTCAAAGGCCCTTGATGGATAAGGAAGTTTTATTGTACCAAGCACACCAATGACAGCAGGAACACCTCTCTCAAGAGCAAACTGCACTTGTGCCTCATGGGAATCTCTTGGTGCAAATGACATGGCCAAGACATTCCTCTTCAACAAATATGCTCCCCAGCTAGCCACCTGAAATAGTTTCATACGTTAAGACATGAACTAGACTTTGTAGCTAAGCTTGAATTAGCAACAAGTATTATGCACTTTGACATTTCCTCTTACCCCGCAACCAGTGTCAAGAGCAGTTCTGACAGTTCCGTTGGCGATCGGAATGACTGATGCCAGCTGATCAATGTACTTATCTGCTCCTTGAGGGAATTGTGTCCCTCCACCAGGGAATCTGAACACATTGCCCTCAAATTGAACCCAATTCTGGATGGCTTTCTCGACTGTCAAGCTCTTATATGGGCAATTTGCAAAAGGAACATAGTCCCGACTCTTCGGCCATGGGAACGGAGCCACATATCCCTTTGGTGGTGGTATCAAACAGTGAAGCTTTTCCTTCTGCGGCGGGCAGTGCCTCTCTCTGTAGTTCATGTTCTCCCTAGGGAACTTCATCGCCCTGTTCTGATCTTGACAAGGGGTATAATCCGTGAATCGATCAGGGCACGGCTTGAACTTCTTCACCGGCGAAACAAGATCGCTGGAGCTGCTGCCAGCTTTAGAATGGTGCGTGTCGAAGCTGAGGTTCGGCAAGATTGTGCAGTCGGTGCGCTTGGTGATCTCCAGAGCGATGCTGTCACCCTTGCCGAACCCGCTCTTCTGCCACGCTCCGAGGATGTAGAAGAAGCAGCACATGCCAATGACTATGCATACGGACACCGTGCTCCTTGTCCTGTTGTCGGTGGAGCTAGCCTTCACAGCCATGGCTTCACACTGGTGAATTAGACATTAAAAGACAATATTTTTACCAACTAGTATGAAGTAGTAGGAGACAATCAAAAGGAACCAGGATTGATTAAATCAAGATATCCCCCTTGACGCAATCATGGGCAGTACTAATCCAAGAAAAAAGCCCCATTCATCTATCACATCAGTGCGCCCTAACCACCGAACTTTACAAAAATCGTAAAATGCCGTCAGATCCCTAGTTGCCAAGACGAGAAGGAAGCCAAAAAGGGACGAACAATGCCGGCAACACGGTCTCCGCAACAAATCAGCCGTGGCATTGCAGCTAAGAGAATCCGAAGACGCCCCGATGGCCGCAGCACCGGGATCTTGGCGACGACCACGAAGCAAGAAGGCATCTAAAAGAAAGCGGGCGGAGCAAAGGAGACGACGGCTCACCGGATGGATCCAGGGCAGAGTGCGCCGCCTCCTACGGGAACGCGAACGCCAGCTTTCGGCGGCGGCTGCAAAAATCTGAGGCTTTGGCCGGGGTTTTTGAGGCTGTGGGTTTGTGCGATTTTCAGGGGGGGCGGAGTGCGGGTTCCCCCACCCGGCGGCTTTACAGTTCGGCTCCCACTCCCCCCTTCTTCCACCTCCACCGACGGAGGAACAATGCCCGCGCCGTGGATGGGGATGGCCGGATGGGGACCGGGTTTCGGAGAGGAAAAAGCGGAAAAAAAAATGTTAGAGCTCGGGGCTTTGGAAGGAGGCGGTCGCTCCCTGGCTGAGCTGGCGGCCTAGTTTCCCGGTTCGTGGATGGGGTAGGGTGCACCTTGAGACCCGACCTGGACAGAACTCGAAAGAATAGTTTGGTATTTAAGTCTTGTTTATTTAGGTTTTGTTTGGCACAGCTCAACTTCACCAGTAGAGCTGTTTTTTAGAAAACAACTTCATGAGCGGGGGAGAGTCATGTTTTTGCAGCTTCACCGTGTGCTTAACTCTGTGAGAGCGAGTTTTCAGAGAAGCTGACCAGAGAGCTGGGCAGAGAGCTGACCGTTTGGCTATTGAAATTGTGAAGTTGCTCGTGAAGCCACTTATGAAGCTGCTCGTGAAGCCGCTTATGAAGCTGTACCAAACGGGTCCTTATTAGTTCCATTAAAGTTACAATTCACTCATCATATAAGATGTTTTTAACACTAATTAAAAGTATTAAGCGTAGATTAATAAACAATTCATTCTCGCATGTTAAATCTCAAGATGAATTTATTCAACTCGATAAACAAAGTGGTGCTACAATAAACGTGTGATTTTCATGTGAGTTATGAAATTAGTTTTTTTATTAGTATTGAGAAACTCCTTCTGATATCCTATAAATATCCAATGTGACGCTGAAAAGTTTTTCACTAACAAACTAAACAAAACCTTACTAGCTAGTGTATTTGTTTCATTCAAGACTCTAGTATTGGGAAATTGTTTTTTAATGAATCAGGAGTTGTCCATTATGGCCCACCTTGTTTGCGTGGCTTGTCATCAACCACGCAATGGTACTTTTATCTCACACCAAATCAGCACCAGCTACCAGCTATCAGCCAGCTAGCCAGCGGTAGTTTTCTTTCACGACAAATCAGCACCAGTCAGCCGAACAAGGTTTCGTTGGTGAAAACCTTTGCGGTGTCACAGCGGATGTTTCCTGTAATGTCGGCAGGGGTGTTCGGATACTACTAAAAAACTAATTTCGGAACTCACTTGGAAATCGCGAGATGAATTTTAAGTCTAATTAATCTATCGTTAACACATTTACTGTAGCATGATATTTAAATCATGAAATAATTAGGCTTAATACATCCATCTCGTAAAGTTATTGCAAATTGTGTAATTAGTTATTTTTCGTCTACATTTAATACTCCATGTATATGTGCAAACATTTGATGTTACGGGTGAACAATATGTTTCAATAAAAACTTCTCTCCAAAATAACTAGCATTGTGAGTAATTTTTGGTGGGCTAGAGTACAAGAGGAGGATGTCTCCAAACTATTTCACTTCGGGGCCTGGGAAGACATAGCCTCGTTCTCCAAATAGAATGCACTATTGCCTCTGAACATGATCAACAATTGTCGGCTGTTCTAAAATCTAAGTATTACAACAATACAAGTTTTCGGAATGTACCTAAAAACCTCTCAATGTCTTTTTAGCACTATCTTGAAAATCGAACATCACATAGATGATAACAGATTCTATCAAATATCTCAGCTAACAAAACCATATGAAATCACTCTTGGTCTTCTTTTTGAAAAACATTCATTCTCACATGTACGATCCTCCAATCAACACACAACTCTTAAACAAAATACATGCTTCTCTTTCACCATATAGCAATAGATATATCCACCCAGATGCTCTCACCGTTTTACAAAAAGTTTGGAAACGCAAAATCGTACATTCTAGGTACACAACTTTTGTCTGGCGTCTTATTGGGCAAACTCTAGCAACAGCTGAAAGAATCGGACAATTCTCATTCACATTGATAACAACTGTTCAAAATGTGATCAAATGGAGACAGATTATCATATATTTTTTCAGCTGCAACTTCTCCAAAGATGTCTGATGTGCTGCATCTCCACCATTACGAACAGAGCATCTTCCACAAGGCAATCAAGGCATACAGTAACATGTAATAGCAATCCTTCCTCCAAACTGTAACTTGCATGATATACAAAATATTGTAACAACATAAAATAGTCTATAGAATATGTTTAAGCCAAATGTTGCATACAACAGAATACAAGCGATATTATGTTGTGGTTTAAGTTAACCATTACAAATTTTATAAATTATTTTTATGTTAAATTCAGATATATTAAGATTGAAAAATTTTCTACGGGACACTGCATCTTTGTGAAATTAGCTGTAGGACACTGAAATATATTTTCTTTGCTGTAACACACTAGTTTCTTTGTTGTAGGACACCGCCTAGTGTCTTGTAGCCAATTATTTTTTCTATAGTGTCCCACAGTAATATTGAAAACGAGCAGTGTTGTCGGTGTCCGGATTAGCACCGGCACCAACTAGTGATTTACGCTGGAATCTGTTTCTCGATGGTCGGCGCAAGACTAATGAGAAGCGGGATTTATCCTGGTTCCGGCCACGCGGCCGTACGTCCAGCAGGGTGTGCTTGCGCACTGTATTAGCTTGCACCGGTGGTGCCTGTAGAGGGGAGCTACAAGCAAGGCGGGAGAGGAGGAAATCCCCCCACGTCCCTACTAAGGTGATTGAGGCAAGTGCCAATATCTAGAACAGGGTGGTGTGCTGTATGCGAGTGAGAGTGAGTGTCATCCTCCTCGCGTAGGGAGCTCTGCCTCTCCCTTTTATAGGCCAAGGGAGGGCAGTTACAACGATGGCAGTCGGCACAGTAGCTGCGTACTAGCAGGTATGGCGCCGGCGGTCTTGTCCCGCACGTCATGGTTCCTGGCGCGAGTTGGCACCCTCCGGCTTCCGCGGGCGGCGCGGCGGTCACTGTGACCTGTCCTGCTTTGACTTCGAGGGGCTGCCCCTGCTGAATCGAGGGCCTGACCGCCGGGGGAAGGACCGGAGTTGGTGGTGCGGGACTGCGGCGCGTCACCGGCCTGTCCGCACAGTGTTGCGCAGCTTATCGCACAGCGCCGGGATGGCGGCACAGCGCCGGGGATGGCGGTACAGCGCCCGGGATGGCGGAGGAGACGCGGCGCACGCCGCCCGTACGGCAGCACCGGTCGAGGCGTGCGCCCGCGCGTCGCCCGTACACCTTTTGAGGGTGCCCCCATACCCTTTCGAGGGTCTCGCCGTAGGGGGAGGACGGGAGCAGGTAGCACAGCGCCGCGGAGTGACGCCGGCCTGTCCGCACAGGGCCAGGCATGGATGCACAGCGCCGGGGATGGCGGTGCAGTGCCCGGGATGGCTGTGCTGCGCCGGAGTTGGCAGAGGAGATGCGGCGCACGCCGCCTGTACGGCGGCGCCGGTCGAGGCGTGCGCCCGCACGTCTCCCGTACACCTTTCGAGGGTGCCCCCATACCCTTTCGAGGGTCTCGCCACAGGGGGAGGACGGGAGCAGGTAGCACAGCGTCGCGGAGTGACGCCGGCCTGTCCGCACATGGCCAGGCATGGCTGCACAGTGGCGGGTTAGGCCGCACTGTGGCGGTGTCAGGCGCCCTGGCTGTGTCAGTGGCGCGGTGTGGGGGAAGATTCACCCTTGACTTTGGCGTCCCGCTGCGGGGCTGGGCATTAAATACCGCTGCCAGGCAGAATGGGGACGGCTGCCCGCTCGAGGGGGGCCGAACCCCTCGAGCGAGGCGGAAACCCGCTCGAGGGACCGAAGCCCCCGAGCGAGACGGGAACCTGCTCAAGGGACCGAAGCCCTCGAGCGAGGCGGAAATTCGCTCAAGGGACCGAAGCCCTCGAGCGATACGGAAGTCTGCTTGAGGAGCCGGAGCCCTCGAGCGAGGCGGTCAAGCGGGCCTTCTCGGCGCAGCTGCTGCCGGGCCGTAGCAGGCCGTGGGCCCGTGATGTCCCGTGACCGGGGCTCGAGGAACGGTCCTTGGGCGGATTGCGTATAACGAGGGGGTTACCCCCTTAGTTAGGGGACCCCTAATGACCGTCCCCGACAGTAGCCCCCGAGCCTTTGCCGGGAAGGGGACCGTTCCGGCAAAGGATGTCGTTCTCGGGCGCTATGTGCGAGTTCGTCCTCTTTTGATCATGCATGTTTTCCCGTGGGGGCGCGCTAGCGCACCCGCGGGTGTAAGCCCCCGAAGCCCTGCAGGAGTGCGTGTGCTCGTGCAGGGGTTGAATGCGTAGGGTGATGCAGCTCGCCTTGCGTTTGTTTCAGCCGGCCACGGCGGTATTTCAGCCGGCATCGGCAATCTATGCAGGTGGGGGGCATCGTGTTGACCCTAGACGTTTCGAGTAGGCTGACCGTTTTCGGGGGCGCAACCCTAGGTGGGTTGATGCAGCGATCGTCGAGGTGGTCGTGGTGTGAGGAACCCCGAGCCCTGGCCCAATCAGGGACGATCGGATGAAGACTCTTGGCTTTATTACGACCCTCGTTGCCCTTCCACAGGGTAGAGGGGTGAGGCAAACCGTGCTACCCTCGAGCGGGCGACGAGCAATGATTGCCTCGGCGAGCTGTTAATAGATAGTTCAAGTGGGCGTCCGTGCCCCATTCGATAGGGGTCGGCTCGTGGTCCGGAGATACGTCCATGTAAGCGCTTGCAGAGGTTTGCCAAGCAGGACTCGGCCCCGTTCGCTAGGGGCCGAGGGCGCGGAAGCACTCCCTCGATGGGATCCCTCGATTGGCTGCCTCTGTCTTGGCCTTGAACACGATATGTGGGGCGCCCCCGAACTTCGCGTTCGGGGTCAGGCTCGATTGCGCGCGCCCCGATCGTTCCTGACTCTGTCGATCTGAGGCGCCTGTTCGAACCCGTCGAGGGTCAGGCTCCGTACCTCTGATCAGTAGGGCAGTTGCGGGAGCGCCGAGCGCTCCCGTCTTGGCGGACCTGTGGCGCTCGCCGATCCGTCATCGAGTCGAGCTTCGAACCACTGATCAGTATATCCCCGAGTCGAGGGGCATCTGCGGCACCTGTCGCACCCTCAGCGGGCCGGGCCTCGAGCCGCTGATCAGTAGAGCCCTGCGGGCCTGAGCCCTGGGCTTCCTCGAGTTCGTCTTCGAGGGTATGCTGACAGGCCGTGGCCCTGCGGCCTCAACCTATTTCGGATTGGGGCGCTAGCCACATCCCTTCGAGGGATCAGACCTCGAATCCCCGGCTCGGGGTTTCCTGGGGCTTCCCTTATGCGAGAAGGGATCCCCGGTGTGCGAAAATCTGTCCACAGGATGGTTGGCTGCCGCGCCCACTCGATTGTGGCTGACATGGCACGAGGCAGGCAAGGCGGGCGCGCCTTTTAAGGTGACACGACGCGGGCGACGCGTGACGGCAATAAGACGGGACGCGACATCCCTTGGATTACCGCGCGGTAATCATGGCGCGCGCGCGTGCGTGCGGTAGTTTCGGCGCGGTGGGGCCTTACTGTCAGCGACGAGCGGTACCCACCGCATTAACTGCCGCCGCCTGATGCGTTTTCGGGGGCTCCGCCCCTTCCTACTCTATAAAAGCAGGGGAGCGCGGTGGGAGCGCCTCACCTTTGCCATTCGCATCCGCCTCTTGCTCCTTGTCTTCCCCATCGTCGCGCATCCCGCCACTTCGGATTCGCTCGCACTCCATCGCTCTGCATTCGCTCGCGCTCCGCCGCTCCCATCATGTTTGCGGTCCGAGTGTTGGATGCTCATCCGTGGCCCCGGTCGTCGGTGGACCTGCAATCCATGGAGGGGCTTGTCGCCGGCGGTCAGTTGGCGCCAGCTGGTGACGAAGCGAATCCGACGTGGATCATCCCGCCGGCATCGCACCGGGAGCCGTCCCCTCCGCCGGGCTACGTCGTGAGTTTCGTGCGGCTGCATGAGCGAGGATTCAACGCCCCCGCGAGCAAGTTCATGCGGGGGTTGTGCCACCACTATGGGGTGGAGCTTCACAACTTCGCTCCCAACGCCATTTCGCAGGCGGCTTCCTTCGTCGCCGTCTGTGAGGGGTTCCTAGGGATCCCGACGCACTAGGACCTGTGGATCCACCTCTTCCGAGGAGAGCTCCACACGCTTGCCGCCGGGGAGAGGAGGACGCGCCGGGCCGTACGCGCCGGCGAACTTACATTTGCAGCGCGCGACTCCCGGAAGGAGCTGTACCTACTCTGCACGATGACGACGAACAACGCCGACTGGGAAAAGGGTTGGTTTTATCTTATCAACGACGGTGCCGGGCTCCCGCCGTATACCGGGAAGGTGGTGAAGGAGAGACCGGTGTCTTGGGCGCATGGGGTGTCGCCCGCGTCGAGGCAGGCGAGGCTCGAGCCTCTCACCAACGCCCTGCGCCAGTTGGCGAACACCAGGCTGACCGTGGCGGCCGTCATCGCCAACTTTCATCTCCGGCGGGTGATCCCTCTCATGGAGAGGGAACTTCTCATCTTCGAGATGAGGAGCGACGCCGACCCCGCGGCCCTGGCGCGCTCGCGGTTGCTAGAGGAGCCGCTCCCTCAGGCATACGCGGCTACGAGAGCGAGGCGTGTGGTGAACCTCAAGGTGGTTCCACACAGCGACGACGACTTGTGGTCGTTCGCGATGCTCCCGGATGCCGACCTGGTGAGACTTGATTTCTTGTTTTTGTCTGTCTTATTCCGATGTTCAATCTAACCGTGGTCACCAGTGACAGGGGGTGCGCGTCAACATCCCCACCTCAGATCCGCTGACGCCCAGGTCACACGCTGCCAACCGCGCCAGGCAGCAAAGGGAGAAGGGCTTGGCGGACCAGGCGAAGGAGAAGAAGATCCGGAGGCAGGAGTGCCTCGACAGGTACAATGAGGAGTACCTGTTGCGGGAGCAGCAGGGTCTCCCCCCCCCCCCACCAGAGCCGGTGGACACGTCTTCGGACGAGGAGGAGAGCGAGGGGGAGCGGACCATCTCCGACAGGTGGGAGGCCGCGCCGCCCCATCACCGAGAAATGAAGAGGTCCTCGCGGAGCCTGTTCGAGGGGTGGATACGGTGTCCCTCGATGAGGGAGCGCCGTCGGAGGTGCCGGCCGGGTCTGGGGTGGCGCCCCCAGAGTCCTCGAGGAAGCGCAAGCGGGGCCTCTCCGGCATAAGGTGAGTCACATTTTGCTCTCCGTGTTCTCGATATCATGTATCGGACTGCCCATTCTTCTTCTCTTCCGTTGTTAGGACGGCACCTGTTGTCCCTGGCCTTGCGCCCGTCAAGGCGCTCAAGGTGGGGGCGCAAGACGCGCTGCGCACGACGAGGCCCCGCTCGGCGAGGACCTCACGGGCGACGGTGGGTACGGCAGCGGCAGGCGAGGCGTCGCGTGTCGCTGCCGCGGCCACAGGGCTGCAACGGCGGGAGGAGGTAGCGGCAGATGCCCTGCGGGCGGCGGTGACCCACGATACCCGGCGGGGGCGAGAGCAGGCCTGTGCCGCAGGTCGGGGAGCAGAGGGCCGCGGAACGGCCGGGGCTCCTGCTGATGGTGGTTCGGCCCCCGGTGGGGGTCGAGCGGCCGTGGCGACCGCGCCAGCCCCTAGGCCCGCGCCCGAGGTGCTGGTGGTGCGGTCTGATGGCTGTGTGATGTCGCAGGCGCTGGCGACTGGTGCTGGGGCGTCGACGTCCGGCGTCGTGGTCCCGACGTACAGCGCCAGCGCGCCGCAGTGGGAGCAGAGGCTCCGGCTTCCTGGAGTTTCACCACGTCTGGTGGAAGAGGCGAGGTCGGAGGGGGAGCTGTGGCGGGAGTTCGGCGGCCTCGGCGCCTCCCTTCAGAACGCCCTCGTCGACGCCCTCCAGCTTCACAGGGGCCGGTCGCTCCAAGTCTTTCGAGTAAGTGTGTTTGCCCAAGGGCCGCTTGGTTCACTTTCCTCGTTTGCGTGCCTTTCATTAGACTTTGTTTCTTCTTTCTCTCCTTCCTCATCCGCAGGAGTTGCAGGGGCAGGTGGGCGAGAGGTTCGCCCACATTGCTGAGCTGAGCTCGGACCTCAACTGGTACCGGGCGCAGTACGACACCCTGGACGCGATGGTGGAGGCCCTGCGGACGGACAACGACTGGCTCGAGTACAACCTCCTCCGTGTGGAGGAGGAGCGTGACTCCCAGCGGGCTGCGGCAGCGCAGAGGGCCAGGGAGGCCGAGGGGTTGAAGGTCGTGCTCCAGAGGAAAGAGGAGGCGCTGACGGCGGCGAATGAGGAGCTGCGGAAGGCGCGCGCGGCGCACGCCGAGGTCCAGGTTGCGTTGGCGCAGAAGGAGACGACCCTCACCGAGGCACAGGCCCAACTCCAGCAAGATCGCACCACCCTCGTGGGAGTGAGGTCTTGGCAGACCCAGGCCGAGCAGAAGACCCAGGAGGTCGAGAAGCTGGGTGTTGCTCTGTAGGAGAAGATCGAGGCGCTCACCGTGGTGGAGGGCCAGCTCCAGCAGGAGCGCGCCGCGCGTGTGGAGGCGCAGACCCAGCTTCAGCAGGAGCGTACCGCGCTCGAGGATGCCCGGTCCGCCTTCCAGCACGAGCGCTCAGCGTGAGAGGAGGCGCAGTCCCAGCTCCAGCAGGAGCGTGCCACACTCGCGGAGGCCAGGACCGCGCTCCAGCTTCGAGAGGCAGAAGCCGAGCGGCTTACCGGGGCCCTGGTTCAGGAGGGTGTCACCGTCGAGGCCCTGAGGTCCGCCGTCAGGGAGAAGGACGCCTCGATTCTGCAGCTACGACAAGTGGCTGGAGCCGTGCGTACGGAGCTCGAGACGGAGACGAAGCAGATCGAGGGTAAGTTGCAGCCCCCGAGCCCTTATTTATCGTTCAGGCTCATCGAGATTCGCTCTCGACTCACCTTTTCTCATCCCAGGACTGCGGAAAGCTCTGGGGGAGTCAGCGATGCAGGCGGAAGCGCTCCAGGCGGCCTACATCTCGTCGCAGCAGGAATTCGCGACCTTGGAGTGGGCGGCCCTCGAAGCGTGTCAAAGCATCGACGAGGGTACCGGCTTGTCAGGGAGCTCGCTGGCGAGTCGCCTTCGGGCACTGAGCGGCCGCGTCGTCGAGCGCATGAAGGGCGCTCTCCTTCTCGGTGTTCAGAAGACCCTCGCGAAAGTGCATCTAGGCCCCTAAGTGGATTTTGGTGAATTGAATGACAAGGCGATTAAAGGACTAATATATTTGTCTAAGATTGTGAGCTGGTTTTGTTTACATATTCATGAGCAATTATTAAAGTACTTATTTATGGATGAATATTATTTGGCTCACATTGGAAAAGACAAATATATGGATGATCCTAATGCATAAGTGACAAATATCAAGCAATAAAGGAAGATAAATATTGGGATAATTTGAGAAGGTCAATTCATGGTCTCCCATATGAATACGTAGCTTGATTAAAATTACAAGGATCATAAAAGAGAAGATGGTAATTCTCTAAGTCAAGTGCAAGGCTTCATGTGTTTATTGAAAGAGGACATAAGGATGAGTGTACACATTATGGTTCTAATTTGAAAGCTTGCACATTCGTTGTCAATCAAGATCAAGCATTTGAAGCGGGTTTTCAAATGAAGATTAATTGTGTATGAAGCAAAGTGGAACTCAAAAGTGGATAGGGTAAGTGATGAAGAGATCAACCGAGGTGTCTAGGGTGAGGGACTAAGCAATCTTTGGGGCCCTAGCTAAGCCGCCATTTCGTGTTTTGCTAAGGTGAAGTTCTAGCATCCGTGGGGTCTCCAAGTATCATATCCAAACCTTAACTGAGGGAAGCAATGCAAGTCATCACCATGTTAAGATTGGCAATATGGAGTGACTTATGGATCCAAGTATGCATTCTTATGCTAGATGGAAAGATCCTAAGTCATTAGCTCAAGTATGGACGTGCTCAAGTCAAAGGCTATGTGAAAACCCTCAAGTGAATATTGATCAAGTATGGCAAGATTGAAGATATCCAAGCTCAAGAGATCAACAAAGTGTTTTTATGTATTCTTGAGTATAGGTATGCCGTACTATCAAGAGGGATGCAACTTAGCGAGTTGACCAAGTCAAAGTGCTCATTAATTGACCTAAGTGAGATCTAGCCTTAAGAGCCTTAGAGTGTACTAACAAACCTTCCTAACCTAACCTTAGCCACTTCATCTCTTTGGTGAAGTGTTAGAATCATAGAAAGGGTTTTGGGGGTGTCTCGGGCCTGACCGGTCTGACCGGTCAGGGGCACCGGTCTGACCGGTGCCGCTAGCCCCAACGGCTAGTTTTTCGAACACCGGTCTGACCGGTGTGGAGCACCGGTCTGACCGGTGCCGCCCGTGGACTAACGGCTAGTTTTCTCCTTTGAGGGGTATAAATACCCCAAGCCTTCTTCAAGTGAGGCTTGCTGTTTCTAGTGACATTGCTGAGGTCCCAAGCCATTTCTAACAAGCTCCAAGCCTTAGTGGCTCTCCCCAACCCTCTCTTTGTGAGATTTGTGGATTCAAGCCATTTCCTTGGTGTTGGGTTGAGAGAGTGAGCTCAAGAGCGACCTTGTGAGCTAACAAGAGCATTTCCATAGCTTGAGCACTTTGGTTTCGCATCTACAAGCGTTGAAGCGTTTGTTACTCTTGGAGGTTTGCCTCCTAGACGGCTAGGCGTCGCCGGCTAGCTCCCAACGTTGTGGTGAGCAGCGGGAAGTTTGTAAGGGCTGCGATCTTGCCTCTTCGTGGAAAAGATCCCCTTAGTGGAAAGGAGGAAAGTGGTTGAAAGAGACCCGGCTTGTTGTGGGAATTGTCCCTTACAAGCTCCTCAACGGAGACGTAGCCATTCCTTAGTGGGTGGTGAACTTCGGGAAACAAATCCTTTGCTTCTTCGTGTGGTTTGACTCTCTAAGTTGTTTTTTCTAGCATATTTGTTTTGCTTCCGCTTCGATCTACTTGGGTGTGCTACTTGTGTGTGCAGGGCTCATTACCTTGCTTGTGATCATCTACAAAGGCCACTCACCAAGTTTGGTTCGTGCTAGAAGTCAAGAGGTGCTTGAAGTTGTTTTTGCAGGTGCTCTGTGCTACACCGGTCTGACTGGTGAGGCGCACCGGTCTGACCGGTGCCTCCTGTGAAGTCCAGTGCTTGACCGGTCATCACCACCGGTCTAACCGGTGGAACACTGTCAGCTCAAGTGATCGGGGAAGAAGAGTTTATTTTGGTCGTCACGCCTATTCACCCCCCCTCTAGGCGACATCAAGGTCCTTTCAATTGGTATCAGAGCTTGGTGCTCCGATTCGAGCTTAACCGCTTGGAGTTCTTCGATGTCGACAACTCGTGAGGTACCGTTTGAGCCTCTAGCTCTAGATGGCTCAAACTATGCATCTTGGTCAATTCATGTACTCAATCGCATTAGGACCATGGGTCCACTTGCCGAGAAGATTGTTGTTGCTAGCATTCTACCTCCTCATCTTAGGGAAACCAAAATCGACTTGTCAAAATCATCCCTAGAGGACTTAGAGTGTTGGCAATGCAACTCTCGAGTATTTAACTATATTTGTAGTGCTTTGAGTGATGATGTGCAGGACTTCATCTATGAGAAACTTGAGATTGATGCACACGCCATTTGGGAGATTCTTCGTGAAGAATATGAAAGGCCTAAATGGATTGATCAAGAGCAAACCATGATGAAGGCACTTGAGGAGAGCTCTATGTCGTCATTCAACATCACTGAGCCTCAAGTGTCACTTCCCAAGCAAGGAGAAGGCCAAAGAAGCGAAGACCCTGTCCCTCTGCAGGGACCGGTCAGACCGGTGCCGGCAGAGGCACAACTATTTGCTTGATGGCCAAGAAGGAAAAGAAGAAAAGGACCAAGGGAGGAAAGATTGAGAAGAATGAAGCTTCAAGCTCCTTGGCCAAGGAACTTGAGGCTCTCAAATCCGAGAATGCCTCCTTGGTTTGTAAGTATGATTCACTCGCTAGACAATATGATAAGGTTATCAAATCCTTTGCGTGTGTAGCTGCAGTGGATCAAGAAAATGAAAGGCTTGAAGAAAAGCTAGGAAAGCTCACTAGTGAGCATATGGCTCTACAAGCCGATCACAAGGGACTTGAGTGTTCCTATGAGGAGCTTGTCGATTCTTATGCAACACTAGAGATAGCCCATGAGGTTGTGCTTTCATCAGTAAAATTTATGCAATCTCTATCTCACACATGCACATGCTCACAAGTTCAAATTGATTTATCTTGCGTTAATGATTGTTTGTCTCAAGCAAGCCAATCTAGCATTGAGCATATACTTGTAGAATCTTGTGATGACCTCATTGCTAAAGAAAATGATGAACTCAAGCAAGAGGTTGAAAAGCTTTAAAAAGACTTGTATGTGTTGAAGGAGAAGAGCAAAGCGCAACCTTCTCAAGATAACCGTGAAGACATGGTGAAGAAGCTTGAGAAGGGATCAACCGTCACTAGCTCAACCCCTCAGCTACATACAAGGACCCACAAGCACAAGATTCAAGAAAAGAGCAAGGTTGGGCAAGTCAAGTCCCAATATCACCCAACCAAGCACAAGACACAAGAATCGCTCTCCAAGAAGCCTAGAAGCTCAAACAAGTGGAGAGTGTGCTACCGGTGCAGAGAGAAGGGTCACTTTGCCGACTCGTGCCCAAGTGTGAAGATGGGCAGTGGCACTGACCGTGACCGGTCAGACCGGTGCATGCCACCGGTCAGACCGGTGACGGCCAGGGTAGCCCTACCTCAAGCAAACAAGGCAAAGAAGACCTCTTCAACAAGAACAAGGCTCAGAAGCAAGCATGGACAAGAAATTATAAGGAGTGATGTGACCAACAAGAACAAAAGCCGCATTTGCTATGAATGCCGTCAAAAGGGTCACATGGGCAAAGATTGTCCAAATGGTAACATTACTAAATCAAATCTAGTCCATTATGATTTCTATAAGCTTAGGAACGATAAAAATGGAACTTGTGCTATGAGGGAGATTAGTTCACCTCAATGTAGCATGAGAGCCATTTGGGTTCCTAAGCACCTTGTGGCTAACCCAATAGGACCCAACAAGTGTTGGGTACCAAGAAGTGTTTGCTGAGCTTGCAGGTCGGAAGAGATGCATTGAACACATGGTTAGAAGGCTTGAAAATCACGATTGATCAATTGGCCATGTGAAGGGCAAATTCATATAAATCTTGAAATCAATGACATCTCGGTAACTAGTACTCCTTGGTTGAGTCTAAGTCACTCTTAGTTCTTCTTGAATACTCATGTAACGCTTATCTTGTATGAGTGAAACATGAGGTAGTGACTTTGACTATTTTATGAAAATTTACTCTCTCATGCCATTCGATGCGTTTAATGTCTCTCTAGTAGAGAATTGGCTTGTCTATGTTGCAGGACTTGAATTAGTAACTCATTCAAACATTCAAGGAACAAGAAGGGCAAAATCACCAAATAAGCGTGCACTGGTGGTCACCGGTCTGACCGGTGACAGGCACCGGTCTGACCGGTGCTGGCCCAGTGAGGCTGTTGGACGGGTGACCCGGCACCTGTGCCCGGGTAACCTGGTACGCCTCTGTGTGCTGCAGGGTGACCCGACCCCTATGGCCGGGTGACCCGGGAATGACCCAACTTTCAAGAAAAAAAAAGGGGTGATTTGGCGTCAAAGGTAATGAGAGACTCGACACATTTCAATTAATAAATCATTTATGTGTTGTGACCAACTTTGGAATGAGCCTCACCAAGTTCTTAATTGAATAAAGTGCTTCGTTCAAGAAATTCAAAATATCTCTAGCACTATTTAAGGGGGAGCTCATTGCAACACTTGAGTCACTTGTGGGACTAACAATTTCTTCTAGTGATCTTGTAGTCTTACTCTTTTGTGCATCACTAAGCAAGCTCTTGATAAGTATAACTCCCTAAAGATAAGTAAGAGCTAGCACCATTCAAAATTCAAATATATGCACAAATGAAATGGTCTTAAGGCAAAGGTATGTTTTCATGAACCTCATTGAATACCGGAATGCATCTAGGCCATAATACCATGCTAGTGTGCCATCCTTAGCATGTAATTGCTTCAAGTGAATTTTTGTGTGCCTCTCTAGATATTTGGTTGATACCTTTGCTTTCCCTCGTCTTTGTGTCTCGAGGTTGAAGGTATGAGTCAAATATTCTTGAAAAGCCATTCATTTGAAGTGGATGCATGCACTTTGTGACATAGGATAGACTTTTCGAAAAATCAACTAGTATGTGTAGGAACTGTGCTCATCTTAAAAATATTTGATTTTTGGTCTTTGTGACCCAACCAACTTAGTTGTGACTATAGTTACCCTTGTTTGATTGATGGCTAGTCACAATTAAGGAGATTTTCTCAAGTCCATTAAATCCATCTCTCTCTCTCTTGGAAGAATCAAGAATTATCAATTAAATTGGATTATCCTCCATTCTTTCAAGACTTTGGCAATATATGGATCAATATCACCTCTATATCTTTTATCCAATCTTTGAGAAGGAGAAAGGAGCCAAAATCTTTTCAAAGTGTGTCTCAGGGGCGCACCGGTCTGACCGGTGCGGTCCACCGGTCTGACCGGTGGCGACCCTAGGTCACAAATTCCTTTTTCTGAGGTTTAAATGGAAGAAAATTGTTTTATAAAATATCTGGTGAAGATTTAAGGAGCAAAATCTCAAAATGGAAGAGAAGGATCGGAACTTCCGAGGCTACGTCGGTTCTACCGATATGGATTCTATGTTGAAATTATCAAAATCTTCGGTACTACCGAGCACGGGTCGGAAAAACCGCTAAGGACTCACTGGTCTGACCAAGTGCAGTCACCGGTCTGACCGGTGGCTCACACCGGTCTGACCGGTGGCGCCCGACTTCAACCCGTGGGCCCACAGTAAAAAGAATCTATCTTTTACCCTCTCCCCCCTCTCTCTCCTCCATTATTCACTAGGGCTCATCTCCTCCAAACCGTGAAGACCACCTCTCCTCCCTCCTTCCACCTCTCTCTTCTCCCATGGAGATTTGAAGATTCAACCAAGGAAAGACCACAAGATTGGAAGCAAAAGGATCTCCCAAGGCCCCTCTTCAGTTCCCCCTTCGAGTTCTTTGGATTCCATTCAAGTTCTTCTCTCCAAAGGTATTCAAATCTTCGTTTTGCCCGATCTCTTTACTCCGTGCAAAGATTTGAATTTCCTTTGGTATATCATCTCCTGAGAACCCCTAGAAGACATACCTATAGATCCATAAAGTTTCGTTGGACACATTGTGAGAACCCAAGATTTGGGGTCGGACGGCCTTCACCGGTCTGACCGGTGGCCGTCACCGGTCTGACCGGTGACGCGTGTCCAGTCCCAAATTTTGTTTTCTTCATGCTTTTCAACACATATCTGTATTAGGGTGTCTCATGTCTATCTAGACCAAATCTTAGAGTCATAGCTGCTCAGATTGGATGTTGGGGCAATTGGCTCTGTTCTGGGTGGCACCGGTCTGACCGGTGCCCATCACCGGTCTGACCGGTGTGGCCCAGAGCAGACCCAATTGTTCTGAACTTTCAAGAATCTTTTTCCGTTTCGATTTAATCTGGTTCCTAGAGTCTTATGCACTCTTGTCATCCTTTTTGTGACTCAGTACAGCAGCTATGGTCAGGGAAAAGGAAGGTGCTAAGAAGAGAAGAGAAGAGATACATGCTCGCAGAGAGACTTCTCCCGGTGACTTTGGAGAAGGGGGCAGCACCATCAATGTCAGCGGCAAGATATTGAGACGTCGTTCAGCTCAAAAGAGTACAGAGGCACCTGACCTTGGAGGTGACACCGGTACTAGCAGCGATGACAATGTTGAGGATGAGACCTTTCAGGGTCAGTTTGAGCTGAGGAAGCACCAGGAGGCTGGTTCTGATGATGGTGAGTCCGACGAGGCAGAGGATGAGGATGAGGAGGAAGAGGAAGAAGAAGAGGATGTGGATGCCATGGATGAGGATGATGATGATCAGGGTAGGTTGAGAATCATGCCACCTACTTGTATCTATCCTGACAGGCCAGTGAAGTACCATGGTTCGGGCATGACTAAAGCCCTAAAGAAGTTGAGGGACAAGAACCCTTATGAGGAGGCAAGGACCGCATCCGATCCAAGGTTTTGGGCTAAGTTTCAGCAGGATTACTATGCTACGGTGATCATCAAAAAGCCCAAAATCACTCATGAGGCACAATATGTGGATTGGGGGCATATGGCTAGGAAGAATGACCCTATTTTTAATGAAGTCATAAGCAACTGTGAGAGGCAAAGGGTCAAGGAGCTTATGGGTTTCCGACAAGATTGGAACAAGGAGATAATAGCCCAGTTTTATGCCACCGTGCACTTTGGACACTTTGGTACTGAGAGGGCTATGATTTGGATGACCAATGCCCAGAGGTATTCCATCACTTTCCCCAGGTTCTTGAGCTGCTTTGGGATCATGGCGGGAGACAAGGACTTAAGGCAGCTCCATGATGAAGGGGAGCTCGACAAGAGCGCCTTGCACCTTATGTACCCGAGAGGTGACCATGCTTATTATGGGAAGGTGAAGAATCTCTATACCTACTATGCTGCACTTAATAGACTCCTTAGGGTGTCTATTACACCGAGAGATGGGAATCCCTCTGAGATCATAAAATTTCAGAAAAACTTGATGGTTGCTTTAAGGTCGGGAGCTCCGGAATTTAGTGTTGGGGATTTCATCTGGCAAGAAATCAAGCATCTGTCAGAGGACCCCAAAAAGATTTGCAGCTACAGTCCCTATATCATGTATATGATTGAAAAGGTTGCAAATACGGAGTTTCCCAAAAATGTGACACACAAGCCATTGAAGCTCAATCCTAGCAAGAATCCAAGGGTTCCATCTCCTAGAGCAGAGCAAGCACCTGGCCATGAGGAAGGAATCACAGAAGAGGGCACTACTCAGTCAGATCAGCCACAGACAGGACCTCAGGCTGTCACCGGTCTGACCGGTGCTGAGCACCGGTCTGACCGGTGGGGAGGCTGGGAGCAGCACAGGCCCCGCAGATCCACTTCTCCATTGAGGAAGTTCCTCAATTTCATATTTGGCATGTGTAGGAGTCAGCATGACATCCAAGTGGAGCAACAAAGGTCTAGGAGGGCAAACAAGCAAATGAGGGACACGATGAAGTTAATGCACAACGCTCAAGGGTTTGAACTGTCTCGCTCTCCTCCCTCTCCTGAGTCTCCACAGGTTGAGATACCCTCCTTCGAGGATAGGATGAGAGGTTGGGTCAACTCCGACATGCTTAATCAATATGGACCTATGTTTTTTGAGTCCGGGCAAGAACAAGGGTCTTCATCATCGGCTCCTCCTCCACCTCCACCGTTTGTACCCCCTCACCCGGATGTACCTGGTTCTTCTCACTCCATGGAACAAGAACAAGCTCCTCCATCTCCTCCACCTTCCGAGCAAGGACAAGATTGGGGCGCTCGCTTCTCCGCCGAGATCTTTGGATATAATTCATATTACTATGGTAAAGACAGTGCTCCCATAGCTCATCCCTCTGAAATCACTATCTCTGATTCCATTTACCTAAATTCTCCTATGCATTGGATTTTTGACACTTCTCAAATAGGAGGGAGCTCTCAACCAGGAGACGGATCTCAGGGACAGTGATTGACGGCTACTTCTTCTCCAGGCCCTTCTTGGATGCTTGATGACAAAGGGGGAGAAGATTTGGATTAAAGACTTAAACTCAGAGTTGCTGTCTGTGTTGCACCGGTCTGACCGGTGCTGGCTGGCTGTTGAGAGCAGCTGTGTAATAATTTAGAACCTTATCTTTGTGGACTTGAGAACATTTGTGTGAGTGCTACTGTGTGTTTGAACCTTTATTGTAATAATTAAGCGACTTTATTGCTAGATTGTGATGCTTGTATTGAATGATGTATTGTTTGTGTTGGCTAAATGGAGCAAAGTGATCTAAGTCGGCTTGCAACCCCGGCCTGATCACTTTGGACCAAATAGCACGCACATCGTTTACTTTGTGCTCTGACTGGACCTGACCGGTCTGACCGGTCAGGGGCACCGGTCTGACCGGTGCCGCCTAGTCAGGCGTGCTGATTGGACCTGACCGGTCTGACCGGTCGGGGGCACCGGTCTGACCGGTTCTTCCTAGTCAGTACTCGTGGTCTGACCGGTGCTGCCTAGTCAGTACTCGTGTTCTTTGTTTTGTGCATAACCTGTCATACGCATCACGGATTTTCATTTGTCGCTTACACTTGTTGCACTCCACTGATTCTGAGATATAGGGGGAGCTCACATGCGCTTTCTCCCAAATTTGTGCTATTGGCATTTGAGGCCAAACTTTTGAAAATCAACTCAAAGCACAAATTAAGGGGGAGCTCTAGCTATATCTAAGAATCTAAAATGCGCTTTAATGTTTTATTTGTAAGCTTTAATCGAGTTGTCATCAATCACCAAAAAGGGGGAGATTGAAAGTGCATCTAGGCCCCTAAGTGGATTTTGGTGAATTGAATGACAAGGCGATTAAAGGACTAATATATTTGTCTAAGATTGTGAGCAGGTTTTGTTTACACATTCATGAGCAATTATTAAAGTACTTATTTATGGATGAATATTATTTGGCTCACATTGGAAAAGACAAATATATGGATGATCCTAATGCATAAGTGACAAATATCAAGCAATAAAGGAAGATAAATATTGGGATAATTTGAGAAGGTCAATTCATGGTCTCCCATATGAATACGTAGCTTGATTAAAATTACAAGGATCATAAAAGAGAAGATGGTAATTCTCTAAGTCAAATGCAAGGCTTGATGTGTTTATTGAAAGAGGACATAAGGATGAGTGTACACATTATGGTTCTAATTTGAAAGCTTGCACATTCGTTGTCAATCAAGATCAAGCATTTGAAGTGGATTTTCAAATGAAGGTTAATTGTGTATGAAGCAAAGTGGAACTCAAAAGTGGATTGGGTAAGTGATGAAGAGATCAACCGAGGTGTCTAGGGTGAGGGACTAAGCAATCTTTGGGGCCCTAGCTAAGCCGCCATTTCGTGTTTTGCTAAGGTGAAGTTCTAGCATCCGTGGGGTCTCCAAGTATCATATCCAAACCTTAACTGAGGGAAGCAATGCAAGTCATCACCATGTTAAGATTGGCAATATGGAGTGACTTATGGATCCAAGTATGCATTCTTATGCTAGATGGAAAGATCCTAAGTCATTAGCTCAAGTATGGACGTGCTCAAGTCAAAGGCTATGTGAAAACCCTCAAGTGAATATTGATCAAGTATGGCAAGATTGAAGATATCCAAGCTCAAGAGATCAACAAAGTGTTTTTATGTATTCTTGAGTATAGGTATGCCGTACTATCAAGAGGGATGCTTTTTAGCGAGTTGACCAAGTCAAAGTGCTCATTAATTGACCTAAGTGAGATCTAGCCTTAAGAGCCTTAGAGTGTACTAACAAACCTTCCTAACCTAACCTTAGCCACTTCATCTCTTTGGTGAAGTGTTAGAATCATAGAAAGGGTTTTGGGGGTGTCTCGGGCCTGACCGGTCTGACCGGTCAGGGGCATCGGTCTGACCGGTGCCGCTAGCCCCAACGGCTAGTTTTTCGAACACCGGTCTGACCGGTGCCGCCCGTGGACTAATGGCTAGTTTTCTCCTTTGAGGGGTATAAATACCCCAAGCCTTCTTCAAGTGAGGCTTGCTGTTTCTAGTGACATTGCTGAGGTCCCAAGCCATTTCTAACAAGCTCCAAGCCTTAGTGGCTCTCCCCAACCCTCTCTTTGTGAGATTTGTGGATTCAAGCCATATCCTTGGTGTTGGGTTGAGAGAGTGAGCTCAAGAGCGACCTAGTGAATTAACAAGAGCATTTCCACAGCTTGAGCACTTTGGTTTCGCGTCTACAAGCGTTGAAGCATTTGTTACTCTTGGAGGTTTGCCTCCTAGACGGCTAGGCGTCGCCGGCTAGCTCCCAATGTTGTGGTGAGCAGCGGGAAGTTTGTAAGGGCTGCGATCTTGCCTCTTCGTGGAAAAGATCCCCTTAGTGGAAAGGTGGAAAGTGGTTGAAAGCGACCCGGCTTGTTGTGGGAATTGTCCCTTACAAGCTCCTCAACGGAGACGTAGCCATTCCTTAGTGGGTGGTGAACTTCGGGAAACAAATCCTTTGCTTCTTCGTGTGGTTTGACTCTCTAAGTTGTTTTTTCTAGCATATTTGTTTTGCTTCCGCTTCGATCTACTTGGGTGTGCTACTTGTGTGTGCAGGGCTCATTACCTTGCTTGTGATCATCTACAAAGGCCACTCACCAAGTTTGGTTCGTGCTAGAAGTCAAGAGGTGCTTGAAGTTGTTTTTGCAGGTGCTCTGTGCTACAACGGTCTGACCGGTGAGGCGCACCAGTCTGACCGGTGCCTCCTGTGAAGTCCAGTGCTTGACCGGTCTGACCGGTCATCACCACCGGTCTGACCGGTGGAACACTGTCAGCTCAAGTGATCGGGGAAGAAGAGTTTATTTTGGTCGTCACGCCTATTCACCCCCCCTCTAGGCGACATCAAGGTCCTTTCACCTCGGCGTGGTGTCAATGCACTATATCGTCGACTTCACAGCGCTGGCCACGGGATACGTCGTCACGGATGGCCTCGACGATGATGGAGTGCAGGACGCCCTGGAGCAGGCCGATGCTGCCGCCGCCGATGCCGCCACCGATCTCGTTGACGTGTTCGAGGAGGACCTCTTCCCGAACGCTGCTCCTGTGGGTCCCCTCGAGCCCTGAAAGTAGCTGGGCGCCGAAGCCCTTAGATCATGGTCGAGATTTGAGCCAGGTGGCTGATGTAATTAAACAAACCATCTTTTGAATGTTTGTGACTTTAAGTGTGGCTCGTTTTGTGTATGTCGTTGCGTCTTTCCCGTCACCTAGGCAGATTTCAGCTGGGATCGATCGTTTTCGCGAGTAACTTGAAGGCGAAGTGGTGAGAGGGAAGCCATATCCTGCTGGAGGCGTATGTCGTTCCTGGCTCGTTCGGCTTTACCTTTTAGCTACTTGCGCCCTGCTTTTGTCTGCCTAAGATTTCGAGGTGCAAGATGCTTGGCATTTTCAAAAAAAAGTTTTTGCGAAAAAATGGGACCGTTTAGGGGGGTGCCCCCATAGTAGCCTCTGAGGGGGACTTGGTTTTCAGAGGAAAGCCAAGTCTTCCTCGTCTTTATTCACAACCTTAACGTATATACAACCGATTTGGGTGCCGGATATGCACAAAACGATTTGGAACTTAAGGGTAGAAGCGACGTAGCTGTTGGATGTTCTAAGCATTGGCGAAGATTTCGCCCCTCTCGTTCGCGAGCTTGTACGTGCCGGGCTTGAGGACCTCAGCGATGATGTACGGCCCTTCCCACGACAGCGTGAGTTTGTGGCGTCCCTCGTTCTTCTGTCGGAGTCGGAGCACCAAATCCCCCTTGTTGAGGTTTCGAGGCCGGACTTTGTTCGCTTGGCAGTGTCGCAGGGATTGTTGGTATTTCTCGGAGTGTAGGACTGCCACGTCTCGGGCCTCGTCGATGCAGTCCAACGCGTCTTCGCGATCTTGTTGGTTCTGCCCCTCCTGGTATGCTCTGACCCTCGGGGACCCGTATTCCAAGTCCGTGGGGAGCACAGCTTCCGCGCCGTAGACCAGGAAGAACGGGGTGAGACCCGTGGCACTGCTCGAGGTGTTCCTGAGGCTCCAAACGACTGACGGCAACTCTTGAATCCACTTCCGGCCAAACTGGTTGAGCTTGTTGAAGATCCTTGGTTTTAAGCCTTGTAAAATCATGCCGTTGGCACGCTCTACTTGGCCATTAGTCTGTGGGTGTGCCACGGCAGACCAATCCACACGGATGTGGTAGCTGTCGCAGAACTCTAAGAACTTCTTGCCGGTGAATAGGGCGTCGTTGTCCGTTATGATGGAGTTGGGTACCCCAAAGTGGTGCACGATGTCCGTGAAGAATAGCACCGCCTGCTCGGACCTGAGGCTGCTGATGGGACGGACCTCGATCCACTTTGAGAACTTGTCGATGGCCACCAGTATATGGGTGAAGCCCCCGGGCACCTTTCGCAAGGGCCCGACCATGTCCAGTCCCCACACGGCGAACGGCCATGTGATGGGGATGGTTTGCAGCGCGTGAGCTGGGAGGTGGGTCTTCCGCGCGTTGTACTGGCACCCTTCGCAGGTGCATACTACCTCGTTGGCGTCGGTGACCGCCGTCGGCCAATAGAAATGCTAGCGGAATGCTTTGCCCACGAGGGTACGCGGGGCGGCATGGTGACCGCATTCACCCGCGTGGACGTCCTGGACCAACTCCCGTCCCTCGGGGATGGAAATGCAACGTTGCATGATCCTCGAGGCGCTGCGCTTGTAGAGCTCGCCGTCGATGACGACGAAGGACTTGGCCTTCCTGGCGATACGCCTTGCCTCGGTTCGGTCTGGGGGGAGTTCGCCTCGGTCCAACCAAGCGAGGTACTCGTCGCGCCAGTCCTGCGGAGGGGGCGGGAGGTCGTCGATCTCCATTGCCTCGGCCTCGTCCGCCTGGGACCCTTCAATGTCCGAGTTCTCAAGTTCCCCGTTCGAGGGGTCCTCGTCCATGGGCTTGGCACCCGTGGCCTTCGAGGGGCCAGCCCCCGAGGCTTTTCCGGAGGCTTCAGCAGATTTGTCGAGATCGATAGAGGGCTTGGCGAGGTCGCGGGAGAAAACATTTAGGGGAACGGTGATCCGCCCCGAAGCAATCTTGGCCAGCTCGTCCGCCTCTTCGTTGTACTTACGCGCGATGTGGTTGAGCTCGAAGCCAAAGAACTTGTCCTCGAGTTTACGCACTGCGGCGCAGTACGCCTCCATCTTCTCGTCGTGGCAGCTCGCGTTCTTCATCACTTGGTCGATGACCAGCTGAGAATCTCCCCGGATGTCAAGGCGCTTGATGCCGAGCTCGATGGCGATGCGCAGGCCGCTAAGGAGCGCCTCGTACTCCGCCATGTTATTCGACGCGGGGAAATGCAAGCGCACGAAGTACCGCATGTGCTCTCCAAGGGGCGAAACGAAGAGCAGGCCCGCGCCTGCGCCCGTTTTCATCACCGAACCATCAAAGTACATGGTCCAGCACTCAGCTTGGATCTGAGGGGTGGGTAACTGAATATCGGTCCACTCAGCTACGAAATCTGCCAAGATCTACAATTTGATCGCCTTTCGCGGTGCGTAGGTGAGGGCTTCACCTATGAGCTCCACGGACCACTTAGCTATCCTGCCCGAGACGTCCTGATTGTGGACAATCTCCCCCAAAGGGAAAGAGGACACCACGGTGACAGGATGGGCCTCGAAGTAGTGTCGCAGCTTGCGCCGCGCGAGCACCACCGCGTAGAGTAGCTTCTGGATCTGGGGGTATCGCGTCTTGGTATCCGACAACACTTTGCTGATGTAATAGACCGGCCTCAGGACAGGTAGGGCATGGCCCTCCTCCGTTGTCTCTACCACGATGACCGCGCTGACCACTTGGGTCGCAGCGGTGACGTAGAGATATAGCGGCTCACCTTCCTGGGGCGGGGTCAGTATCGAAGCGTGGGCGAGTGTTGCCTTCAGCTTGTCGAGGGCCTCCTGAGCCTCGGTGGTCCAGGAGAAGCGCTCGCTTTTCCGCAGCAGTCGGTACAGGGGCAAGCCCTTCTCGCCGAGACGTGAGATGAAGCGACTTAGAGCTGCTAGGCAGCCCAGGACCCTTTGTACCCCCTTCAGGTCGCGTATCGGCCCCATCCGCTCGAGGGCTGACACCTTCTCCGGGTTGGGTTCTATGCCTCACTGGGAAACAATGTAACCCAAGAGCATGCCACGCGACACCCCGAAGATGCATTTTTCAGGATTTAGCTTAACCCCGTTTGCCCGGAGGCAATTGAACGCAACACGCAAATCATTCACCAGGTCGTCCGCCTTCCTTGACTTAACTACGATGTCATCGACATATGCCTCAACGGTCCGCCCGATGTGATCCCCGAAGACGTGGAGCATACATCGCTGATATGTTGCCCCGGCGTTTCGGAGACCGAATGGCATCGTCACGTAGTAGAACATACCGAATGGTGTGATGAAGGAGGTCGCGAGCTGGTCGAACTCCTTCATCTTGATTTGGTGGTAACCGGAGTACGCATCAAGGAAGCATAGCAACTCGCACCCCGCGGTGGAGTCAACTATTTGATCAATCCGTGGCAAAGGAAAAGGAACTTTGGGACATGCTTTATTTAAACCGGTATAATCTATGCACATCCGCCACTTCCCATTCTTTTTCTTGACTAGTACAGGATTAGCTAGCCACACTGGATGAAACACCTCCTTGATGAATCCGGCCTCTAAGAGCTTCCGCAGCTCCTCTCCAATCGCCCGTCGTTTCTCTTCGTCAAATCGTCGCAGACGCTGAGATACCGGCTTGGAGTTGGGCAGGATATCAAGTGAGTGCTCGGCGACCTCCCTCGGAATGCCCGGCATGTCCGCAGGACTCCACGCAAAGATGTCAGCGTTGGCGCGGAGAAAGTCGACGAGCACCACTTCCTATTTCGGGTCGAGGGTGGAGCTGACCCTCAGCACCCTGCCCTCGGGGGTGCCGGGGTCGAGGTGTACAGCCTTGGTGTGCTCCGCGGCCTCGAAGCTACCGGCGTGCTTGTTGGTGGAGTCGAGGGCCTCGTTGGCCAACTTCTCCAGGTCCGCCACGAGGGCCTTGTCATGCGCAAGCACCTCAGCGCGCTCAACGCACTCGACGTCGCACTCGAACACGTGTTCGAATGATGGGCCCACCGTGATGACGCCTTTGGGCCCCGGCATCTTGAGCTTCAGGTAAGTGTAGTTTGGGACCGCCATGAACTTGGCGTAGCAGGGCCGGCCAAGGATGGCGTGTTACGCTCCCCGAAACCCCACCACCTCAAAGGTGAGGACCTCCTTGCGGAAGTTGCTCGGTGCGCCGAAGCAGACGGGCAGGTCGATCTGCCCGAGAGGCTGGACTCGCTTGCATGGCGCAACGCCGTGGAACGGCGACCTGCTAGGCCGCAGCTTGTCCAAGCCGATCCCCATGAGCTCCAAGGTGGAGGAGTACATGATGTTAAGGCTGCTGCCTCCGTCCATCAACACCTTGGAAAAACGCGTGTTGCCGATGATGGGGTCGACAACAAGCGGGTACTATCCCGGATTGGAGATGTGATCCAGGTGGTCTTCACGGCCGAAGGAGATCGTCTCCTCCGACCAGTCGAGGTATGACGGCACGACCGGGTGAACGGAGTAGACCTCTCGACGTTCACGTCTGCGCTGCCGCGACGTCATATCGACCATGGGCCCCCCGAAGATGAAGAACACGTTTTCTATCTCCGGGAAGCCGTCTTTGCCCCCGTCGCCCGCATCCTTCTTGGCGTTGTCCTCCTTTACTGCGACGCGGCTATAGTACTTCTTGAGCATGTCGCACTGCTCGAGGGTGTGAGCGACAGGGGTCTTGTGGTACGGGCAGGGCTTCTTCAGCATGTCGTCGAAGACACCGCCTCGAGGGGGACCTCAAGCCCCCTTGTTGGCAACGTCGATCGCATTGACCTCTTCGGGGCCCTCATCTTGTTCCATGGGCTTCTTGCCCTGGTTCTTCTTACCCTTCTTGCCCTGCTTCTGCTTCTTCGAGGGCTCCTTGGGCTTGCTGCCCTCTGCGGACGCCTCCTCAGCCCGCTTGCCCTTCTTGCCGTTGAAGATCGCCCCCCACCGCCTCCTCGCCAGAGGCGTAGCTGGTGGCGATGTCGAACAGCTCGTTGATGCTGGTGGGAGGGTTCTGCCCCAACTCGCGCACCAGGCCCCGGCAAGTCGTGCCCTCCAAGAAGGCGTGCACGACCTCGGACTCACTGACGCTCGGAAGCTCGGTGCAGCGCTTGGAGAAGCGGCGAATGAAATCCCTCAAGGACTCGCCAGCCTTCTGGGAGCAACCTCGAAGGTCCCAGGAGTTCCCGGGGTGTACGTACATGCCCTGGAAGTTGCCCACAACCATCCTGACCAGGTCGTCCCAGTCGTGGATCTGGTTCGCGGGCAGGTGCTCGAGCCATGTCCGCGCGGACTCTGCCAAATGCAGTGGCAGGTTGCGGATGACCATGGCATCGTCGGTGGCGCCGCCTAGCTGGCACGCTAGGCGGTAGTCGTTGAGCCAGACCCGGGGGTCCGTCTCCCCCGAGTACTTCCTCACGGTCGTTAGTTGGCGGAAGCGCGGGGGAATCGAGGCCGTGCGGATCGCGCGGCCGAACACACGTGTGCCCGGCGGCTCCGGCGACGGGCTCTTGTCCTCCCGGCTGTCGTATCACCCACCGCGCCGTGGGTTGTAGCCGTGCGACGGAGTGGCGTCCTGCCTCTTCTTGTTCAGGATGTTGCGGGCGTCGCCATCGTTGAGCGCGCCGCGCGTATCCCGAATCCGTTCCTTGGCAGGGGTCCTCTGGTTGCCTTCGTGGACGGTAGGCGCTCGGTGCGGAGTATGAACCGATGCCTCCTGGTCCCTGCCGCCCCCACCAACCTTTGTAACAGACTGATGGCGCATGCGGGACGCGGAGCTTTCAGCCTGCTGCACCGCAGCCTGCTCGATGAGGGCCTGCGCCTCGCGGCGCAGGTTACGTCCCTCGGGCGTCGACGACTCGAGCATGGCCCGAATCAAACTCGCCGCAGCCACGAGCTTCTGGCTGGCCCTTGCCAGGTTTGGCATCTCGTCTACGTCGGCGTCGGCGTTGATGCGCTTGCGGGCCACGCGTCCCGCAGCACGCGCCCCAGGTGTCGAGGGGCCGGCCTTGTCTTTTTCGAGCGCGGCCTTGAGTTGTCGCAGCTGCTCGCGCTCTGCGTTCAGCTTTGCCTCCAGCTCACATAGTTGGGCCATCTGCGCGGCGTGCGCCGCGTCAGGTGGTGGTGGTGTCGCCCCCACCGGTGGGGTTACTGCCACAGTGTTGCGGACCGCAGCATCGCCCGCTCCGCCTCCCTCGTCTTCGTCCTCGCCAAGGACGACGACGAAGCATTCGCGGGTGGGGTCGTAATCCCCCTCGCTGGAGTCATCAGAGCAGGTGAGGCAGTAGTCCGCCGCGGCCTGGAACCGCCTGAAAGCGTCAGGGTCTTGCAGTCCGGAGTAGTCCCATTCCGGCATCCCACGCCCATACCCGTACTCCTCGCCGTCGGTGTCGCGGTAGGAGTCGTCGGGCGAGGTGGCGATGAGGTTCCGGATCGACAAGAAGTGGTGGTCCGGAAGGCCCTCGTATGCAGCCAGGTCGGTGCCGGCCGACGAAGAATACGCCATGGTGGCGCCGCGCATCCCGTGGGGGAATCGTGGCTGCGCAGCCATGACCCCCTCCGTGGGGTGTGCCGTGGAGTTCGCCGGTGGAGGTGTGACTCTTTGCTCTGCCCCGACGGGCGGGAGCTCGCCGGCTTCGACCCCCTGGGGGGAGCCAGCGTCCGGCGCTTGACGCCACGCCGTGCGCGCTCGTCGAGAGCACTTCCCCGAACGCTTGCGGCGTCGGGGTGGCGGTGGGAATACTGCGGGCATCGGAGCAGCCGACGTTCCGGGCGACGCCGCCTTGAGCGCTTCCCGGTTGAGGATGCGTATGTGGTAGCCGTTGCCAGTCGCCTGGTAGTGGATGCTCCCGAACCAGATTTCGAACCCGGCCGGGAGCGTGTCGGATTCGCCCCAGGCGGGCCTCTCCGACGTCTGCTCGGTGACGATCACCATCGAGAAAGCGGGCGGACGATCACAGCGCTCCCCTACCTGGCGCGCCAACTGTCGGTGTCCGGATTAGCACCGGCACCAACTAGTGATTTGCGCTGGGATCTGTTTCTCGATGGTCGGCGCAAGACTAATGAGACGCGGGATTTATCCTGGTTCCGGCCACGCGGCCGTACGTCCAGCTGGGTGTGCTTGCGCACTGTATTAGCTTGCACCGGTGGTGCCCGTAGAGGGGAGCTACAAGCAAGGCGGGAGAGGAGGAAATCCCCCCAAGTCCCTACTAAGGTGATTGAGGCAAGTGCCAATATCTAGAACAGGGTGGTGTGCTGTATGCGAGTGAGAGTGAGTGTCGTCCTCCTCGCGCAGGGGGCTCTGCCTCTCCCTTTTATAGGCCAAGGGAGGGCAGTTACAACGATGGCAGTCGGCACAGTGGCTGCGTACTAGCAGGTATGGCGCCGGCGGTCTTGTCCTGCACGTCATGGTTCCTGGCGTGAGTTGGCGCCCTCCGGCTTCCCCGGGCGGCGCGGCGGTCACTGTGACCTGTCCTGCTTTAACTTCGAGGGGCTGCCCCTGCTGAATCGAGGGCCTGACTGCCGGGGGAAGGACCAGAGTTGGTGGTGCGGGACTGCGGCGCGTCACCAGCCTGTCCGCACAGTGCTGCGCAGCTTATCGCACAACGCCGGGGATGGCGGCACAGCGCCCGGGATGGCGGAGGAGACGCGGCGCACGCCGCCCATACGGCGGCGCCGGTCGAGGCGTGCGCCCGCGCGTCGTCCGTACACCTTTTGAGGGTGCCCCCATACCCTTTCGAGGGTCTAGCCGTAGGGGGAGGACGGGAGCAGGTAGCACAGCGCCGCAGAGTGACGTCGGCCTGTCGGCACAGGGCCAGGCATGGCTGCACAGCGCCGTGGATGGCGGTGCAGTGCCCGGGATGGCCGTGCTGCGCCGGAGTTGGCGGAGGAGACGCGACGCACGCCGCCCGTACGGCGGCGCCGGTCGAGGCGTGCGCCCGCACGTCGCCCGTACACCTTTCGAGGGTGCCCTCATACCCTTTCGAGGGTCTCGCCGCAGGGGGAGGACGGGAGCAGGTAGCACAGCGCCGCGGAGTGACGCCGGCCTGTCCGCACAGGGCCAGGCATGGCTGAACAGTGGCGGGTTAGGCCGCACTGTGGCGGTGTCAGGCGCCCTGGCTGTGTCAGTCGCGCGGTGTGGGGGAAGATTCACCCTTGACTTCGGCGTCCCGCTGCGGGGCTGGGCATTAAATGCCGCTGCCGGGTGGAATGGGGACGGCTGCCCGTTCAAGGGGGGCCGAACCCCTCGAGCGAGGCAGAAACCCGCTCGAGGGACCGAAGCCCCCGAGCGAGACGGGAACCTGCTCGAGGGACCGAAGCCCTCGAGCGAGACGGAAGTCTGCTTGAGGAGCCGGAGCCCTCGAGCGAGGCGGTCAAGCGGGCCTTCTCGACGCGACTGCTGCCGGGCCGTAGCAGGCCGTGGGCCCGTGATGTCCCGTGACCGGGGCTCGAGGAACGGTCCTTGTGCAGATTGCGTTTAACGAGGGGGTTACCCCTTAGTTAGGGGACCTCTAATGACCGTCCCCGACAAGTGTTCTGTAGCAAAATTTCCCATTCATTAATTATCGCTGAAGATATTGTCATATATGACAATTTAGTAGAACTGAGGCCATATTCTTGTACAGTCTACCGACAGAAAGCATTAGATCAGTCTTATTGCACAATTTCATTACATGGTTAGATATATCAGGGACTAGGTAACTGTGAGTTTCATCCTATGAAACTCCTCTCATATATATGATGTATAACTTATCATTCCCTCTCCACATAAATATCTTACCACACAGCAAAATTATTAGAGTGATATGAAAATTAATGTTCATGAAATTTTTCATGAAACTTCCGCTAAAATTGGCCTACGGGTCTATGCTAAATTGGTAAGGCCTAGTTGTTGTACTCCTATAATGAATGGGTCCGGTATGAGCACAGCCTGCCCGACCCGGAATAGGGATATTTTTTGTTTTACTTTTGTTCGTGCGGGGACAAACATCCCGGCCCGACGTTCGTACGACGATGATGATTTCGTGTGCAAAATTCTCGCATACAAATTGACTCGCACGAGAGGATATGCGTTTCACCCCGTTACGAGAGCACCGGTAGCAGTGCAAGCGCGTGCCCGTGACCCAAACCTCCCACGACGAAATGACGTACTCCGTTGTACTAAATCACGTGGGCCCCACGCGCAGCGGGTTGGTTGGGTGGACTCGCACTAATGTGAGATCACGTGGCGTGTGCGCGTGGGAAGGTTGAATGGGAGTGTGTCGGGTGGGCCCATCCGTCCAGATTCGAGATGGCCGCGTTGGCCGTGTGGTGGAATCGTGATTAGCTACGGACTCGGCCGGCTTGCGCACTTCACCCCCCGCGATTCCAAAGACGACGGTTACGATGCACGACGACGCGCGTGTGTCCACTCGAGTCAACACTCCGCCCGGCCGTCGACGACGCGGGCACGGTCGCATATCCCAGGCCGACTGACGGAGTGACGACTAGTCGCGACTCGTGGTGGACACTCCGTCGGTTAGGGGGCGCACCCGAACGGGAAGTTCGTTCACGCTGCACCGACGGCTCCAGAGTATGTCGGCATCTGTCTCATGAATTGTGAAAGAACTTTTCAAAAAGGAAAAAATAAATAAATTGCATGAAAGCGAAGCCTCTGTTCTACTAATTAGTTCGTCGCAACAAAAGTAAGAGGGAAGCTTCTTTGCCAACAATATTTAAGGTTGGATCAACATTTTTCAAAAGAGTTGGACCAACATTTTTTTCCAAGAAAGTTGATCCAATTTTTTTTTGGAAAAATCTTGCTACCGGCTACGCCTTCTTCTTTGGTTTTGCCACCCGACGAGCCCGTGGGTTGTGGTAGTGCAGCGACAGGCACGACGCCGGTCCGCCTCTGCGGTACTGGTGGGGGACGCTGCCAATGGAGGTGGAGGAGGACGACAGTGGGGTGGAGGAAGCCGACGAGGGTGGAGGAGCATGGCCTAAGGTGGAAGAAGCTGTAGTGTGGTGAAGGAAGTCGGTGGGAGGTGATATGTGTTTTTTGGGAGGTGATATATGTTAGGTTTGTGAAAATTTAATGATGTGATTTGCTTTGCACGAATCTCAAACATCGAAAGATTCAACATCTTCGTACCTGAAAAATGGATAGGGTTACTTTTAATTTCTACAACCTACAATGGATAGCTCAAAACAATCATATACTCCCTCTGTCCCACACATTGCTGCAATTATATGATTCAAAAATTTCCCCAAATTAAACACCCAATATGACAGTGTATGTACGGAAGAAGTCAAATCATATGCCCATCTCCTAATTAAAAAAGCGAAGCATTTCAGCTGGGCCTCAAAGGCCAGGACGCTCTGGTTTCTTCCACTCATTTTTTTACTCAAGTTCCTTCCACTCCTTTCTAGTATCTCCCGCAGGGCCCAGCGTCCTACCGCTTTCAGTTCCCATCATTGGCGCTGCACTCAGGGGCATTTTGGTAATTTTGCATCTATCTTGGTCTCTGTGCCTGGTCCTACAATTGCAAATATTATGGGACAGAGGGAGTAGGCTCTTGGGCCCATTGGTCGAGGCCCTAGTGGCCTTCTTTTCCAAGTTTCCTTAGAAAAAGAGGGGGAAATCCATTTCACAATCCTCATCTATAGGCGTTGTATAGGTTTCAACCTCCAACCACAAAACCAGTTATTGAACACCTACGAACTATTAAAACCTATTGAAACCATCTGATTTACCCCCTCGGTGATTTCTGGGGTGGTTTTTCTGTTGTGGCCGGTTTTTGAAGTGATTTTTGCTGACATGGCGCCACATCATTGATTTTTGTTGCCACCATGTACAAATATTTACTCATAACCCCCTAAACATCTATTCTCCTCGCAGAAAGGTCCTTCGTCTTCTGCTACCTCCGGTCCGCTCCCTCCCATCCTCTTCGACCGGCGTGAGCTCCCTCGATCCGCCGCTCCCCTTCCTTCCCATTCTCTCTCTCTTCTCCTCCTCCCTTATTGCTCCTCCCGCGTCCCCAAGCTGGAGCTCCTCCGCCGCCTCCCACCTCCCACAGCGGAGAACGAGCCGCTGCCGCCACATGTTGCCCTCCGCGCCAACCACTGCCTCCCGCCCCAGAGGAGAACAAGCTGGGGAGTAGGGCGAGGTTGGCTGCCCGTCAGGAAGCGAGAGCGCGCGGGCGCCGTATTGGGGCGAGAAGGCCGGCCAGGAGCCCTGCCGGGGAGGAGAGGCACGCAGGAAGGGGCTGCCGGCCTACTGCACGCCGTAGGAAGCCGTGACGGATCTGCCGCCGTGCTCCTCGCCCGGATCTGCCACTGTGGCCCCCTCCTTGCGTCTGTCGGTGATCAAATCGACGAGGGCAGGGGAAGGGCACCGCCAGCATGACCGTCTTCAATGTCGGTGGGCGCGAGGTTGAGAGGCGGTGCAGAGCAGCGGTGGGGTGCAGGATCCAACCACCGCTGGAGTCCGGAGCGCCATGATTGGCCGAATCCGGCCTCCGTCCCTCCACCGCGCTGGAAGCCAACCCCTGCCTACTTCCCAGCTCATTCTCCTCTCTCCGATGCGGGAGGAGAGAAAGAGGAGGGATGACATGTGGCCCCCACTGAGACGGTGGTAGCAAAGATTGATGATGTGGTGCCACATCAGCAAAAACCACCTCAAAAACCCGCCACGCCAGCAAAAACCACCTCAGAAACCTTCGAGGGGGTAAATCAGACAGTTTCGATAATTAGTGGGTGTCCAATACCTGATTTTATGGTTGAGGGTTGAAACTCAGACATTGTCTATAGATGAGGGTTGTGGAATGAACTTTTTCCAAAAATGTGAAGGTAGATAAAAAAAATAGTGTGGCACAAAAGCAGCGGTGCTACCGTGGGCCGTGGCAGAGAAACTTGCACAGCACCGCTCAATTGGATCGAGTTGCTTGCTCATGAAATTGTAGCGTTTGCAGCACTAACTATACGAAATTGTCCGTGGGCCATGACGGAAATTTTTGGAGAAACTTTTGAATATGTATATATATATATATATATATTCGTGATTTTCGAAAAATAAATGGCCGCTAAACAAATTTGCAAAACTATACATCTGCCGCTGTACCATATGGCGGCCGCCAAGTGGTACGGCGGCAGCAGGCTCTAATGCCAAATGGTACGGTGTTTAGCCGTAGTGCCAGGCGTTAGGCGGCCTGTAGCCATTGCCTAACGGGTCCCACATGTAGGCGCCATACGGTATGGTGCTAAGATGCAGGCGCCATACCATATGGCGCTAGGGTTCCCACCCCTCTAAAGTACCGAATTGTAGCCGAAAATAGCACAATAATTCGGAAAAAAAGAGAAAGAGAGGTGGAGAGGAGAAGGGAGTGAGGGGGAGGGGGTGGAAGGAGCGAAGTTCTGCCGGTTTTTCGTCTCGTTTGAGGTACTACGCTATTTTGAACTCTGTTAATCTATATACTTAGATATAGTTTGGACATAGGTAGTGTTGATTCACTAGATTTAAGGGCATTCAGTAGTTTTAAGTAGATATATTGAGGACATAGGTACTAAAATTTAGGTAGTGTAGATTTAAGTATATTCACTAGATTGAATTAGATGTAGTGTAGATCTGACTAGATAGCTTCTGTAGTCACTAGACCTACTTGTTAATAGCGATTTTTCCAGACATGTCGGACGTAGTTACTGTCAAGTTGAATTTCGGTATTGGGAAGATTAGATATGGTAGAGATGGGGTTGACTTGGTAGAATTTGATTCGGTTGACCATGAAATTAGAAGAGCAGGAGAAAGAACTTGGGGGGCCATAACCAACTGGTTGTACAAGGCATTCCATGTAGATGTAGAGCGACATGACTTGTCGATAATGGCACTAATCAACAGAAGTGATCCAGTGTATTGGGAGCTTATGCCACTTCAAGGCATTGCACAGTGGAGGACTTATATCAGGACTGCCTGCCAAATTGGTTTGTCTGTGATTTTACTTATCCAAGTTGTTCACAAGGCCGGGTCTAGTAGTCAAGTGCATGAGGAAGCTCACGCTGTGCATGAGGAATCTCATGTTGGTGATGACGGTGAAGCCGAGGCAGAGGGAGGAGATGGTGCTGCAACTGAGGCAGAAGGAGGAGTTCAGGAGGAAGATGACACCACACCCTTTGAAGCGAGTGGTGCGATTGACGAGGGAGAAGTAAATCCAGAAGTACTAAGGCAGTACGAAATGGAGGCCGGGGACGATCAACGTGGGTTGGAAAAGGACTCCTCAGATGATGAGGATGACCCCCTTGTGCAAAGGGACTGTGATACCTACAATTTCTCACACCTCACTGTCAATCCTGGTGAGAATGTGCCAAGGGACCCATTTGTCATGGTAAATGTTTAGTCCATACGTTCACTTATGGAGGAGCATAAGCTTCTTTTTGCCGCAAAGGCATTTCATGTACCATGCTTAAACTTGAAAATGAATTTGGTGTATGAATTGCCTTATGCTTGAAAAATGAGCTCTTAATCATGTCTTTATGTTTTGATGTACATATCTTGGGTGCTAAACCGTTGCATGTTGTCTACCATGAGAAGTCTCATTTTAAGAAGTAGACACATGGCTCGGTGGCTTTGACATGACATGTAGTAGCTTATGGGCGTTTGTTATAATCTTGCGATGAGAACTTGTGATCTTGTATGAGCTTTGTATGATCTAGCTCATTTTTGCTCAAATTGCCATGGATAGGACTTTGCCCATGAGATGAATGTTTCTTTGTGAAAATTGCTTAAAATTGCTTTTTGCCCTGTCATATGCTTATATGTCTCTACTTTCTTGATGGCAATGCGCTAACTACACTGTGTCTACTTAGCTTGCTCTATGTCTCATTTGTAGCATTTTGTTGTGCTCTTTGTATATCTGAGAAGCTTGGTAGATTGTATTTGCTTTGACATGCATTTTTCATGATAACAAGGAAGAGAACTTCATGATACCTTGATTCATGCCTTGTCAACAAGGGGGAGAAATTGTATGCATTTGTGGAGATTTTGTGAGTTTTTGCATGTGGGGAGAAAATTGAGAAAAGATGTTGCATTTGCTCAGGGGGAGTTTGCATATGTGCAGGGGGAGATCCTTTGGTTTGCTTGAGTTTTGTGCTTTGTGGTGTGCTATTTGTAGAGCTTTGTTTTGGTCTCGGCTGTGTTGAGCCGTTGCCCTTGCCTTAGGGGGCCGAGACTTGGTCTGGCGAGTGATCGTGGTTTTCGCTTGGTCTTTGGTTTTGGATCACTTGCTTGGTGGTTTGTGTTCGTGGTTGTTTTCTTTTCCTTTTTCTTTATATTGGTTACTATGGGTGTTGTCAATGCACTCATCAAGGGGGAGATTGAGGACTAGGAGTGTCCGAGGACTAGTGGAGGGTCACTCCTTAGTGATGAGTGATTGACAACGTTGTGTGGACTGATACTTGGCTCAGTGTGCAGGTACAAGTTGCGGCTTCACTCATGTTGGTGCAGGTGAAGAACAAGTGCGAAAGGCCTTAGCCGTGGTGGCCTCCGGGTGATGGAGAGGCAAGTAGGCTTGGTTCGATGGACCCAGTGGACGATGGGGTCAAGTGCGAGCCATGCGGTGCAAGACTAGCAAGTTGAAGTCATGGACATGGGCCGGTGCAAGGTGGCGGTTCGAGGCCAAAGCTTGCACGCGGGGTTTGGTGGTTTGCCCACAAAACCATTGGTGGACGGTTTCTTGGTTTGGGCCTCAAAACCAAGTCCGGAGGCCCGATGCGACGGAGACGGTGATCTGGGAGCGTCGGGAAGCTTCGAGCCGGGGGGCACGTGGCGTGATCGCGGGGCTTGCGTCGAGGCTAAGTAAGTCCGCTCGATGGGAATATCCGAAGACTTGACCATATTGCCCCTGAGGGGTGTGTATCTTCAATTTAAGTTGTAGGGGTAGCATGGTCATTTGCCTCCTCCGGTGGACTTCGTATAAATAGCGGAGAGGTGGCTGGCATCTCTCTCTCTCTCTTGGACTCTAGGGTTTCCTCCCCGGTAGATCGCTCTGGACTGCTTCTTTTCCTAGTATTTCCTTAGGCTAGATTCTTGTATAGACTCTGACCTCTGGATGTATGGAAGCATTCGGTGTTGTGATGATCTCCTAGCTCTTTGTGACTTTCGTGTCATTTTCGAGGCTATTTTTGTGACTTTCGTGTTCTGATCCATTGCCTCAGGTGGTTTTGGTTGCACATAGTTTGCGGACGGTCCGTACTTGAGTGCGGGACGGTCCGTGAAGGGCCAGACAGTCCGCAGGTCCCTCGCGGACAGTCTGAATTTTCGTGGTGCGGTTCTGGAGGTTCTGTCCGCTTTTGCGGATAGTCCGCAAGGGCCTTGCGGACAGTCCGCCCAACCCATCCGGACTGTCCGCCCGTACACCACGGACTGTCCGCCTGGTCTGTTGCAGACTTGCCTCTTTGATTCGATTCTTGTCTAGTGCTTCCGCTCTTTGATTCGAGGCTTGTCTCTAGGACTTGTAGGCTTGTGTGTGCCTAGTCTAGAGCTTCTTTGGTGTGTGTGAGTGATCGGAGTGGCAATCGGGGTATAGGCCAAGTTCATCCTTCGGAAAGAATTTTTATAGGCTCCCATTCACCCCCCCTCCCTCTCTGGTCGCCTATTCTGTCCATCAGACGACAACAATCAGTTGTTGCCCTTGGCTATTGCTTTTGCAGAGGGAGAGAATGGTGATATTTGGTATTGGTTTCTAGAGAGATTGAAGTAGATGGTGGTGGGGGATGAGCCAAACGTGTGCGTGATACACGATAGGCACACAGGTATTCTGCAGGCGATGAATGACATCAAAGATGGTAGCCAAAAACGTCACAGAGAAGCACAATGGCCAGATGTTCATAGCAGGCGGTGCATGAGGCATATGAGAGCAACCTTTCATAGCCAGTTCAAGAACAAAGAAGTGACAGAATTGTTCAAGCGGTTATGTTCACAGAATCAAGAGAGAAAGTTCAATGAGATTTGGAAGAAATTAGATGATTTGATGAAAAAATCATCAGAAGAGATAGCTAAGAAGCCAATCAATCCTGAACCTGGGCAAAAGCCAGTTTCTCTTGAGGACGTGGGGCAAGATACTTCAAACGTCAGACAGAGAAGGGGACGTTGTTGGGGTTCCCTACCACCGGCAGAAGATTTGTATCGTATCGTGTGTCGGATCCGGATGGTTGACACGGGAGACACAAGGGTTTTATACTGGTTCGGGCCTCAGTGGAGTAATACCCTACGTCCAGTTCCGAGTACTCGTGTTCCTGTGCCAGGGATGTCTGTAGTAGGGGTTACAAACTTGGTGGTTGGTCAGCCTCTACATCGGTTGCACTCCTCCCCCTTTTATAGACATAAGGGCGAGGGGCAAAGAGGGAAAAACGAAAATAAGCTACATTGCTACGGCGTTGTGAAGTCTTTTCCGTCATTGATGTCCGTCAGGCGGTGTGGGAGGGCGCTGAGCTGTCGTATCATCGGAGGCCGCCGCGTGTGCTGTTGCCACTGTTTGTTCCGGGTACTTGGCACCTCCTCCGAGTAGTTCACGTGATGACTCAGCCCTTTTGAGTGCGGCTTAGGCCTGCCACGTTATGGCCTAAGCGCCGGTAGACGGTAATCGAGTGCGCGCTCTGACGGGGTGGCGTGCAGCTGGCGTTGGATGCGACTGTATGTCAGAGGTCGTGGGGGTGCACTGTGCGTCATTACGACTCTTGTCAGACCCGACCGTCCCCCGTCGTGCCAGCTGTGGTCTTTGCATGGCGAGGAAACCAGTGTCACGCGTGTCGTTGCGAAGAAGCTTGGGAGGCTGGGGCGGTGCCATGTTCGTGTGGGGCCCCAGACCCACGCTCCGGTTCCCCCGTGTGGACCCCGCCTTAGTCGTAGACGGAGGTTACTCGTGCGAATGGGTAGTCGGAGACGAGGCGGAGCGTACTTGGAGACGAAGTGTTCTCGTGCGAGGCGGAGAGTATTAGTGTGAGGCGAAAGATACTCGGAAGTGGGGAAGTCTTGTCAGTGAGGGTCTTGACGAAGATCTGCATCCCTCCCTGTCCTAGATCTTAGCCTTCACATTGTCAATGGTGTCAGAGGACTCCATCTCCAGGTTGATCATCTTGTTGCTTAACGGGCCCTAATCCAGGCCCTCGTCAGTAGCCCCCGAGCCTGTGGTGGGAGTCAAGGACTCGCTCGCAGGCTCAGCGTCGGGGAAGTATTGTGCTTTTTGTTCTTTTGATTTACTCGGTGGGTGCGCGCGAGCGCATCCGCCAGATGTAGCCCCCGAGCCCATGAAGGAGTTGTAGACTCGTTTATGGGGTTTTGAATCTTGAAACGTTGCCGTTGCTTTGAAAACTCCGGTCGTGACAGTTGTGGCCGTATGGGTAGTTGCGTCCGTCATGTTGGCCGTGGCTGACGTGGCGATCGTGACGGTTTGGAGGGGACGACACGCTGTTAGCTCAGGTCTGTGGGCCCACCCGGCATCGAATCGTCGAGCGGGCGTGCTCCTGTCGCCTCGGGCGATGTGCTCACCAAACAGGCAGTTTTACAGCGTGGTGGGACCGGCATTTAACGTCGGCATCCATGTTTGCCCCTTATAAACCACGCACCAGTTGAGCTCCGTACTTTTCTCCCCCGATTCCTTGCCTTCGCCAGCACCGCTTGTTCTTCCGCTCTTATCCCTTGCGCTGCCGCCACTGCTTCTCGCATCCACCTCACGCCCTCGAGCTCGACAACGCCATGTCGAACTGGACGCGTTCCAACGTTTCTCGCTCGATTCTCCAGCGACTCGTCGTCGCCGGCCAGCTACCAGTCCTCACCGCCGCCGAGGAGGGGAAGGTCCTGGGAAATGAGTCGGTTCTGCACCCACCGCCCGACTACGTCGTCTCGTTCGTGACGTTCCACGAGCGGGGCTTCTCCATTCCCGCCGGTCAATTCATCCGTGCCGTCCTCGCGGAGTACCGGCTGCAGCTCCATCACCTCAACCCGAACAGCATCCAACACATGGCGGCGTTCGAGGCGCTGTGCGAGGGGTACCTGGGAGTGGGTGCTCACTGGCACCTCTTCCGGTACTTCTTCAAGTTCGTGTGCCTGAAGGACAAGTCGCTCCCAGCCACGATCAGGTGCGCCAACCTTCGGATGAAGACGGGGAGGAGCGAAGAGTACATCTCCGGCACGCTGACGAGCTCCAACAGCGGCTAGCACAAGGGGTGGTTCTACCTCAAGGACGACCCAGACCATCCGCTGCCGAAGTATACCGACGCCTCAATCGCCGAGGTGCTGGTGAACTGGAGCTACGGACCCCCGGAGGTGGAGCAGGAGAGGCTGCTCAGGGACTGCTGGGCGGTGTTGTCCAAGCTGCGTGATGCCGGAGTTGACTTGGCAGTCGTCATCGGACAGTACCACATGCTGGGGGTTATCCTGCTCCAGCGGCGTCGCCTGCGTATCTGCCAGATGACGCCGGACAAGGCTCCCTTCGATGGGACCGTGTCTGCACCCCGGCTCCCTTAGTTGGATGAGATCCAGCGTCGTGTGGGGCTGGCAATCGGGAAGGCCACCTACTCGTGGCCGCCTTCCCGACTTCTACCCATGCTCCCCCGAGAGGGGACCAAAAAATATGTAAGTTCTTCTTCTTTCTGACTAGCTTTCCGACTATTTTGCGTTCTGTGTGTTTGATTCTCGTCTTCTACCCTGTCTTCAGTTGAGGCCTGCGGCCCCTCTCCCTGCGAAGCCCCCTCTTCCTCAGGACACGATGCCGAATCGCGCCCAGGCCGCCGCGGATAAGAGGAGGGCCGACCGCAAGGCTAAGCACAAGGACAAGGAGATCGCGAAGCGCGAGCGGAACGACCGCCGCGCCAAGCGTAGGAAGATGAAGGAGGGCATCATCTCCTCAGACAAGGACCCTTCGTCATCGCCGCCATGGTTCGGTGATGATGGTGGTGCCAACGTCGATTGGAGCGCGTTGTCGTCTACGTTGCCTCCTCCCCAGCGGCACGCCGTGGGGACCAGCTCGAGGCAGCGGCCGGATCCCGCCGCCCATGAACAGGGGACGAGCTCCGGCTCGTGCCCATCTTCGCGCCCAGTCTAAGAGGATCGGAGGGTGACTCGCTCCCGGTCGGGCTCCGGCGACCAGGAGCAACAGAAGGAGAGGAGGGGGTCTCCACGGCGAGACGACTCGTCCAGGCGTCTAGAGGACCGTGATTCGTCCGCTCGCCGCCCTTCTGGCGACTCGTCACGGTGGGGGTCGGGCTCTCCGAGGAGACGGTCGCCTCCCAAGACAAGACCGACTTCACCGGCGCCCGCTTCGACCGTGCCGCATGGGGAGAGTGCGAACGCTCCCCCGCGACGTCTCCAGTCGCTAGTCATCCGTGGCGGCGGGGTCCCGCCCATGCAGGTCCCCCTCACCCAGAGCGATAGTCGGAGTCCGCCCTCCGACGTTACGGGGGGCAAGAGATCAGCCCCCGACTCATCGGGCGTGGCCTCCAGGCCTATCAAGCGGGCCCGTATCACCTCCTCCATGTAAGTGTCATTTCGCGCTATTCTTGTTATTTTGTTCTTGAGTTTTTGTTTGCTTTCTTGACTCACTCTTCTCGTGTCAGTCATTCCCACACCGGCGTGCTCAGCCTTGCACCACGGAAGTGCACGACTCTGAGCGCGCGCACTCCTTCGTCTGTTCCCCCTCATCAACTCCTCCTCCCGTGCCGGAGACAGCCCAAGCCGAGGAGCGGATCGCCATGGCGGCCGAGACTCACGAGACAGCGGTGCCCCCTCCCTTGTCAAGGGATGGTGACGTAGTTAGGGGGCAAATAGCCACCGAGGAAACCGAGCCCCCGACGGCGCCTATCGTTGATCAAGGTGTCGACGCGCAGGCGGCTCCAGAGGTGGACGCGCCCTTGGCGTCAGGCACCTGTGGCGGCGAGACCGCGGAGGTCGCGGAGGTGGCGGCCCTCTCGTCATCGACGCAGCTCCCGGAGGCCTCCGACTCGGGGGGGGGGGCAAACCTCCCAGGCGGTGATGCAGCCACTTATGCGGCCGAGCTGGAGCGGTGCCTGCTGGCACCAGAGGAGCTGTCGGCCGAGTCGCCCATTCCGCCCGCCCCGGAGGTTGTTGTGGCGGTCGAGGAGGCCGTGGCGAGTCCTGAGGTGTCCGGGGCCTAGACGGCAGAGACGGGGCCGGACCTCACCGCACCGCCGGAGCCGTTACGCCAGCCCGCCGCTGTTGCTGCAAAGGTGGTTGAGATCGCGGACTTGCCACTTCCCGTCGCGCAGCGCTTCCCCGATCACCGTCCGAGAGATTGGTGAGAGCTCGGGAGCCTGCCCTTTCTTGGCCACCGAGGGGGGAGAGCATGGCCTTGGCCTTGGGCGCGCCTCATGGTCCGGTGCCCATGAAGCCGAGGCGCGCGATGATGAGGACGAGGAAGCCACGGCCCGTCACCGCCTCGAGTGGGGTCTGTGGTGGGCAGAGCAGGCGATCAACGAGCTGGTCGTTCCGGCCTCGTCGGTGAGTTGGGCGAGTCCAATCTTTGCCTTTGTGTTGCGGTTTCTGGGTTGTTTCTGCGGCTAACCTTCTTCTCGGCCCAGGTGCTTCCCAGCTGCAGCGCCAGGAAGACGCGCACCATCGAAGAGCTCCAGGCCGAGAAGGCCCAGCTGGAGATGCAGCTGGTTGCCGTCCGACTGGCGGCTGTAGGAGCGGTGGCGGGTGAAGCGTCAGTGAGGACCGCTCTTGAGGCTGCGGCAAAGTCAGCAGAGGACCGTGCGGTGGCCGCGTAGTCTGCTGCAGATGCCGCTATGTCGGAGAAGACAGCCCTCGAGGCCAAGCTCGCCCAGGCAGAAACCACCACCGCGGAGCTGCGAACCGCTGCCGCAACTGCTGCCGAGACAGCTCGTAACGCAACTGCTGCCGCCGCTGCTGCCAAGGCCGCGTCCCAGGCTGCCGTCAAAGAGAAGGTGACGCTCGAGAAGAAAGTGGCGGACCTGCAGCAGGACCTGGTACATGCTGGGGTGGACCTGAAAACGGCGAAGAAGCAGGTCTGCAACCTCTCCACCAAGCTGCAGGAGGCCACTGACGAGGGGGCCCGCCTTCGCAAAGAGAACAGCAAACTGGCGCGAGATCTTCAGGGTGAGCAGCCTTGCGCCCCCAACTTTTGTGGTATTTCCTTCCCTGCGTTAGACATTGCTGATGCTGCCTTGCTCTTTGGCTTTGACAGGGCTTCGCACAGCTCATGTTGCACAAGCTATCAAGCTCCTGGAAAAAGCTCAGGAAGTCACTGCTGCCGAGCTCAAAATCCACGAGATGTCTGAGACGGCCAAGAACTTGGCGGACCAGCTTTCGAGTACATTCTTCTCATCTTGACCCCTTCTCCCTTCTTGTTGTGCTCCTCGTGGCCCAACTCCGACTTGTTCCCTGTCTCCAGAGGTCAAAGCTGAGCTCGAGGATTCTCGGAAGGCTCAGCACGAGGCAGAGGAGGCGCACAAAAAGGACATCCTGGACCGCGCCAAGCTCGGCCGACATGTTGACGGGATCCTGACAGAACTCAGCACTCCGCCTATGAAAATGCCTCCCTAGGTGCTCGGCGATCGGATCAACCTTCTGTCGGGCGTTGTCAAGGAGAGAGAGCTGTCGACCTCTCGGCTGGTGGTGCACCGGGTCCTCTTCATGTTCTGCTCTCATTACCAGGGGCTGGACCTTCAGGCGCTGAGTGGTGGTTGGGCCCCCGGCTACTCGAACGAGGAGCTTGACAAGATCAAAGAGGATTGCGCCACCCTTGCCCGAGCCATGGCCGACACCGCGATGAAGGACCTGGATCTGATCCCAAGAGACACACCAAAAGACGGCTCCGGGCCTTCTCATTAGATGTATCGAATTGTATAACAAACAAACAAAACTTGTATGCGTGCCGTACTAGACAACTTTTCATTTTGTTTTGAAAACGTCACTTGCTAAAGCATTCCCCGAGCATTCTCGAATGACTGTAGAACAGAGTAGCAGTACTTAGACACTCAGGCCGATCGCACTTTTCTCTGGAGCCGCGGGGCGTAAGAGTCAGAAAGCTCGACCTGAGCCGCGAAGTGACGCCATGCGTTCACAGCCCCCGAGTACTTATGGACGTTCAGGAAATGACTCGTGTGCTTTTCATAGAAAATGTTTTGAGCCGGAGCCCAAGCGGTTGCCCGAGTACTTTTTGAAAGTAGTCAGATGTCGACCTGTGGGTCCAAGCTGCGCTCGCAAGTCTTCGCACCGTAGCCGCAGGGGCGTAAGTGCTAAGAAGCTTGGACAAGAAACAACATTGAAACTTTCACAGATCGACATCCTTTCCTTTCGCAAGATAAAGGTGTTCTGCCAAAAAGAACCGCTCGCTCGTGCGATTGGTCACGACAAAGTTGTCGGAGAGTTTTTGTTTTGAAAACGGGAAAACAAAAAGGGGGGCATCGTGCCCCGGGTAGCCCCCGAGCGGTAAGTGTTTTTGCATGGGTGCAAGGACACTTGCCAGTCAGCCTTTAGATAACGTTGAAACATACAAAAGATGTCAACATAAAGAGATCGAGGACTTATGAAACGAGAACAAAGACACATTGCATTATTCATTGATCATAAGCTGAAACAAGGAACGTTACTCAAGGGTAAAAATGTCGTAGATGTTCTATGTTCCATGCGTTGGCGATAATCGTGCCGTCATCGTGTCGGAGCTTGAATGTTCCTGGTCGGAGCACCTGGTCGACGATGTACGGCCCCTCCCATGGGGGCGTGAGCTTGCGCCGATCCTTGTTGCTCATGACTCGTCGGAGTACTAGGTCTCCAACCTGGAACTGATGCTCGTGGATGTTGCACTCGTGGTAGCGCCGTAGAGCTTGCTGGTACCGAGCAGAATGTAGGAGCGCCACGTCGCATGCTTCATCGAGCTGGTCGATCGCATCTTCGAGTGCGACTTGGTTTCCCTCTTCAGTATATGCGCGGACCCTTGGGCTGCCGTAGTCGATATCTGTCGGGAGGACCGCTTCCGATCTGCGCACCGTGAAAAATGGTGTAGAGCCGGTGGACCTACTCGGTGTGGTGCGCAGGCTCCATAGAACGGATGGCAACTCGGCGACCCATCTTACTCGAAACTTCTCGAGTCGTCTGAAGATCCGGGGCTTCAATCCTTGTAGGATCATGCCGTTGGCCCTCTCAGCCTGCCCGTTGGTCCTTAGGTGCGTAACAGCAGTCCAGTCCACGCGGATGTTGTTGTCGTCGCAGAACCTGAGGAACTTCTTTCCCGTGAACTGTGTGCTGTTGTCCGTGATGATCGAGTTCGGGATTCTGAAGCGGTAGATGATGTCGGTGAAGAACGCCATGGCCTCTTCGGAGCGGATCTTGACCATGGGTCGAGCCTCAATCCATTTTGAAAACTTATCGACAGCCACGATGAAGGACCGATTAGGCGAACCAGAGAGGGGGGGAGTGAATGGGAGCCGATAAAAATTCTTCTCGAAGGAGATGAGAACTCCAACAAGACGAACACGGCTTCCAACTCACGTCTCCGACTCAACTACCCAAGTTGGTCAAGACCACACAACCACTGGAGTGCTACTGGTCCTAGGAACCAACACTCAACCTTCCGAGCCAAAACTCACCAAACCACACAGCGGAAACTTGCACGGCTTGCTGCCTGTGCTACACCGGTCAGACTGATGGCCTGCGCCGGTCAGACCGGTGACACCGGTCAGACCGGTGGACAGAGCCGGTCAGGCCAGTGGCTACAGCAGCCGCACAGTAAACGTTCCAGGAAGCCTCAGTGACTCCTCTAGGCCCTGGAACAAAAACCACCACGAAACACAACCTGTGAGGAAGAAGAACCCCTCACAAAACCTAGCAAAACAACTCCAAACACGCTAAGAACTGATCAGCAGGACCACGAGACAAAACCACACGGACAAGGCTATTCCCCGAGACAAAAACCCACCAAGGGCTAGCACCGGTCAGACCGGTCAAGGGCACCGGTCAGACCGGTCGCGCCTGGGCAGCTCGGGATGAACAACTCCCCCAAATCCAACTCCCGATCTCCCGATTCGCTCCACGGTTTTGCACAAGACTTTGGGGATAGTAGGAACACCTCATGGGTACTCCATAGCCAAGATTTGGTCCACCAAAACTTGTCAAATCAAGAGGAATCGAAGAAATCCCACCAAGAACGCCTCTAACCCTAGAGCCACGAAAACCCCAAAATCGAGCCCCTTTGCTCACGGATTTGGAAGGGGAATCAAAGGGAAAAGAACCACGAAGGGTTCATGCATACATCCCCCACCAAATCCCAAAGAGAAAGGCCTCGAAATCGCTCCAAGAAAATCGCCAAGAAAGGGCTCCGAAAATCACCAAAAAGGAGAAACGGGAAAGACACATCCAAGCCTTGAGGAACCACGCCGAATCATCTATACATACCAAAGAGATTCATACAAGGTCTAGCTTGCCGCCCGATCATCCTTCCCTCTCACAAGATCTGACCATGAAGCTCTCAAGCTAGTCCTACGAAAATCCTAAGAAAATAGGAAGGAAAATAGGAAAACCAAATGAGCTAGGGTTCCAAGAGATGGCTGCCATCCTCTCACCCCTTGGGTTATATGGAGGCAACCGAAAGACTAAAATACCCTTACTAGCTAACTAGGGATACATGCCCCTCGAGGGCGAAATTGGAAGTCTCTGTCTTCGCACCATCGGACGGATGCCAGCGACCGCAAACTTGCTTAGCCTCAACGCAAGCCTTGCGATCCCGACGCGTGTCCTCCGCTTTGAAGATTCCGGACTGCGTCGTCGCACACCGGTCAGACCGGTGCTCCTCACCGGTCAGACCGGTACCCACCGATCAGACCGGTCAGACCCACCGGTCAGACCGGTCTGGAGCTGCTGCACCTCCGTCTTCGGTTCTTCGGTCTTGGCTTTGTGGATCAACTAAGGAACCCAATGGTTTTCTAGTGAACCACCGGAAACCCCGCAAACTCGGTGTAGCCTCCGCCAATCACCACTCATGACTCGGCTCCCACGTAGTCCCGGCTCGACCTTGGTTTTGAGGCTCAACCAAGAAACTGTCCATGACTTCATCTTGCCGTTCTTGCCACCATGCGGCCCGCACTTGACCCCGCTGGCCACCGGGTCCCTCGAACCAAGCCTACTTGTCTTCTCCACACCTGGAGGCCTCACCGGCAACGACCTTTCACGCTTGTTCTTCACCTGCACCTGCACCAGTCAAGCCGCAACCTGCACCTGCAATACTTAGCCAAGAATCAGTCCACACCACGTTGTCAATCACTCCTCACACCAGGAAGCGACCATCCACCGGTCCTCGAACCACACCTGGCTCTCACACGAGAAGATGCGTGAAGCCCCCGGGCGCTTGCTTGAATGGTCCGACTATGTCAAGCCCCCATACGGCAAACGACCAAGTGATAGGGATGTTCTGAAGCGCTTGCGCAGGAAGATGTGTCTGTCGAGCGTAGAACTGGCAGCCCGCACAACATCGCACGATATCCTTGGCATCCGCTAGCGCCGTGGGCCAATAGAAACCTCGTCGGAATGCTTTTCCGACTAAAGTTCTTGCGGCAGCATGATGTCCGCATGTGCCAGCATGAATTTCCTGAAGCAAGTCTCGGCCTTGGTCTCTTTGAATGCAGTGCATGAATATATCCGCTGCGCCTCGCTTGTGGAGCTCGCCGTCGATGAGGACATATGATTTGGCTCGCCGCAAGATGCGACGTGCCTCCGTCTGGTCGGAGGGTAGCTTCCCCTCGACTAGCCACTCAAGGATTGGGAAACGCCAGTCAGGATCTTCTAAGTTTGGCTCTTGCGGTTGATCAATCTCCATGACCACTGACGCCTCGAGCTCTGGTGATTGTTCCTCATCAACTCGAACGGACGGTGTGTGCAGGTCACTCGCAAATACACCATGTGGTACGAGCTTGCGGCTTGATGCTGCTTTGGTGAGGATGTCTGCAGCACATGATGGAGCTCGAGCCCATGGAACTTGTCTTCTAGCTAACGCACAGCTCGACAATAGGCCGTCATCTTGGGGTCGACGCAATTCTTCTCCTTGATGACTTGATCCACGACAAGCTCAGAGTCCCCACGGATCTCGAGGCGGCGGATTCTGAGCTCGATCGCGATCCGAAGGCTATTGACGAGCGCTTCGTACTCGGCCACATTGTTGGAGGTGGGAAAATGCAGTCGGACCATGTACTCCATACGCACGCCCAGAGGTGAGATGAAGACAAGGCCTGCCCCTGCTCCCTCCTTCATGACAGAGCCGTCGAAATACATTGTCCATGTCTCGTGCTCGATCGATGCCGGCGGAGTCTGAATTTCTGTCCACTCGACGACAAAATCTGCCAACACCTGTGACTTGATGGCGCTACGTGGTGCGTAGGTCACATTCTGTCCCATCAACTCGAGTGCCCACTTAGCTATCCTCCCCTCGGCCTCAGGATTCTGAATCACCTCCCCGAGGGGGTATTTGGACACCACCGTGATGGGGTGCGAGTCGAAGTAATGCCGAAGCTTGCGTTTGGTGATCAAGACAGCGTACATGAGCTTCTGAATCTGAGAGTAGCGGGTCTTCAAGTCGGAGAGAACCTCACTTACGAAATAAACGGGCCGATGTACCTTGAGCAATTTCCCAGGCTCGTCTCGTTCCACAACCAGTGCAGCGCTCACGACCTGCGTTGTTGCAGCCACGTACAGGAGCATCTGTTCTTCTGGCATTAGTGCTGTGAGCACAGGTGGACTCTTCAGGAGATTCTTGAGTTTGTCAAGCACTTCTTGATCCTCGGGTGTCCACGCAAAGTGACCGGACTTTTTCATTAGGCGATACAGTGGCAAGCTGCGCTCTCCGAGTCGGGCGATGAACCGACTGAGAGCCGCGAGGCAGCACGTGACATGCTGCATGCCCTTCAGGTTCTGGATCGGCCCCATGTTAGTGATGGCTGAAATCTTCTCGGGGTTAGCCCCTATGCCGCGTTCAGACACGACAAAGCCTAGGAGCATGCCCCTTGGAACCCCGAAAACGCATTTCTCGGGGTTTAGCTTTACCCTGTGTTCTCTCAGCTTCGCGAACACTTCCGTAAGTTCGGGGATCAGGTCGCCTGTCTTCTTAGACTTGACCACGATGTCATCAACGTATGCTTCGATTATTCGCCCTATGAGATCACCGAAAACGCGTTGCATGCATCTTTGAAACGTAGCGCCCGCATTCTTGAGCCCGAACGGCATCGAGTTGTAACAATAAGCGCCAAAGGGAGTAATGAAGAATGTTGCGAGTTGGTCCGCTATGCACATCGCGATCTGGTGGTACCCGGAGTATGCATCGAGAAAACAGAGGGTTTCGCACCCTGCCGTTGAATCGACTACCAGATCTATGCGAGGCAAAGGAAACGGATCCTTGGGACAAGTCTTGGTAAGGCTCATGTAGTCAACACACATCCTCCATTTCTTATTCTTCTTCTTTACAAGTACAGGGTTAGCCAGCCACTCGGGGTGGAACACTTCTTGGATGAACCCTGCACTAAGGAGCTTCTTGATCTCCTCGCCTATGGCCTTGCACTTGTCGTTGTTGAAGCGGCGCAGGCGCTGCTTGACCGGTTTTGATCCCGGCTTGATGTTCAGTTTGTGCTCGGCAACCTCTCTCAGGATCCCCTTCATGTCGGAGGGTTTCCAAGCGAACACGTCGAGGTTCGCTTTGAGGAAGTCGATGAGCGCGCTTTCCTATTTAGGATCGAGCGCCATCCCGATACGGAGCGTGCAGCCATCATCGGTGACAGCCACATCCTTGACATCCTTGGCGGGCTCGAAAGAGCAGGCCGCTCGCTTGGATGACTCGGGGATATCTTGGTCCTCGGAGGGAGGCTCGGCGTGGAGCTTCTCGGAACAGATGAGTGTTTCAGCGAATTGAAACCACTCAGTATCGCATTCGTATGCGTACTGAAACGTAGTCCCCTCTGTGATGACCCCCTTCGGTCCAAGGATCTTCAACTTGAGATATGTGTAGTTGGGCACGGCCATAAAGTTCGCATAGGCCGGCCTCCCGAGGATGGCATGGTACGTCCCCGAGAACCCCACCACTTCGAAGGTGAGGGTTTCTGTGTGGAAGTTCCGTGACGTCCCACGAAGTGCATCTTTCCCGGGGATGACCTCGTGGAAAGGAGTCGGCGATGGGTGCAGTCGGGACCGCGAGATGCCCATGTTGTCGAGCGTCGTCATGTACAGAATGTTGAGCCCGCTCCCTCCGTCCATCAGCACATTGTGGACCCGCTTGGTCCCAATCAGTGGAGCCACCACGAGTGGGTACCATCCTGGTTGCGGTACATGGTCGGGGTGATCCGTTTGGTCGAAGGTGATCGGTGTGTCCGACCACTTGAGGTACGCCGACGTCGCAGGCTCGGTGTTGTTGACCTCGCACCAGATCAGCTTCTCCTTGCACCTCGACGGTCGCGTCGGTGCTCCACCAAAGATCATGTGGACTGCACCATCTTCGTGAGGGAAAACAACCTCCTCATCATCGTTGTCGTTTTCGGGGGGTGGCACATCCTTCTTCGGGGGATCCGCTGTCTTGGGCTTAAGCGTGCCGTTGACGTAGTTCTTCATTAGACGACAATCCTTCAGCACGTGCTTAACCGGTGTCTCGTGATGGGTGCATGGCGCCTCCAAGAGCTTCTCAAAATGACCCCTCGGGAGGCCGTTTTGATTGTTCTTGGGGCGGGTAGCCTTGCGCTCGACTGCCGCAATGGTGTTGTCGTCACGGCCTCGCTTGTCGCCCTTCTTCTTCTTTTTGGACCGTGAGGAGGTCCCCTCACCACCATCCACGACTTGCTTCCCCTTGCTCGGAGGGGGAATCAACGTTGCCGCTACTGCCTCCTCCCCGTCGGCGTGGTTGGTTGCGATGTCGAGGAGCTCCCGAGTAGTCCTCGGGGTCCTTCGCCATAGTCGGTGGATGAGGGTGGTGCAGGTGGTGCCGTTCTGGAACGCCGAGATGGTGTTGTTGTCTGTCGCGGTGGGGAGCTCGATGCAGCGCCTAGAGAAACACCTGATGTAGTAGCGCAAGCTTTCCCCCGGCTGCTGCCTGCAGTTGCGCGGTTCCCACTGCTTGCCGGGCCGGGTGTACGTGCCTTGGAAGTTGCCGATGAAGGTCTCCCATAGGTCCGTCCAGGTGTTGATCCTACCACGTGGCAGGTGTTCGAGTCAGGCCCGCGCAAAGTCGGCGAGGTGGAACGGCAGGTTCTTGATCATGAACAGGTCATCCGTCGCTCCACCTGCCCGACACGCGAGCCTGTAGTCTTCCATCCACACGCTAGGGTTGGTCTCCCCATCGTACTTGGGGACTGTCGTTGGAGCCCGGAACTGCGAAGAGAACTTTGCGTCTTGCACCTTCCGACCGAAGGCACGAGGACCCTTTGGGTCGGGCGACCAGGCGTCCGCCATGCCTTTGGCTATGCCGTCGGCGTGAGCGGTGCTCATCACGTTTGTCGCGGCCGTCGTCGGTGCTGCCGTAGCCGTAGTCGTAGCCGTCGTCGCCAGCGGTTCGGCGGCGAGCCTTGAGCGTGTCACGAGCGTCGTGGTGGGGCCCCAGGCATGACTTGACTGACGGTTCGCCCGCTTCCTTGTCGTGGCCCCGGTGCCTTGACGGAGATGGGTCTTGGCGCCGTACGGATGGTGCACCTCGCGCCTCTCACGCGCGTGATGCCGAACTCTCGGCCTGCTGTGAAGCTGTCGTCTCGAGTAGGGTTTTGAGCTGCTGGTGAACCCTCTTCTCCTCAGGCGTGGCTGGCTCAGGACAACCACGTAAGAGCATGGCTGCTGCCGCGAGGTTCTGCGACGCACGCCTGAAGCGCGGCGTACCATCATCGTCGATGGCAGCATCCTCGTTGATGCGCCGGTTCACATCGCGTGCCTGTGCACGCGCTTGTGGCACCCGCTGTTCCGCCTACTATTCGCGGTGTTGCTCGCGCCGGTGGCTTTGTTGGGGCTCGTCCTCCACGCCGAGCTCTTGGTGGAGGTTCGCCAGTTCTTCGTCGAGCTGGCGCTTGGCCTCGGCGATCTCGTCGAGGCGCGCCCGGCGCTGGACGTCCCCGTTGTGGTGACGAGGGTTCTCCTCGCCATCTGTCGAGATGGTGGTAGTGTGGGTCTCAAGGATGTTGCACTCTCGCGTGAAGTCCGGGGGAGGCACCGGTGGCCCCCACCGTGCAACTGCGGAGCCTGGGGCGACGTACGACGCCCTTAGCCCGTTCACAGAGGCCGTCACCGGGTCGTCCGGGAGGCCCGGCTGCCCGTGGGGGTACATCGAGCTGTACCGCTCCATGAATTCCCCCTAGGCTAGCGGCTCGGATCCGCTAGCCTGGAAGGCAAGGTCGGTGAGGTAGTAGGCGGCGAGCCGAAACCGCTCCTGTGTTGGGTTTGGCCCCAACATGGCCCTGATCGATTCGTCTGTGAAGCCACGGATGAAAGCCGTGCGCGCCGCTGCTGCTGTCGAGGCAGTCGGACGCGCAGGTCGGGAGAAGGTCCTCTCGATGACGGACTCCATCGGCCCGGTGTAGACGACGCCGAGGGAGCCGAAAAGCATGGTGGCGCCGGGAGTCAGGGAAACCCCGCGGCCCTCCATCTAGATCGCTAGTGTGGTTCGGCAAGACACACGATGTGCCCCTACCTGGCGCGCCAACTGTCGGGGTTCTCTACCACCGGCAGTAGATTTGTATCGTATCGTGTGTCGGATCTGGATGGTTGACACAGGAGACACAAGGGGTTTAAACTGGTTCGGGCCTCCGTGGAGTAATACCCTACGTCTAGTTCCGAGTACTCATGTTCCTGTGCCAGGGATGTCTGTAGTAGGGGTTACAAACTTGGTGCTTGGTCAGCCTCTACATCGGTTGCACTCCTCCCCCTTTTATAGACATAAGGGCGAGGGGCAAAGAGGGAAAACAAAAATAAGCTACAGTGCTACGGCGTTGTGAAGTCTTTTCCGTCATTGATGTCCGTCAGGCGGCGTAGGAGGGCACTGAGCTGTGGTATCATCGGAGGCCGCCGCGTGTGCTGTTGCCACTGTTTGTTCCGGGTACTTGGCACCTCCTCCGAGTAGTTCACGTGATGACTCATCCCTTTTGAGTGCGGCTTAGGCCTGCCATGTTATGGCCTAAGCGCCGGCAGACGGTAATCGAGTGCGCGCTCTGACGGGGTGGCGTGCAGCTGGCGTTGGATGTGACGGCATGTCGAAGGTCATGGGGGTGCACTGTGCGTCATTACGACTCTTGTCAGACCCGGCTGTCCCCCGTCGTGCCAGCTGTGGTCTTTGCATGGTGTGGAAACCGGTGTCACGCGTGTCGTTGCGAAGAAGCTTGGGGGCTGGGGCGGCGCCACGTTCATGTGGGGCCCCAGACCCACGCTCCGGTTCCCCTGTGTGGACCCCGCCTTGGTCGGAGACGGAGGTTACTCGTGCGAACGGGTAGTCAGAGACGAGGCGGAGCGTACTCGGAGACGAAGCATTCTCGTGCGAGGCGGAGAGTATTCGTGTGAGGCAGAAGATACTCGGAAGTGGGGAAGTCTTGTCAGTGAGGGTCTTGACGAAGATCTGCATCCCTCCCTGTCCTGGATCTTAGCCTTCACATTGTCAATGGTGTCAGAGGACTCCATCTCCAGGTTGATCATCTTGTTGCTTAAGGGGCCCTAATCCAGGCCCTCGTAAACTGTTGGGGTTCTCTACCGCCGGTAGTAGATTTGTATCGTATCGTGTGTCGGATCCGGATGGTTGACACGGGAGACACAAGGGTTTTATACTGGTTCGGGCCTCCGTGGAGTAATACCCTACGTCCAGTTCCGAGTACTCGTGTTCCTGTGCTAGGGATGTCTGTAGTAGGGGTTACAAACTTGGTGGTTGGTCAGCCTCTACATCGGTTGCACTCCTCCCCCATTTATAGACATAAGGGCGAGGGGCAAAGAGGGAAAACGAAAATAAGCTACAGTGCTACGGCGTTGTGAAGTCTTTTCCGTCATTAATGTCCGTCAGGCGGCGTGGGAGGGTGCTGAGCTGTGGTATCATCAGAGGCTGCCGCGTGTGCTGTTGCCACTGTTTGCTCCGGGTACTTGGCACCTCCTCCGAGTAGTTCACGTGATGACTAAGCCCTTTTGAGTGTGGCTTAGGCCTGCCACGTTATGGCCTAAGCGCCAGTAGACGGTAATCGAGTGCGCGCTCTGACGGGGTAGCGTACAGCTGGCGTTGGATGTGACGGTATGTCGGAGGTCGTGGGGGTGCACTGTGCGTCATTACGACTCTTGTCAGACCCGGCCGTCCCCCGTCGTGCCAGTTGTGGTCTTTGCATGGCATGGAAACCGGTGTCACGCGTGTCGTTGCGAAGAAGCTTGGGGGGCTGGGGCGGCGCCACGTTCGTGTGGGGCCCCAGACCCACGCTCCGGTTCCCCTGTGTGGACCCCGCCTTAGTCGGAGACGAGGTTACTCGTGCGAACGGGTAGTCGGAGACGAGGCGGAGCGTACTCGGAGACGAAGCGTTCTCGTGTGAGGCGGGGAGTATTCGTGCGAGGCGGAAGATACTCGGAAGTAGGGAAGTCTTGTCAGTGAGGGTCTTGACGAAGATCTGCATCCCTCCCTGTCCTGGATCTTAGCCTTCACATTGTCAATAGTGTCAGAGGACTCCATCTCCAGGTTGATCATCTTGTTGCTTAAGGGACCCTAATCCAGGCCCTCGTCAGACGTTCTGTGAAGACCTTTAGCCAGTGGATTGAGAATGAGCCGAAGGAGAAGTGGTGTCTCCTGTTTGATAAGGGATGTGTAAGGCATGGGATAATGACAACAAATTTTGTTGAGGTTTACAACGTGATATTGCGTGGTGCCAGAGCTCTTCCCCTTGTTGGTATTATTGAGTTCTTCTTGTACCGCACAATTAAGTACTTTCTTGAGCGTGCTACTGCAGCACATCAAGCTATGCAAGACATTCAGAAGGTGTATTCAGCATGGATGATTGAGTACTTGGACAAAGGACAAAGAAGAGCTCTTTCTCACAGAGCCTTAGCAGAACCTCTGCGACGTGAGCTTGGAGATGAAGTTAAGTGGAAGTAAGAGATAAGGTGTCAGTCTAAATCACAAAAATCGGATGGTGAAATAAGAAGACAACTTACAGTTATGGGAATGAGAGGTGCACATGCTCTTGCCAGAAGCCGCAACTGTTACACTACCCCTGCTCACATGTGATCGCTGCATGCTATGCAACTAATGGTTACCACTGGGGTCGGTACGTGCCTAAATACTTCTTGAAGCAAACCATTCTGGACACTTGGAACCACACTGTTGAGGGCTACCTCTTCCTTGATACTTTCACTAAAGACCCCAAAGAAAATACAACGTACATACCAAATCCAAATCTAGACATGTGCCATGGTGTTGGTCAGCGCAAGAAGAAGAGGATTAGGAACAACATGGATGAGGCCGAAGCTGGTCGTTCGGTGCAGATATGCTCTAAGTGCAACAATCCAGAGCACTCCTACAAGAAATGCACTGAAACATCCTATTTTTCCAATGCTCCAGCACCTTCAGGAAGTGGAAGTGGCCGTGGACGTCGTACCCATCGCAACAACGAAGGAATGCAGTGATCGTACTTCCAGAATGGAATGCAGTGGTCGTGGACGTCGTACCCGTGGTCGTGGTGGAATCATATGATCGTAGTTGTTTTGTAACAATAAAAACTTTTATTCGTGTGGGACTGCTATTGTGTTGTAATATTGAACCGCTATTGTATTGTAATATTGACCCGCTATTTCGTTGTGTCTCCATTAATTTATGTCATTTGCATTCTGTTTCATTTGCTACTAATTTCATTGTTTAAAAATATTGAATTCCTCACATTCATTTGTATTATTTTCCCTATGTTGCTAATCTGATTGTTCTCATCTTGTTTTGTAGGTTTGCAATGGCTTCCTCAGGTCCTGAGTTGGACTTGGAGTTCCTCACCACGAGGAAGGACAATGTTGCGGTGCCAAAGGGGATCCACACTCCTATGTGATTCTGCGGTGACAACTGCAAGCTTGTCAAGTGCAAGGTTCTCGGTTACACCTACAGGATGAGGTTCTTCATGTGCGCCAACTATGCGCATGACCCGATCAAGCCACTCGACCGCAATGTTAGAGCCAAAGTAAGAACTTACTAAATTTATCAATTATTTGTTTGTCATTGTTGTTTTATTATGTGCTGACATGTCTTTGCAAAAAGACTCCACCTCCTCTTTGTGATTTCATGCAGTGGCTAGACACCGAGCAGTCCGACTTCGACAAGTGCTACGTCGAGGAGGCGGGCCGTGATGCAAGGGAGAGGTGGTTCCGCATGATTGAGGCAGAAAAAAGAGAGGAAAAACAGAATGAGAAGCAGAAGGAAATTCGCATTTGACAGGAGATGAGAGAACGTGAAGCGGCCCAGGCCCGTGAAGCAGATAGAGAGAGGAAGAGGGAGAGGGCTCGCCGGACCAAGGAGGTCGGTCCGGATGCCATCAGGAAGGGGAAATACCCCCGTTGTACTCAGTAGACCTAGAGTACCAGACGTAGAGTCCAACTGTATCACTCAGAAACTACCATTTCATTTCATCATGCACTAGCGTCGTATCCTTAAGAACGTGAATCTAGCTGCATTAATGCTTGTTTCCTCCGAATGGTGTAGGGTGTGTTTTCTCTGAGTCACTGTGTAGTTCCTTTACCCACCAGATCGACTAGGGTTCTAGGGTGTGTTTTCTCTGAGTCACTGCTCGCTTCTCTTCCCACGGATCGACTGGCCTACCACCCAAGCTTCTTCATTGCCTACATATATACCACCCTTCTATTCTCTCGTGCCTCTTCACAGCAAGCAGCAATGTCTTCCTGGAGTGGGGATGATGAGTCTGTCGGTCCTGGAGTGTGGACTGTGCAAGACCCAGACTTCAAAGACAATTTTCTAGTTTTAGAAAGAGAGATTTCAAATCCATACGTGACGTTAGAAGCTACACACCCAATCAACCGGTGAACTGGCCAAGGTGTGCACACGGTGAGTCTTGCGTGATGCAAGTTTATCAGGGATGGAACAACTGTGACAACCCCACCCGAGATAAGTCCATACTATCACTTAAGCCAATCCCTTTTGGTCATTAAGCGATAATAAGGATTCATCCCGTTGAGTGTCGCCGGGTCATAGCCCGGTAAATCACTTGTAAACCACACAGAGGATCGAAACGCATACATTAAAACTCCCACGAAGGAGAGTCCAGAGTACCTTACAAATTAATCCAAATTCCCGGTAGGGTTAATTATTACAAACATTGTCCTTACATCGAAGGTAAATGGTTCAGAGTTTTGAAGACATCAGAAATTAACTAATCGATAACTTGGCATCATGGGAGGCCACCCATAATGCCATTACTCCTCGTCATCCACCCATTCCAGCTCCCAGCCGAGTGGGATTTCACCAAGCCAAACATTATCACCTGAAAACAACATTTATAGCAAGGCTGAGTATACTAATACTCAGCAAGGCTTACCCGTCTAAAATAAAGACTTAACCTTCTAATCATGCTTGGCTTTTGGCTAGTGGGTTGTTTTGCCAAAAAGCGACTAAGGAGTTAATCCTTACTTTCAATATTTTAGCTCAAGTTCTAGTAGATCGAGTTATTACTAGATAAGCAACTAATTCAAGCATAATTGAGCAAACAATTAATCAAACATCAAGTTTAACAATATTTCGTCATAGAGGGATTATCATGGCTAGAGGGTTAAGCAATTCCCGGATAACGGTGAGAGGCCGACGATCGATCGATTAATAACCTTGCAAGGTGAATCTAAACATACGGGAGAAAACACTCACAATGAGTGTATTCAACCAAACGGTTCCCGTCATTCTTCGGATTAGGAACTGATGCCACAGTCCTAGGTACAAGGCTAGTTGGCATGCCTCACACTAGCATCCAGCGTCACACATGCACCACAGTTTGCAAGATTGGGGCCGCAACCCAAGATTAGTAGCCTAAAGTTCCCGCACCGTGTCATTCAGGTACTAGGTTTACCGTACCCATGTCCGACAAATGTTTAGTACTTTCAAACGCTTAATCTCTTAACTATTGGACCGGAGCCCAAAATCTCATGCTCTTACCACATGATCAATTCAATTTAACAAGTCTTATGATTCCAACATAAGAACTTATTCTCGCGAGCGAAGTATATCACTTGACTTGTACCGGGTCCTTAGTGCATAGCAACTAGTGACCTAGCATACTAGTAAAAGATCATAGGTACTTATGGGTCATGCATCTAGGGTTTCCATTCAACTCCTAAACGTAAATGCACATAAATAATCAAGCATAAATTCAGAATTTGAAAATGAAACTCATAGGTAAATGTTAAACCGGGGCTTGCCTTCGGCAGCTCCAGCAGTCAAACAGTCTTCCGGACTTTGGTCTGAGTCTTGATCAACAGTCACGAAGTGTACGTCTCCTCCTGCTCCCTCGTTCTCGTCAGCCGGCACGAGCGTGTAGCTACCATCAGGGACTTCTATACGGGGAATGCATATGCAAAAGTCAAAGGTTGATGATGGTGTAAACAAACAACAGCATGTATTAAGTCTAGGGTGTCATATTGACCACATTCACCTAGACAAGAATATATCCATCCTACTCTTCCTGAAGATTAATTATTCAACCATTTATTTAATTATTATTTTAATAGGGATTGTGTGCACACCTATTTAAATAAATTAGAATTACCACACAATCAACCAAGTTAGGTTTCAAGGTTCATTAGGAACATTCTCCAAAGGTTATACCACACATAAGTTCATAAATAGGAGATTTCTTTATTTCTCTTTTTAATGTACTTAGTTTCTTTCAAAAATTATTCTGGTTAAACCATGCAACGTATTACAGTGAGAATTTTTGTTTGAGCTCAAGGGACTACAATAGAGCTACTGGTAAAATTTCATGGCAATCAAAGCTATATACTGAGCATGAAAATTATGACAAGTTATTCATAGCAAAAGCAAGAATATTAAATACAGAGAAAACTACTCATGCACTGGTGCTCAAATTTTACACAGAACCTCTAGGGACTAAAACTAGGCTGCACATCTAAAATTAGCTCCAGAACCTATTTCAAACATGCTACACAAAAATAACAATTTTCAGTCTATTTATTCACAAAGTATTTATTCAGAGCAATATATGACTCAACTGTAGCCCAACTTTCTACCATAGCACTAACATGATATACGCATCCTCTATGCCAAGGCTAAGCATCACTGGTGCATTAGAAACTGAGCTATAGATTTAACTTCATAATCAAGCATCATTCAGAAATAGATATATAGACAGCATCTAAAACTATGATAAATTTACTAGCAACACATCTTAGCCTCACAAGGTGATATCCACAAGATAAACCACAGAAAACATATATATGAAGTTGTACAAAACATATACACAAATCTAGCCATAAATTAAAATAAATCATAACTAAATATCCATTCAGTAACTTTGTGCAAAAACTTAGGTATAACCTATACTAGTACTGACTACCAACATATCCAAAGATCAAGTCTAGCACATGTGTACAACTCAAGTTATGAACAAACCTACTCAAACTGAGTTTGAATTTTTATTCAAAAACTACACATCAAAAGTATATATGTAGCCTTTGCAAAAGATGTAGATCTATACACAAGGAAACCAACAAAATTGGTTTTGCATGTTTAGGATTTTTCTACGATTTTCTATGATTTTTACAAGTTACTGGACCAAAGAGAAAAAGAAGAAGAATCTTCTTTCAACTCGGACCCTAGAAAGACTCAAACGTTCACAGATAGGTCCCTAGCTTTTACACAATGAACCCTACCAGAAACTTTTCTTCACAACCGTGCCCTCGGCGGCGGGGGAGATTTCGTCGCCGGCGAACGGCGGCCGGGGCAAGCAAACAAATGGTCGGGATGAAAGATTGGGCTCACCAGAAACGGATTGATGGCGGCGGTGTGGTCGGAGGAAGCTCCCGCGAGCGGCGACGCGGCCGCCTCGGCTAGAATTCCGGTGAGGTGTGGGGTCGAGCTGGTTAATGCGTGTGCGTGGAAGCTTGAGGGGGTTCTAGAGAGGAGGTTTGGAGTACTACGGCGACCATGGGCACGAGTAGTGAAGTGAGCTCGTCACGACGGCGGCAATGGCGTCGGCGGAGAGCTCTGTCGCGTGAGGAGGGGAGCGGGGGCTCTATATAGGCGGGTGTGGCGTGGAGAGGAGGTCATGATGTGACTACAGCCCCGCACAGGAACCACGGCATGGCCGGGAAGACGATTGCGACGTGCACCAGCCGGGGATCCAATGGCGGACGGCGGGCGGTGGCGCCGGCGCATGGGCGGTGGCCGCGTGGCACCGGCATAGGCTTTTAGGCGCGTCGGCTACCCCCCCTGCGCACAGTGTTCTCGACGACTTCTTCGGACCGCCGGTCATGCCGGTGCATCGGCATGCGTGCCCGGGGTACGGCGGCGATCCGACGTGGCGAGAGCGCGCGCGCGCACGACGGCGTCGTGCGAACGCGTTCCGGCGCCCAAACGTTTCGAGGTTCGCCTGTTTGACCGACCATAACTTTAAATTTTGCTATAGAAGTGAACCAAACACCAATTAGCAAAGTTGCAGATCAACTATTCCTCTACAACTTCTACAAAGACCGTTAGGTGTTTTACTCAAAGGATCGAGCATAAACAACCGGTGAACTTGCTGACTTTCTCGGGAACAGGAACTACATGCGTTGACCAAGCTTTTTCACACGTTTACACTTCGAATTTGGTTTGCCACTCAACAGTAAGGTTGTTGGTCTTGAAAAACTGTACAACTTTGGTATTGGCCGATTTTGAAGTGTTTAGGTGAATTTTGGAGAACGCGCCAAAAGTTCTAACTAGGGTTTATGGCTCAAGGGGTTTGACCTAGGGTTTGACTTCAATTTTGAGCAAGGGCTTAAGCTCTAATGATCAAGATGTGATTAAGGATGTGATTAGCACCTAATGACACTTGATTAAAAACACGGGGTGTTACAACAACTCTGGCCGTCGCTTCTGGCACTGCCCGTATGCTTGGGTACGCAAAGCTACATGACTTTGGTCCATCATCTTCTTTTGGTTCGCTAACATAGTCTCCCTTTCCGCAGTACTCTGAGCAACCCAATTCCTGCAATTTCGTGCAACGGGTGGATCCTCCAGCTATCGAGCTGTACCAAAAGTACATCGACTACCTCGAGGACGTCGTCGTCTACAACCTCAAGCGGGAGCTCGAAGAGGCACAAGCTCATCTAGATCCACCATCTAGGGAAGATGACAGCCCCGTGAGGGGACCTATTGTGTTCAAAACAAACACCGGTTGTGAGGACGAGTTCTGCTGCTGTCCATGCCACGAGAAGGACAACACTCCACCAACATCTCCATCCCCACCACCTTCTCCTCCACCTCCACCACCTCCTGGGTACGGGTACTACATGCCCTCCCAGCACTCCGGCGGATCTATGATGTCCGGGTTCTCCTACCAGTAGACTAGTTGTGTTGTTGTAATCATTTTTTAAAAATTCTCTAAGTCACTTTAGGACTAGCCGCGGCAAATGGTTAGGGTAGTAGTTGCGCCGCTCGTGCCATTGCAGATTTGTGTGGTTAAGTGACCTTCGCGTATGTAAGCATTTATGTAATTCGACAATGTTGTAACCGTTTATGTAACTCAACAATTCGCGTATCTAGTGTTAGCCAAATTCAAAAAAAACAAACCTCTGTATGACACAGCGGCAGGTGCCAAACGCCGTGTCGTACGGCGGTTGGTGCCTGCCGCCAGTTCCTCCCTCCTGGCGCTTGCAGAGCCTGCAAGCGCCTGGCGTTATGGATCCAAGCGTTGTACCATGCGGTGTTTAGCCCTAGCACCGTATGGTACGGCGCTTGGAGTCCCGTCCCCGTGCCACGTCGTTTGCCGCCGTACCGTATGGCGCTTACAGACCAAACGTCGTATGGTACGGCGACAGATGTATAGTTTTGCAAATTTGTTTAGCAGGCATTTATTTTCCGAAAATCGCGAATATATTTATTTATTTATATTTATATTTATATAATTCAAAACTTTTGGGTTCTTTTTAAAGTCTATTCAGAGTATTAAATGTAGACTACTTACAACACTAACTATACGAATGGACTGGAAATCGCAAGACGAATCCATTAGACCTAATTAATCCGTCATTAGAAATTGGTTACTATAGCTCGACGTTGTCTAATCATGCCATAATTAAGCTTGTTAGATTCATCTCGAAAATTAAGGTATGGATTGTGGAATAAATTTTATTATTAGTTCACATTTAATACTCCTAATTAGTGTCTAAAGATTGATGTGACGAGTAGTTGGTGAAATTTCATGAAACTAAACAACCACAGGTTCTGGCTGTTCTATGCAGGCAACGACATCGATCATCATTCATCCATCATCCATGCATGGATGGCACAACCGCACAACAATCGACAATCTGGGAGCAAGTGTGGCGATGCTCTCGATTAAGGGTCTGTTTTGCACGGGTCCGGCTCCTCCGAAAACGGTTCTGGTTTTTCGGTGGAGCATCTTTTTTTATGAAGCTGAAGCCATTTTGAAAAACATTTGGCAAAACGGCTTCACTTATTGGATTGGATTGAGGTAGTAAAATGTCTAATTACTCTTCTTTATTTTTTCATTTCTTATTCTCTTTTTTTCTTTACATTTGTTATTTTTTCCTCTCCTTTTCTTCCTATTTCTTTTCTTTCTTTTCCCCCTCCCATTCTCTTCTTATCCATCCACCGCCTCCTTCCTCACAGCCTCCCTCGGCGCGTCGGAGGAGAGCAGAGGGCCGCCGGCCGGCCTCGCATCCGTGGGCTCCTACCGCCTCTACCTCGCAGATCCGGCTGGCGGCGAGCTCCCTCTCCCCTCTGCCTCGCATCCGTCGCTCCCACCAACCTCGCATCCGCGGGCTCCCGCCTCCGCCCCGCCGGCCTCGCATTCGCGGGCTCCCACCACCGACTGCCTCCGTCCCGTCCCGCCCCGCCGGCGCCTCCGCCCACCCGGGGGCAAATACTGGAAAAAGGGTGGGCGGGTGAGGCGGAGCCACGCGGAGCCTCTTTTCCCATATCCTCTTCTTCGAGAGCCGGGAGGGGCTCCAGCGCCGGCTCCACACCCGGAGCTGGTGCCATTTTCACCGTTTGGCAGGGCTCCGGCCGGAGCCGCTCGTGGAACCGCTGATGAAGCCCTGCCAAACAGAGCCTAAATCGAGGAGGATTGTAAGCTATCCGCACTCGTGGTATTTTATTTCTAAAAATATATTATGTTCTCGTCATCAAAACTATGTTCTCTATACTCAGTTTTGCGCATCTAAAATGCCCGACTTGATCTTTACCTTCGGCAAGATAGATTTCCCGGGGTTCTGCAAAGTAGGAAACAAAGTGAGAAGCCCATACAATCTAGCTGGACCGCAACGACGCTCGTTCGATGGGCCGTGCTATATTTGGGCTCAAATACGGACGTATTCAATTCAATTTCTGATCTGGTCCCACGGCCCATCACAATCAACGGAGCCCATCTTACGGAATACGGCCTACATCAGCTAACCTCTCTACATACATTACCATATGTTCTCCTCTTCCTCTCGCAGGGAAATGGATGGTGGCAGGGCGGAGCCAGAGGGGCGGGACGACTATACATCGCGTCTGCGATGGATAGCAATCCATCACAGGTGAGTGATTGGTCGCGGGACTGCACGTGGGAAAGGGGCGTGTGGGGACGGGACGGGACGTGGGGATGTTTCCCCGGTTGGTTTTGTTTTCTTTTTTGTTTCTTTTTTGTTTTTTTATTTATTCTTTATATATTTTTTCTTTTACTTTCTATTTCCTTTTAAAATTTTAATTTCTTGTTTTTTATTTCTTATTTTTTGATTCTTTTTATTTTTCAATTTTATTCTTTTTTACTTTCTTTTTATTTTTCCTTTTTTCTTTTTTATTTTTTGTTTCTTTTTATTTCTTCTTTCCTTATTTTTCTATTATTCATATTTTTTATTTTATTTTTGGTTTCTATTTTCATTTTTTATTTCTTATTTTTCATATCTTTTTTTTATTTTTTCTGTTTGTTTTATTTTCTAATTCTTTCCTTTCCTTTTTATTTTTTTATTTTTATTTTTCTTGTTTCTCTTTTATTTCTTCCTTTCTTATTTCTATTTTTTTCTGTTTTTTATTTTGTTCGTACAAAACATATACGTTTATTCTGATGAACAAACTAATTTGTTCCTACAAACACATATACTTGTTCTGATGAAAAAGCTAACTTGTTCCTACAAACATATACGCTTGTTCCTACAAACATATACGCTTGTTCTGATGAACAAGCTAACTTGTTCCTACAAACACATACGCTTGTTCTGATGAACAAGCTAACTTGTTCCTACAAACACATACGCTTGTTCTGATGAACAAGCTAACTTGTTCCTACAAACACATACGTTTTTTTATTTTTTTATGTTTGTTTTATTTTCTAATTCTTTCCTTTCCTTTTTATTTTTTTATTTTTTATCTATTTTTGTTTTGTTCGTACAAACATATACATTTGTTCTGATGAACCAGCTAACTTGTTCCTACAAACACATACGCTTGTTCTGATGAACATGCTAACTTGTTCCTACAAACATATACGCTTGTTCTGATGAACAAGCTAACTTGTTCCTACAAACAGACATGATTGTTCTGAGGAACAACTTGGTTCCTTGACTTGTAGATGCTTACTCTGATGAACAAATTAACTTCTTCGTACAAACATATATGCTTATTCTATTGAACAACTCTACTTATTCTTCAGTTTCATCATTTTATTCCATAAAAATTCACTTTGTCTTAAACAATGTTAATCTTGTTCGTATAAACATATACGCTTGTTCTGATGAACAACCTAACTTGTTCCTACAAACACATGATTGTTCTGAAGAACAACCTAATTAATTTTTGGTATTTAAAAAATATTTTTTTAAAATTTTCATCAAAACATAGTCAAGTGGGATCTTATTTTGAAGATCTCGACACAAGAAATCAATTTTTGAAATCGGAATTTAATTTAGACGCACGGTTTATGATTTATAACTTTTTTAAATTCTAGATTAGATTAACTCCTCTGTGGTCCCCACCTCCCACCATCTGCGTACGGTCGCGCACCCGCGCTCGTGTGCCGGCGCGATGGTTGGAAATCCATCGCTTCTGCGATGTATAATCGCAACGGGGGGCGAGCAGCCCCCCAACAATTAATGAAGAATTAGCGAAAAATTAAATCAAAATTAGTGAAAAATAGTGAAATTAGTCCATTTTGAGTTGTTTTGCCCCTCTTACAGCTGATTAAGCCCCCTAACTTGGAATCCTGGCTACGCCATGGTGCCATTGCCATGTTCCTTCCGTGCAACCCTCCCTCGTCCTTCCTTTGCCTGCGCTCTCTCCTTCTCCGGTCGGCGGTCGCCCACCAGGCCACCATGCACGCACGAACCCAAGGAGTACGGAACGGTGTCCGGTCATGGTCAGTAAACACAGTCTGACGACCTGACGTGCAGCTGCCGCTAGCCAAGCCTTGTCCGATCCGTGGTGCAGTCCCGTCTGACCGGCGGCGCCCGCACGAAGATGCACCGAATTACCGCCGCTGCATCGTAGCCCAGGTACGACTCCAATTTTTTCACCTACCCTGATGACAAACAACAATCCCGGGCCTCTGTAGATCGCACGGGAACCGGATCCGGGTGGCACTCCACCACCACGCAGCACGCACGCACCGCACCGCACAGCTCGTTCGTTTCGTTTCGTTCGTTCTGCACTCCAATCAGTCTCGTGGCTCCGGCCCAATGCAATTTAATTTGGGCGTGGTCACTCACGCCCCCGCCGGCCGTAACGTAACCACCACAGCCACAGCCAGCACCGGCACGCGGCAGTGCGTGTGCTCTAGCTCCACCGTACCACCACGGCCGCAGGACAGCAACATTAACCCAATCACATTGCGCTCGCAGGCAGCAGCAGCAGCATCACCGGCGGGGACGACAGCGCGGGGCTCGATCGCGTTCGCATCGCATCAAATCCTTCCCACGGGGCCGGCCACCACGCGCACGCGCACGCGACGCGCGAGCGACAACACCGGCCGGCGCGTGCGTGCTGTCAGCGGCGATAACTCGGCATTAATAACTAGCCCCCGCCCGGTGACAGCCGCATGCAGATGCAGGCCAGCTCGATCGATCGATCGATCGCCCGCGCGCCGGTGTCAAACTGTCAACCTGACGCAAACTGCAGCGTGTCAGCAAAGCACTCCGTAAATGGGCTAGGGGAAAAATTGGTAATAATAAAGTACTCCTTTGTGCAACTGCAAAGCTGATTGGTATCTTTGATATAGTCCAAGAGTTCAGGCAGCTCAGTGAAATGGAAATTAGGCTGAGAAAAGATCTTAAAGCAAGATTTCTTGGGCTGACTGCGATTGAGAAATTACGGGCAAAGCAAGCATCTAGATTGGTGAATATTAGAGCAGCAGAGGCAAATGCGAAACTATTTTTCATGCAGGCAAATGGGCGACGCCGAAAAAACACCATCCATGAATTGCATGTGGGGGACAGAGTGCTTTTTGCTCAACAGGACAAGGAATTGGCCGTGTTCCAGCATTTTCAGAATCATTTTGGTAGGCCTGGACCGCGAGATTACACACTGAATTGGAAAGAAGTGGGGCTACCACGTAGAGACCTTGTTCACCTCGAAGAGCCTTTCACTGAGGAAGAGGTGTTGGCTGTTATAAATGACACCGCTGGAGATAAAGCGCCGGAACCGGATGGATACATTGGCATGTTTCTAAAACTTTGTTGGCCTATAATTAAGGGGGATGTTATGAGCGCTTTCCGGTTCTTCTACCTGCAACACGATCAGCACCTCCACCATCTCAACACGGCTCATATTGTGCTGATTCCAAAGAAGTCAGACGCCAAGCAAATTTCAGATTATAGGCCAATCAGTCTGACCCATACTTTTGCCAAGCTGTTCTCAAAATGTCTTGCTAGCCGTCTTGCACCTGAGCTCAATTTTCTAGTGTCCAGATCACAAAGTGCATTTATCAAGAGAAGGAGTATACATGACAATTTTCTTTACACTCAGAACCTCATCAGGGTGCTGCACAGAAGCAAGGAGCCTGGTTTATTTCTCAAACTCGACATCGCTAAGGCGTTTGACAGTGTGCGTTGGGATTTCCTCATGGAGGTTCTTGAGCAGTTCGGTTTTGGCCACAAATGGAGGTATTGGGTGACGGCTCTGTTGGCGTCGTCCTCGACAGCGGTGCTGTTAAATGGATCGAGGGGGAATTGGTATTCACATCACACTGGATTAAGGCAGGGGGACCCTTTGTCGCCAATGCTATTCATCTTAGCAATGGAGCCATTGCAACGTATGCTACACTCGGTCTCCTCCTCTGGTTTGCTCTCTCCCATTAACAGCAGAGCAGCCTGTTTGCGTGTTAGTCTTTACGCCGATGACGCAGCTGTTTTCCTCAAGCCGGTTAAAGAAGATGTGCATACTGTTTCACACATCTTGGATATTTTCGGTCATTCTTCGGGCCTCATCACCAACAGGGAAAAGTGTGCTGTCTACCCTATACATTGCTCAGATATCGATGTGGCTGAAGTAATGGAAGATTTCCAGTGCCTGGTACAAGAATTCCCCTGCAAATATCTTGGTTTACCTCTGCATTTTAAGCAGTTGAGAAGAGTTGAGGTGCAGCCCCTAATAGATAAAATGGCACGCCGTTTACCAACCTGGAAAGGAAAGTTTCTGAACCGGGCTGGCAGGTTGAAACTCCTCAATTCAGTGTTGTCCTCAATGCCAACTTACTTCCTCACGGTTTTTTTGCCCAAGAAATGGTTGCTAAAAAAGATAGACAAATTAAGAAGGGGTTTCCTATGGAAGGGATCAGAGGTAGTCAGTGGTGGGCATTGTCTCGTGCGTTGGGCCAACGTTCATAAGCCAAAGAAGATGGGCGGTTTGGGGGTGCTGGACCTGGAGAAGTTCAGTAGAGCGCTTCGGCTTAGATGGTTGTGGTTTATGTGGACTGAACCTGATCGTCCGTGGGTGGGCTCAGAGGTGCCGTGCAATGATATTGATTATCAGCTATTTCGTGCTAGTACAAGAGTACTGCTGGGAGACGGCCACAAAGCGTTGTTCTGGCAATCCCCTTGGTTAGAGGGGCAAGCACCAAGAGATGTGGCGCCAAACATCTACAAGCTTGCTTGGCGGAAAAATAACACAGTAGCAGAGGATTTTAGAAACCATAACTGGACGCGTGGCCTGTGGAGAATGACCACAGCTGAGGAGATGGCGGAGTTCATCTTCCTGTGGGACAAGGTACAGAACGTTCAGCTCAAGTCCCAGACTCTATCCTTTGGAAATGGTCAGTAGATGGTGGCTATACGGCGAAGTCAGCGTACCAAATTCAGTTCAAGGGATCCTTTTGCACCTTCAATTCTACCGCCATCTGGAAGGCACATGCAGAGGGAAAGCATCGATTCTTTGCCTGGCTCCTGGTTCAGAGCAAAATACTAACAGCCGACCGGCTTTTAGCCAGAAATTGGCCTTGCAACCCAACCTGTGTGCTGTGTGACCAAGTGCAAGAATCAGCTGCACATTTGTGCCTGCATTGCGTTTACGCCAGGGAAGTATGGTTCTTGGTGTCCTCTTGGTCAGGGGGAAGAATACCAGAGCTTGCTCCGAATGTCTCGATTGAGTATTGGTGGAACACCTCTGTGCAACACTTGCCCTGGCCGCAACTTCGATCGGTGGCGGCCGTGCTGATTTATACGACTTGGAATATTTGGAAGGAGAGAAACAGAAGGATTTTCGACGGCGTCTCGTCCTCACCAGGAAGAGTTTTGATGCTCATCAAGGAAGAAACGAAGCTGCGCTTTGATGCATACGGAAGTGGTTTTGGGTTCGATTTTATTTCCTAATGTTAGTGCTCACCATGAGGAGAGTTATTAGTTATTTATGTAATCACAACCATGTAAAGACTCGCATTCTCTTTCTTCTTAAATGACATGGCAGTGCTCCTGCCGAAAGTTAAAAAAAAAAAACAAACCGTGCCCCGGTCGGATCCCGATCGATCGACGGATCGATCCCGGGCGTTGTGTCTTCTTCCGGCTTCCGCCCCCTGATCCGGCGTCACACAGCGGTTTTGGTCGGGGGACCGCGTGCTCGCTCGCTCGCTCGCTCGGCATAACGGCGGCGCTCCCGATCCGGCCCGGCTGCACGGCACGGGCACACTGCTGGCAGCAGGCCAGTCCAGCAGGCGCGCGCGGAGGACATGCTGCCGTTCCCCGTGCCTTTGCGTACGTGGTGTGCTTGGCCTCTTTCACTGTTAGCTTAGCTAGTGTGCCTTGGCTTGATTGAGGTGGTCCGATCAAGGAAGGAGGGGTAGGGGGGCCGAACGTACTCCACATTGTTGACGACCGGCTGGTCGAAGTGCGTGCCATCATCGGCTCGATCGTTCTTGAATGCTGCTAGTGGGGGGGGGGGGGGGCTGCATGCTAGTACACTACTACTTGTTCTAAACAGTGCCGAGCGACCGCACAATAACTCCTTCATAAAAAGACCACAATTGCGAAACAGTAATCAGGCATCTTTTAGAAAACCAGCTCGCTCTAATTCCCCCTACATCTTCACATGAGGCTCCAGAGTCCAGACCTCGCCGAACCCACCTACACAGATGGATCGCCACCGGCGCCCCGTCATGTGCGCGGCAGCGCCCACCACCACCACCCGGGCCATCCATCCATCGGCCGGCAGGCAGTTCGTTGGCCTGACCGCAGCACCAGGGGCACCAGCGGCGTGCCCCCCCATCCGACCAACAACCCTACCACGGCGAACCAAACCACCCCGCGCGGATCCAGTTCTGAACCTGCCCCCGTCTCCATCCGTCCGTCTCTGCCGCCAGGCCGAGGAGCTGGAGGCCAGGAGCCCCACAGGCGCGGACGCAGACGCAACGAGAGAGCTACCCCCGGCCCGCGCCCACTGCCCCACTGCCCTCCTGCCCCCGCGCGCGGAACAACAACAACAACGTACTACGCGGCCGCGCGGCGTGGTGGCAGCTGGCGACCAGCGTCAATTGTCGTCGACCACCGTCTCGGCCGAGCTGATGACTGATGAGCAGCAGCCAGCAGCCCAGGAGCCCGGCAGCCGCCGAGGCGCCCGCTGCCCACGTCGTCCTTGACGTGGGCCCGCCCGCCCTCGCTGGTTTTTGCAGCGCCACCAACTGTTTCGTTCCGTCGTGCGCCCGTTCTGTTGTCCTGCCTCGCGCTCCCGACGCTGGGAGGGACGTACAGCATCAGCATGCATGCATGTGTGCTCACTCAGCGCGCAGAATTCCGAGTTGCATGGGCGCTGGCTGGACCAAAAAAAAAACATTCCGAGCCCCAGGCTCTCGAGCCCGGCCGGTTGGCGGCCTTGGCCGCTTGGCCATTGCGGAGCGTTGTCAACAGCCGCGCGCGGCTCTCGATCTCGTAGCCCCAGCTCTTTCGATCCCCACCTCCGCGTACCACGCTGCAATCGGCAACGCTACCGCCAAGCCGGCGTCGGTATTTACTGCGTCACCATTGCTGTGTGTACGTGGGCACACGCAAGTGCATGCCCCAGGCTGAAACGGTGCTAGTAAACACACGCCTCCATTTAATTACCTCCTCACCCGTGCCGATCCGACGGCCGACGCCGCGCGGGCGTGGGGATCGGGGACGGACGGACGGACGGGGGGCGTCACCACGCTTGCGTGCGCGTAATCCCGTTTCGGCCGGATCCTCGCTCGCGCCGTGATGCCCTGCCAACCACCGCACCATCAGATTTATGAGCACTACCTCTGCCATTTAGACCTTCGCTTCCGTGTCATCTCGCTCTGATGAGGGCGTTTCTCCGAGTGGGGACTGGGGAGGGCGCGCGCGGACGGAGTACGTCCCAAAAGTCTCCCGGCGCCGCAGGCCTACGAAAGCCAGGGGTGGTCGAACCCGAAACGTGGCACCCAGCCGGGCTACACTTGTTTGCATCACCTGCATGCGCCCGCCGTGGTGGAATGGAACCGTGCCGCGCAGCGTCCACGGTTCCCTGACGACGCTGCCTGTGCATGGTTGATGGCAGCTAGCTTTAATTTGTTCGTGACCGTGTTCTATCATTACTTCTGGAGTTTAACTCGCGCAAGTGATCGTGGGCGCATTATTAGTACTACTACCTCTATTTTTAAGTTTAGGACAAAAAATTATTCAAAAAATGAACTAATTTCCTTTCCTTAAACATCATATGTTTAATAACGGAATGAGTAGTGATTATGCAAGTGTACGTGTGTGTTCATACGTGTACGAGTACACAGACTGATTGAAGGTTTTGATTCGGATATAATGGCATGTACTGTAGCTGTGTAGCCCTGCAGTACTACTACTACCAGTCTACTAGGGGTGCTTTTTTTTTCTTCTCTCAGGGCTCCTTTGGATAAACAGGAGCAGCTACCTAGGGTAAGAAGCCCCTGGCGGGAGATTCCACCGACCACCAGCTTCCCAAGGTCGCGCTCCCCCCCGCGGCTCGCCCACCGTGCGGCTGTTTGGGATACGAGGTTTCGCCAGGGGGTGTTGCCGCCCAGACTTTTCCCATTTTTTTCCTTTTTAAATAAAATATGAAGCATTTTTCTTCTATAATACTAGCCACAATGCATTTTGCATATCATATGGCAACATTAGTCACAAATACTAATGAGACACCTCAAAAAATCATGAACAAATCCAAAATAAATCATACAAATTAAGTCGAGCACGTCATCACAAGTCACAAAGCAAGTACATCCATCAGCCTTAATTCAACACTAGAACACTACGCGCGCCTTAATAGCTGCATAACTTAATTTGACATTTACAATATTACTAAGAATGATAGAATAGTCGTGATATAATAGCTGCATGTTCACATATTATCTACACAAAGAACACAATGACACTGGCTTCTTATGGTGATAGCTACTACATCCACCATCATCACAATGAAAGCCAAGATGCGCCACAACAAAAGACCTGCAATTCAGCATTTAGACCATGTCAGGGCACAAGGAAAAGAAAAATAAATAAACACTCATGATGAAGAAAAACTTGAAGATGAGATTACAAACTGCAATAGTCCATTTAGAGCGGTGATGATGAACTTGCTAACACATCATAATCTGAACTTTTAAATGAATAGATAGAAAGAAATTGCAAGGCCTTTTACAGTCGACATGAAGTTTCAATACATCCAAAATTACATGGCAACATTCAAAATTAAGAATAGTACTCTGGCCGGTTTGGTAAATGAAATTGTTTAAGACAAATAGAACTTCTTAATTTGGCTAAACATGCTTGGTTTATCAATGCAGAGCTATTGATCTAAAACACTCTATAATAGCCACATCACTTTAGAGGAACCAATATTGTATCCTACATAAATTAGCCATCCATACTGCAAGATAACAACATTAGCCATCAGAAATTGCAATGCTAATACAGAACATTCACCACAACTTTGGACAGTTCACAAAAAAAAATTACATGGAGTGCAGTTATAATGACAAGAACTTTCCATTGCTGACGAAATACTTTTTTCCTTCACTTTTTAAGTGTTTGCAAAGAGCTTACTGGGCCGAATTCTTTAGTAAACACTTTTAAGCCCATGCGAAAGACAAACTGATGTTGATTCTCTACTAAAATTATGAAAAAAAAATGCAGTGCATATGGCTATACTAGCACTCCCAAGCTCTAGGGATCGCTGAGCACCCGAGCCAATAAAACCAGGAGTTCTGGACTGTCCACGCCTATCTTACCCTCCTATGTTGACATTATAATGTAGAGTCAACTATATTATGAATCTTTCTTGTGTAAAATTGAGCTTGAGTTTTCTGCATTCCCTCAAAAAATGAAAAAGATTAAAGGGCTTCTCTCTGTTCAATCTACTGTGTATTGATGACTTGATGAGCCTGTCCCTTTGTAAACAACAAACCTAAATTACTTTTCAGTAGAACATTGAACTACATAAAACAAATTAAGATCCTACTGAATTTGTAGTTTCATCGGGTTAATTAACTTAAGAACTTTATTTTTGTTCTAAAAAGCATATCTTCTAAATAGACATAGCTAAGCTAAAAGTGATAGCATCTGGATGTGAGCAAAAAGAAGGAAGCAACGCACCTTGAAGTTCTCTGACACAACCAACGACCCTACCTGCAGGCACAAGGATGAGGAGGATATGTAGTTATTTGCCAAAATATATGCTCAAGAACATATAATATATTAATATGTAATAGATTAAGATATGGTGGATGGCGTACAGACAATAATGTGTATATATAGTACATATAACTAAAATCAAGAATACAGCAGTGTTCATCTAGTTTTCTGAGGCAGCTAGCAGCTGAGAGGAACGAGAACATATACTTTGATGGTTAAGTGTTATGCATCTCGGTCAGTACATTCATGCAATGGTATGGTATGGCTAGCCAAATCTTTCATTTTAGAAACACTCCACCATCCATGACTCTGAACATCTGCTACCATTACATTACTACATTGCATATACGCCCTGACGCCCAGATACACATGAAATTAATAACATGCCCATGAGGTGCGAAAGCACAAGCAGAGAGTTCCTCCTTCACTGAACAGATAGTGTTTTCGCCAACCGAGGTATGTATACACTACTGAACCACATGTAAACTGAAATTGATTGACAGTATACCACTACAGAAAACTCAGGAAATGGACAAAACAAATTCCCTTCAATCATTTTCGCGCCTACTAGTCAACTCTTTGTGGCATAAACGTCACAATCAGAAAGAGCCAGCAGCCTGGGAACCAGAACTACACAAGTACCAAATCCAAATTCTCCGTTTCTCCATGCCAATCAAAACAACTGGATCTTGCAGCTAATAGACCAATACCGAATCAGGAAAAAGAAGGAGAGGGGAGGGGGAAACTCACCACAAGTACCAAATCCAAATTCTCCGTTTCTCCATGCCAATCAAAACAACTGGATCTTGCAGCTAATAGACCAAGACCGAATCAGGAAAAAGAAGGAGAGGGGAGGGGGAAACTCACCAAGATCGGCCACGCTTGGGTGTCGGCGAAGACGAACGTGATGTAGATCGGCGAAGAGGAGCAGATACAGTGGCAACGGCGGCTGGACGAGGACGACGAGGGGCAACGACGTGGTGGGGCGACGAGGAGGAGGGGCGACGACGTGGTGGAACGGACGACATGGGGGCGTGGTGGAGCGGACAGGGAGGCGGCACGACGCGTCGCGTCGCCTGGACGGCGACGAGGAGCGGCGGCGATGTGGAGGAGCGAACGGGCAAGGGGCGTGGTGGAGCGGCGGTGGCACGGTGGAGAGCACGGGGAGGGGACGTGCGGCGACTCGCGACTCGGGGAATCGACGGGGCGGCGGCGCCAGGAGTCGAGAGGTGGGGAGAGATCGCCCCGGGGAAAAGAGGTGGATAGGGTTTGGCCATCCCGCGGCGTGGGCTTCCAAATGACAAAGTGTTTTGGCCCGTGCCTCCCTTTCCACGCGGGCTGGCGGTCCGGGGAAAAGTCCGGGATCCCGGACGGATTTTGGGCTCCCAAAGGAGCCCTCAATGGCATGGGCTCTCCGGACGACGGGACGATACAGCGCGCGGGAGGTACACGGGAGCTGACTTTTCCACAGCATTATCCGCATTTTGCATTGTGCATTACGCGGCACATGTGTATAAGCCGAGATGACGTTGCATCATTGGCCTCCGGGGCTAGTACTATGCAAGTTGGCATGAGTCTTCATACGTATCAGAAAAAAAAAATGAACGAAATCAGATATCGAAATTTCAGCTAACAGTTAGTGGTTGAACCGCCCTATGTAACTCATACAGGATTCAGGAAGGAATTTTGCAGGCTTAAACTCTGTTTAGTTCGCAACAATCTCCAACATCAATCTTTGACTACTAAATAGGAGTATTATACGTTGTGATACATTAAACAATCTCTAATGATGGATTAATTAGTCTTAATGGATTCATCTTGTGATTTTATGTTCATCTGTGTAATTAGTTTCGTAATTAGTCTACATTTAATACTCCTAATAAGCTTTGAAAGGGGACTCAAAAATTTCTACCGCCAATGCTGAAGCATTTTTTCAAAAATTTAAACCAAGATTTCATTCGGAAATAATACTCGCTAGTCGCTATACATGATTAACTTTCATATGACATGGTTATGTATGTTGATGTACATAGTTCCTTTGCAACGAAATTTGTGTCACCTTAATTTTCTCAAATATACATGACATGGCCATCGAGCGATCAAAATGCAAATGGTATAGGTTGGGGTTTTAAGGTAAGACTGAAGGCAAACTCATGTTATTGAACAATGCAACAATGATGATTCTTATCAACAGTATAAAACCACATACTCCCTCCGGTTTGGTAAAAGAAGTCGTTTAGGACAGCAACACGGTCTCCAAAACACAACTTTGACCTCTTTTTTCTATAAAATATTCATTGAAAAGTTATATATGTATATTTTTTGAAAATGATTTTCAAGACAAATCTATTGATATGAATTTCACATTTCTGAACTTAACGACTTAAAAGTTCTTCATCATTTATATTTTCAATACTTGACCTAAATCTTGTTCAAAATGACTTCTTTTACCAAACCGGAGGAAATACATACTCTACTGCAAGAGGAAAGTTTTGATAAAATTTGCGAGAACAACGAAGACCCTTTCAAATTCAAATGGATAATTGAATCGACCCCTTAACACAACCATTGGTCATGGTTTACTCTGTTATTATGATTTTTTTGGTTCTTAGCTACTCCATCTGTTCCAAATTACTTGTCGTTTTGAGTTTTCTGTTTAGAAAAGTCAAAATGACAAGTAATTTGAAACGGATGAAGTATATATTAAAGAATTTGTCAGGTCTGGATCCGAGTGCACATGTTGTTATTAACTATATTTCAAGAAATAGTGTAATTCAGTTAATTCTTGTCATCACATCATATTGAACTACTACATATTTGCCTAGTGGGTGACAACTTGTATAACGACTGCTTGCATATGGTGACGTTGTAAATTGCACCTCAGGCCAATGTTCAAAAACTAAAAACAACGCCACAATCGGCAGAGCTCATGCATTCAGCAAAAACCTTGCTTGATTTGATTTTTTTTTTTTTTGCATATACAAGGCGAGGAAATGTAAAAGGAATCTGCTAGCAGTGTGTTACATATGATGAATATCTTAAACATGTGGTCAAACGAAAACAGAGACATCAGTCATGGGTTCCCTTACGTGGTCAAAATAGCGTTGATTCTTACTTAACCCGGCCGAGGACTGTATGAACTAATAAGAATGCAACGGTGTGGACAAATCCAAGTGCATACTATTTACTTTAAAAAAAAAGAATCCAAAGCGTGTTATATGTCGTCGTCATCTATCTCTCAGAAATACCAGTATTATATTGAGTAGTATAAAATATTTTAATTCTTGTAGTTGTGAAATTGCATTGAATATCTTATAGTTGGTGCCAACTGTATAACAACGGCTTACATATGCCATACCGTGACGTTGTCACAGCTAGACCTCACAAGCCGAGCGAGGTTCCAACAAGAATTCGCAGAAAACAACCCCGCGGCGTCACCTAATATCATTTTCGTCAAATGCCACTGTACTACCCTTAATCCTCGATCCAACGGTGGATATGCGTGGCCAGCAAAATTCCAACGGATTCCAGCCCATGTCGTCACTCGTCACTGATCTATCCCCAAGATGGAGCCGGCTCACTAATAGCACCAGTAAATGAGCCCCTCCTCTCCCTTGTGTAGACTGTAGAGTGAAGAGAAGAGCTTGCCTTCCCTTCAGCTGCCGCTGCCCTTTTATTCTTATCTCCTCGCCCTCTCTTCACCTCCCTACCTGTTGTTTTCCTCCCCTCCTCGCTTGACCCGTCGTCCCATGCTAAAGCCCCAGGGTTAGGAGCTAGAGGTAATCTCTCCTCCCTGTTTGTGTGTCTCTCTTCCCCCGGCCAGGCCGAGTGGGGGGCGCCGCATGGAAGCCATGGACGTCAAGTACAAGCCCCTCGTGTTCCCCAACGGCGCCGCCGTCAAGAAGGTGAAGCCGGCGGCCGTGGCGCCGGCTGCCGTGGCGGCAGCGGCAGCGGGGGAGCCGCTGTACCGGGAGTGCCTCAAGAACCACGCCGCGAGCATGGGCGGCCACGCCGTGGACGGCTGCGGGGAGTTCATGCCCTCGCCGGGGGCCAACCCCGCCGACCCGACGTCGCTCAAGTGCGCGGCGTGCGGGTGCCACCGCAACTTCCACCGCCGGGCGGTGGAGGGCTCCCCACCGCCGCTGGCGCTCCCGCCGCCGAGCGTGCTGCACGGCCACCCGCACCGCGGCGGCGAGGAGACGCCCGAGGACCACCGCCTCCCGGGCGTCGCCGACGACTCCGACTCCGACTCGGAGGGCTCCGAGTACGACGAGGAGCGGTCGGTGTCCCCGCCGCCGCCCCCGCCGCACCACGTGCTGGCGCCGGTGGCGCAGCAGCCGCCCCCGCCGGCCTACTTCACAATCCCGTCGGCGTCGCACATGCTGCTGTCGCTCGGCTCCGGCGCGCAGGCGGCCGCGGCGCAGAGGCCGCCCCCCGCCCAGCAGCTGACGCCGTCGAGCGCGCCGCCCCCCGGGGCCGCTGGGATGCCGAGGAAGCGGTTCCGCACCAAGTTCACCGCCGAGCAGAAGCAGCGGATGCAGGAGCTGTCGGAGCGGCTCGGGTGGCGGCTGCAGAAGCGCGACGAGGCCATCGTCGACGAGTGGTGCCGCGACATCGGCGTCGGCAAGGGCGTCTTCAAAGTCTGGATGCACAACAACAAGCACAACTTCCTCGGCGGCCACAGCGCCCGCCGCAGCGCCTCATCCTCCGCCCCCGGCGCCGCGCCGCTCCACACCTCGACCGCCAACGCCGGCGTCGCCGCGCCGTCATTCAGCCCGTCCGCCATCACCCCTCCCCCTCCCGTCCTCACCTCGTCGCCGCCCACCGCCACCGGCTTCAACATCAACGGCGCCGCTTCCTCCGCTCCCACCGCCACCGCCGGCCACCCGGACGACGTCAACGGAGCTTCGTCGCCGCAGTCCGCGTAAAACTAGAGAGGGAGGAGAGAGGGGGAGGGAGACTTGCAGAGAGAAACATGTAGCTTAATTTCAGTGATCATTTCTTTTTCTTTTTTCCCCTTAGAATTCCCATCTAAGAAATTGACCCCAAGAAAGCATGCGCCGCCGCGCGCCATGCCTAGAAATCCAAGCTTCCTCCCCTGTATGTTCTTGGGATCCGATGATGATGTTGATGCTGATTTAGGATTAGATTATCTCATCCCATCCCAACCAAAAAGAGGTCGTAGCCTAGCCTTCTTGGTTGTTGTTCTTGTCCTCTCTTTGATTGAGCTCATTCAAGAGCCGTGCTCAGAGGAGCAAAGCAGGACGAGGGTTCTTGTGCTTCTAGACTCCTAGGATTAGGATCCCATGCTGTTGTGCCGTGGGCTTTGTTGCGCGGAACGGAAGCAGCCTCCCCTCTTTTTCCTCTCAGCACTGTTCTCCTCATAAATTAATTGACTTGCTCTGTACTTGTGATTGCCATTAGGAGTAGTAGGGTGGTGGCTGAGCCCATGATTAGCCGTCGCAGGGGGCAATATTATAATACTTGCATGCATGATTTGGTACTAAGATTCTGTTAGCTAACGTAACGTGGCCTTTTTAGCTAGATTGAACCTGCTGATGAAGCTCTCACAGAACCACAGCTGTACTGTACTTTGTTGCAAATGCTCGCCGAGCTCCATACCAAAGTACAGTACTGGTCACATCAGTAGTGTAGTTCTCGGAATGAGATCCTCTAACATTGCTCCCCTGCCATTGAGTGACCGCCATGTGGACTCAGGGCTTGGCCATCTGGGAAGAACTGGCCTCCACAACTCTTCCTAACCCCTTCCACTAGTCAGGACTCAGGAACAGGAAGGCAGGCATTGAAGCCGTGAAAAGTGCTTGCTTCGCAGCAACTCTAGCGCCAAAAGCGCAGAGACGACGAGAGCACACACAGGCAGCCATCAGGTTGGTCGTACAGTTTTAGAGACTGATCACATCAGGATGGATACATAACTTCCAGAGCTGCTGGGCACTGGGGCAGGAGGGGGGGTGGGCAATTAGGCAGGGACGCTTTGTCCTAAGGATGTTTTTAGCGCTAAAAAGGGCAAGTTAAATGGCCGCGTTGCTGTTGGGCCTCGTACCGGCGGCACTGTGGGTGATGGGATGGAATATGAGGAGGGAGGCGATGCTTTTTGTCGCGCTGGGACGACGGGGCGGGGCGGGGGCTCCAAAAGCTGCCGCCATTGACGCTGAAAAGGCCGCTCGGACGGAGGCCATGGGGATGGGGCTCGGCTGCCTGCCTGCCGTGACAAGCCAAATCATGCAGTGAGGTACTACTAGTAGCTGCCTCTCTCTGCGCTCGTGATGGCATTAGCCTAGGCATGGCGTCCCTGACAGCGGCGCAGGCGCAGGGTGAAAAAGATGTGCGTTTTTTTCCTCTTTTCTTTTCTTTTTTATTAAATGTTTAATCTTCGCCTCCCTGCCCTGCTTTGGCGATAGATCTTTCCTGCCCAATTCCCAAAGAGCGCAAGGATCCCATGCACCTGCGCTGCGGCTGCTAAACAAGCGCACGCATGATTTGCTCTCAACCCGCATTGTGGTGCCAACGCCTCTTTTTGGTTCTTTCTACAGGATCGCCAATTATCACATACCTGGCGATGGGGAGAGCCCCCCTTGCGCTCTTGCAGTGGCACCTCATAATTTAAGTAATTATGGTTTGCCACAGAAAAATGGGGCATGGTTTTGTCCCTTCTGATGCAAATCGAATCTTCATTGGATTTACATCAATGATCTAACATTACACTGTAATAAACATTTACAAGATTACTATCATTATTTATAAAAATATACTCCCTTCGTTCTTAAATATATGACGTTTAAGACAAGCAAATTAGTTCAAAATGAACTATGTTTTTTTGTCTTAAACGTTATATATTTAAGAACGGGGGAGTAATATTTTGTAGAAAGGTCTTTTTTTTTTGAAGATACTGATGGTCAAATGTTAAAATGTGCAATTTATTAGGATATATAGATCCAAATAAAAGAGCATGCATTTGTAAGTTCGTAACTAAAGGAGGTTACTTTCCAACCATGTCGAAAGGGCTGCGTGTACGTACCTCACTACGCAGGATATTGAAGGGCACACTCCATCATCGAGAAGCCACGGATTTTTAAAAAAAAATTCGACAAGATTTATCACTTTGTTAATGTGATCGGTGATGCTGGTGCCTCTTTAAGGGGAACTCATCATATGGATGCTCCTCATCATCATGCTTTATCCTGTGCTCGTGATGGGCTTCAAAGATCTGCTTGCTGGGTTGTTGGGGTTCATGAGATGGCCGCAAAACCCTAACAAAAACAATAATCCCTGCACGCCCTGCTGTGCTCTGGTGCGTTTGCCAGCTGAGATTCCTCATTTCCCTATCCTGATCTACCTTTGGTTTAGGTTCCCCAAATCAACTATTGTTAATCTGATGAGGGGATAGATGTTCCTACTGTTAGAAGGTGCCTGGGTTCCCAGGTAATCATGCTACACCTGGGATTATAGTATGTAGTAGGGATTTGATGCTGGCATGGGGCATGGGGATTGCACATGGAAGCTGGATCTGCATTTGTTTAGTGGGATTGGAACATGTTACTTTGTCCTTCCTCACTTGTTTATTCTTGGGGTTACCTGTACTAGTTGGTAAAATAATAAGCACAGCCGGAGCCTTCGTGGAGCACACAGATTTCAGATGAAAATGACAGTTCCTTTTCTTGCATTCTAAATGACCGTTCCATTTCTCGCATATGGACATGTGTTTGTGGTAGTGCCCACAAATGTGCTTGTTTGCACATTCTAGTAATGAAAACAAATGTGCTTGTTTGCAACACCTAGACTCCTAGAGGATAAAAATTGTCATAGAGTTACTGCCCACACGGGTATGAAATTTGGTACACATTTATACCAAATTTCGTGGAACACATGGGTTTTCATAAGGCTTTTGGATAAATTTGGTATCTGGTATTGTCTGAAACATGGTTATGAAAGGGACACGACTCGTACGTCTTGGAGACTAGCTAGATATTACTAGAGTATAAAAAAAACCGATGAACGAAAGAGGGTAAATAATTCCTCGTCATGGAAAGTAAAAGCGTCCCCTCTTTTTAGGATTCACAGCACCTAAAAGGCTGCTACTACTACACACTCCTAAGATTAGTGAATATTTCAATCATCATCTCTTCATCAGTAAACGACTTTATTTATTTGCTCTCCAAAGGAGGAATGGATCGACGAAAACGATGGATTAAGGCGCGCCCCCCTTTTTTTTGCCCACTCTCACTCAACTTTCGCTTCCCACAACTAATGTCACAGGCTGAATAATGGAACCAAGAATGGAATATTTTATCTCCACAGTGCGTGGTAACCCTAACATGCTACAACCCACACTTCATCAGCGCTGAAACGTCAATGGAATCGATGCCTACACGCTTTCATCCACCATCCCCTTTTTTTTTCTTTCTATCATTATCCATCCCCAGCTTATATTAACAAACAAATAAAAGAACATTATCCTAATGAGCTTCAGTGGTAAGCTCACGGATAGATTTCGTCACATTAGAAAAAGAAGAAGAAGAGCTAGTACTGGATTCTTTCCTTTCCCGATTTGATCACTCCAAGCTCAATCAAGCAGGGATTAAGGGAGGTGTTTGGATGAAGGGGTAAATAGGGTAAATGGGGCAAATCCACCCCAAAGGATCCAAACATGTGGGGCAAATGTGGTGGGGCAAATGTTTTGCCCCGTAATTCCATTTACCCCTAAAAAGTAGCAAATTGGAGCAAATTGTGGTGGACCCCAACCCTCTCTCTCACATTCACATCCACATTTACCCCTCGATCCAAACACCCCAAATAGCAAATATTAGTAAAGGCAAATGAGAGGGGTAAAATATTTGCCTTGAGGTAAATATTTACCCCTACCATCCAAACATAGCCAAGGTTACCTAATGAAGCAAAGCTTTTTTTTTTTTGCCAAAGGGTGCTAGACCAGTCGGTCAAAGCACTCCAGCGGCACCCCACAGGTTGTGAGTTCGAACCCCGGGTGGGGCGAATTTCCGCCTGTGGGTAAAAAAAATCCCCTCGCTGGCCCCGTGTGCCAAAGCACTGGTTAAGAGACGGCCCAGGTCGGCCTGAGGACCGTGTATGGCCCAGGTAGGTAGTTTCCCACGGGTTACGACTCCCAGTGTCAGGACGGGGCCAGGGTTCGGGGATTTTCTCGGTCGGGGAAGCCGAGGCTTCTTCTTAGTTAATACCGTGGGGGCGGTCTTTCCCTCACCGGCCGAGTTTTTTTTGAAGCAAAGCTTTTTAAACTAATCTTCTTCCCGGCCCTCTGGTCCAGGTGCCGTGACGTCAGCGCGGCAGCTTATTAAAAATTTGCTGCTGCTGCTCAACGGTTCTCTGTGTCTGGTTCCGATTAATTTTCGCCTGCGAGATCTGCTTGTTGGACTCTTGCCTGTCAGTGAGCTGTCACCGGTTTGTTTAGGATTTTGGCTGGAGTAGAGTGATGACGGAGGCGGTAGTTGTAGTGCCTTCCAAGTAACCACTGCAAATTGGTCTTTAATGACCGGCGCGGATTCCGAGGAGGGTCAATTTTTGTTTACCTCAGCAAGGGTCAAACTTGTTTTCTTTACTGGAGTACTCCACACGTGTAATGGCAGGAAGCGAAGGCCGTCAGGCCGTGCGGTTTGGGGTAGAACCCGACCAGGTTTTTTACAGTGGACAACACTATCAAGTAATAGTGTAATATAACTATTTTTTTATAAACAAAATTGAAATTTGCATGAATCATATTATTTGAATTTTTTTTGCAGACCCTCACCTTATTAAACCCCCCCTTCAACTATCCAAGACCCTTTAGAAAATCTAAAAAATCCATCTATTGCAAGGCCCATTCCCATTTGAGAAATACTTAATATATTTAACAATGTCATTTTACATATTTCAATTATACTCATATAATACTACCTATACTACTCATGCATACCTACAGTATGCTACAACTTAGAGTTTTAATGGTATAAATTTAATCTCAACCATCAGACCTTTCCATGCGAATATATTGTGCATAGTAAACGAGCTCATGTGAACAGCTCCGCACATATATTTATGTACGAGTGTATTCTAGATAAGTTTATGCACAATTCATTTTAGAGATCACTCAGTCACTTGTGAACTTTTGTATCTCACATGATTTCTGACAATATCCATATATGCTACGGCTTGGTATACGAATTTAGACAAATTATGTAAAAACTCACAAGCAGTCATAACATATCTCAAATTGAGGAGGTTAGAAAAATATCTTCACGTCTGTTTGCCATAGCAACTTAACCTTACAGGACGGAAAATCACAAGAACGGCCATTTGAATTCAGCGCTAAATAGAGGGGTATTTCTACAGGTTGGACCTTATGATACAAGTCCTCCAAAACCCCTACGGCTCTAGCCATTTTATAGGAAAATCCTACATATGTAATACTTTTCCCGAAATAGTTTACATGAGTATTTTGTTTCCATTTCGAAAGAGACCTCGACCGTGACCTCAAATTTCATCAGTTGTGTGCGCCTAATAATCCTCTTTTGTCCACAGGAATATTATTCATGCATGCGCACTGAAGATAACAAACAATCCCGTGGTGGTGATGATTAGCCGCCGGCTTAAGCAAGAGAGACCAGCAGAGCAGTCGGGCAAATCCGGAGGCAACAGCTAGCTCTAAGCTCTGATCTAGTGTTGCTTCAGGGACCTGCCATATCCTGATGATGGAGAGGAGGAGGCATCATCCCATTCCCCCTTCCTCGTTGGACTTTGCGATTACCATCAGCGTGAACTCGGAAAAAAGGTCGACGAGATTCCCATCTTTTGGAATGATGACAAGACCACTTTTCCGCAGAGATACGTGGCTGCTACAGTTCTCGTTCGATCGATCTCTGCCTCGTCGCATTCACCCTCCCTCCCTGTCAAACGACTGTCACCGTGTTTAAATGTCTTCCAAAAAATTTTCAGAAAAAGGAATCTCGCATGTATGGAATACTAAATGAAGTCTATTTGCAAAACCTTTTCACACATAGGTGTAACTTTACGTGATGAATCTAATAAGCATAATTAATTTAATAATTTACTACAGTAATGCTACAGTAACCATCTTCTAATCATGTGGTCAAAGCCCTCATTAGACTCCTCTCGAAAATTTAACTAGGGGTGCGAAAGTACTCCCTCCGGTTCCCTATTAGAAGTCGTTTTGGACAAGGTTTGAGTCAAACATTGGGAATATAAATCATGAATAACTTTTAAGTCGTTGAGTTTGAAAATGTGAAAATCATATAAATAGATTTGTCTTGAAAATTACTTTCATAAGAATATACATATATAACTTTCCAATAAAGATTTTTATAGAAAAGAGAAGTCAAAGTTGTGCTTTGGTGACCGTGTCGCTGTCCTAAACGACTTCTAATATGAAACCGGAGGGAGTAGTTTTGTAAACTGCATTTATTTAACACCCTTAATTATTGGTCAAAGTTGCATTTAATACTCAAAATTTTTTAACACCACATGCTCTCTCGTCTCTCGTCTCTCGTCTCGTCTCGTGCAGTCGTGCACTGCTTTCGAGCTGCCTGGGTTATCTGTTTGACTCGCCGCTTAGAAAAGGCATTTCGAATATTTGGATTTGAAGTGGTAAACGGTCTTTGCATCAGACTTTTCCGGGTGTTTTGCTGCGTAAACCAAACGTAAATGGCATATGCTAAATGAGCCAGCCACCCATACAGCGACTAATGAGCTAAGTCAAACGGTATGATTTCTATGTATGCTCAATCAAACAACCTGTCTAATTTCAAATAATCGAATTAAAATTGTAAAGCTAATCTCATGTACTCTATATTGAGTTACATGCACCAATCAGTTGAATTTAAAAGCTTAAATTGATAGAGAAATGTGGATAAATCACTTATACTACGACACTCTAATCTCTGCCAAAAGAGACATGTCCACTGACCAAACTTCTCTAACCTTATTAACTGTCAAATACATGTAAAAACTCGTCCTGTTCGTTTGGCTTATCAGCCACCAGCCAGCAGTACTATTCTCTCAAAACAAATCAGCGACCAGCTACCAGCCAGCGGTATTTTTCTCTCAAAACAAATCATCGCCAACTATCAGCCACCAGCCAGCCGGGCAACTGTGTGGTTTAGAAACGAATCATATTTCAATAATACTTTGTTGGGGGTATACATCAGCTCGGACGTGATCAAAACGGATCTTGCTGCGAAGGTTTGACCTGTGACTACGGGCATGCACGGCAGCCGGCCGGGCCGTTGGACGGAACGGCGGCTATCGTCACCTCACAGTCTCACACCATGAAAGTGGCTTTGAAATGGAGTTTGTTGGAGCTCATTGATTGATCGCCCCGGCTGATTGCCGTGCCGGGGGAAGCCATGCATGCATCGATCTCGCCAGAGGTAGACGAGGGCTCGTAAACACGCTTCCTGTGCCTGTTCAGTTCCCAAATTTTTTCCCAACTACCCGTCACATTAATCTTTAGACACTAATTAGAAGTATTAAATGTGGATTAATGACAAAATCCATTCTATAACCCCTACCTAATTTTTCGATACGAATCTAACGAGCCTAATTATACCATGATTAGACAACACCGTGCTACAGTAAATAATCTCTAATGACGGATTAATTAGACTTAATGATTTCGTCTCGCGATTTTCAGTCTATTCATGTAATTAGTTTTGTAATTAATCTATATTTAATCCTCCTAATAAGTCTCCAAAGGGATTCTAATTTTTTTTTTGAACTCGCAGACGTGGCCTACAGCAGCTGCTACCTCTGTTTCGGGTGAGGCTGTGCTGACAGGTGGGCCACCGAGGGAGGTAGTGCATCAGTCGGTACGTACCTGGTCAACGGGCCCATATATCAGATGGTTGAGATCGGAGAGGGTCGATCTCAAACGGATCTGGTGGAAATCGGACGCCGTTTTGACTTGACAAGAGAGATCAGAGAGCGTCAATAAAGGCGCCTACTAGCATACGATCAGCGTGCTTTTGAACAGCGCCAAAATGCTGGTCGTTGTGGAAGCACCAACTCGATCTTTTTGTAAGCCGTGTCAAAAAAAACTCTTTTCTAAGCACAAGGACCCTAGCTGCAGTGCTAATAACTTTCCCTGTAAACTGGTTTTAGTTTTAGTACACCACTAGTAGTGGTACATTCCAAAATATTTCTGCATTTAGGATATATATGTAGTTATTGTAATGGAAAGTTAACTACTTAATTGTATCATGTTATTTTGCAGAATAGGTGATCGTTTCACTTTTCACACTAATTTTTTCTTGCAACTATTACTTTTTATTTTCTCCCCTAACTAATACTTATATGATTGTATTAGGCGTAATAGCTAAAATCATCCCTGAACTATACTGCTGGGCTCAATTTGGTCCCTAAACTATGAAAACGTCCAATTTCGTCCCTCAACTATGCTAAGCAGATCATTTTGGTCCCTGAACTATGAAAATGCCCAATTTAATCCTTATACTATGCTAATCGGCTCACATTCGTCCCCGGTAGCACTAGTGAGGCAATGACAGGGAGAAGTGTCGGTACTGTAGCAGTTCCCTATTTTCCTTCATTTTCAAAATTAATTTCAAAATCATACAACAACATGAAAATCTCTAAAAATAAAAGTTACTCAATTTTTCAAGATCTCCAACTTTACCTTTGGAACCATCTTTGAATTCCAAGTATTTTTGAAATAGAGTTTTAAAATTTCAAATAGGGTTTTCAAATTTCAAAACCTTATTTTCAAAAATATTTGGAATTTAAAGATGGTTCCAAAGGTAAAGTTGGAGATCTTGAAAAGTTGAGTAACTTTTATTTTTGAAGATTTTCATGTTGATATATGATTTTGAAAGTAATTTTGAAAATAAAGGAAAATAGGAACAGTACAGTACCTACCGAAACCGTCATTTTTCTCTTCGCGCTGTCAGTGGTGCTGCAGGGGACAAATGTGAGCCGATTAGCATAGTTCAGGGACTAAATTGGACATTTTCAAAATTCAGGGACCAAATTAACCCGATTAGCATAGTTCAGGGACCAAATTGCACATTTTCATAGTTCAGGGACCAAATTGAGCCCAGCAGCATAGTTCAGGAACGATTTTGGCTATTATGCCATTGCATTATGTGGAAATAGAGGAAGTATGCTTCCTAAAAAAGAGGAAGAATGTAGTTTGGTTTTGTTTTTGAACGGGTGGCGAAAGCTTGTGCTTTCCCGAATTTTTATTAGAAGAAGAGAGTTGACCCAGTTTATAAAGAAAACCAGGCCCGAAAACCATACAACTCTGGTCGATCGACCGCACAACTAGGGGAGCAGAGAACCCCGAACGACTCCGGTCCGCAGACCATACAACTAGGCACTTCGGTGGGTTGGATTGGGACCTCAACACGCACCGCGCAACTCAACAACTCATCGGTCGGATTGGGACATCGACACGATTAACTCAAACAACTTCAAAGGATCCGGTCCAATCGGATTGGGACATCGATCCGGGCCTCCACTACTCTGTTCCGCCATCGACGCGAGCCACCACACACTGCCAAGAACCAAAGCCTCTCTTCTCCCTCGCTCAAAGGAGATTCTATTGCCTACTACTTTTTTTAACGAAACAACAAAAGAAAAGGAGAAAAAAGGAGAAAGGACCGGAGAGAGACACCCTCCCCCAAGCCACCAAAGCCGCAGCACCTCGAGACGCTGATGAAGGCCCTAGGCAGGAGTCAAGTCCGCGATCGGAGATGCACAACGTCGTCTTCAAGAAGAGCATGACGCTAAAAACGCCATCGACACCGTCCCGACAAGGGAAGGGTTTTCACCCGCATCATCCTCTGGGAGCGGTGAGACGGTCGGCACCACCAGCGACACCACCGTGGTGTTGCTAGCATGCCATCGCACTGACGCAGCGAACGACACCACCACAACGCTGTTGACAAACGTCCGCGAACTGCCGTCGGCCATGCCACCACAACACCACCGAGACACATCACTGCCTGGAAAGACGGCTCAGAGCAACCAACGACGCCACCTGGTGCGTCATTGCCTGGCCGCCACCAGCAACACCATCGCAGCGCCGCTAGCACACGCCCAAAACAAAGCCTCCGCCGACCGCGCCACCATGACACCGCCAGCACCATCCACCATCCTCTTGTTGAAGCCGTTGCCGCGGGGAAGCTCAGCAATCGAAGGAGAAGGGCCACGGTCCCTGCAGCCCCGCCATGGAGCCGCAGAGTGGCCCCGCACGCCGACCACAAACGTCGCCGCCGCCACCACCCGCCGAGCGCCATCCACGAGCCCACTGCAAGGCCAAGGGCCCCACAGCATGCCGCACGCCGCGGCCGCCACAGGCCGAGCGCACCGGCGCAAGGCCCGGCCAGGCCAGCAGCCACAAGGGTGCCAGATGGCCCGCCACAACCGAGACGCAGCAGCCCGGCTGCCTGCTGCCACCATCCGCCCGGTCGCCGCCGCGGACGGAGAGTCCTCGTCGGAGCCGGCCGAGACCAGGCAGCAGCGTGTAGATCCGCTCCACCAAGGCGCACAGCAAGCCTCCCCCGAAGCGGATCCGGCCTCCCGGAGCGCCTCCGGCCGCCGGCCAAGGTTGGAGCCTGGGGGAGAAAGCGTTGAGGGAGAGGGGGGAGGAGGAACCCCGAGCAGCACTCCGCACGAGTAGATCCGGCACGAGGGGCGTCGGATCTGCCCGCGCCGGCGCTGGAGCCACCTCCGACGGCCGGGACACGTCGGCCACCCCGCGTCGGCCCGCCCCGACGCGCGAGATGGGCCACAGCGGAGAAAAAACGCCCCGCCATCGCCGTCCTCGCTGGCCGCTGGAGCTCCGGTGGCCTGCTCGGGCGACGGCGAGGAGCGGGAGGGCCGGCAGCGGCGACCGGAGGCGGCGGTGAGAGGGAGCCCCCCGGTCGCCTAGTGGGAGCGACGCGGGGGGTTTGGGGAATACTATGGACGAATGTAGTTTGGTTTAACAAAGTCAAATTTCATCCCCCCCTCCTTATAACTAGTAATACGTTCTTGATTTGGGTGCATGAACAACGAATTATTGACAAACCAAGCTTAAAGCAGTATAGCAGTAGCCTTCTGGATCATTCCCTAACGCGTCCAAAGCCTACCGCTCGGATCCGTTGCTTTAAGATGAACTTTTCGTCGAATTTAAAATATCATTTTCGTGGTTTTATTTAGCTAATCATTGGACACTGAGGACCATCCACATGCGTGCACGGGACCAATGAACTCCATGCCGCCTTTAATTTGTCATGCATGGCGCAAACCCAAAGCTTCAAACCCTAAAAGCGCATCTAATCTAATCTAATCTAGTGATGTTGACGGAGCCTTGCATTGCATGCCTTGCTTTTGCCTGGCTGGCTATCAAGACGATAGGGAATTAGCACCAATCAATGTGCTTTTACCCTAACTCACTAGCATATAGACTAGCATGCTGAAGCCCTAGGTAGCTAAAGCCTTCCTAGATACTCCTACCAACATGTACGTGCGAGCCGTATGTAAAAAAGGTGCTTCTTCTCACAGAAGATTTTTCTCGTCTATGTGGTGCGCGTGAGATAAGTTGGAACAAGAAGAGGTCACAACCACATGGGAACAACAGGGGGGCTTTTTCAGAAAATGTGAGCTGCCATGCTTATCTATCTTCAAGATTATTATCTTGCACGATATAGTGATCTGCCACACAAGCTGATGCAAATCCTCCCCTTCCCTGCAAAACTGTCTCCCGCAGATAATTGGCAAATCTAAATGTGTATCATAACTTTTTGATTTAATCTATCTTAGTTGAATGATCTAGGTTCAAGTTCATTTTTTCAACTTGAGTTTGGCTTTCTTTCTTGTTAACGAAAATGCATAATGGTCTTCTTTTTATTAAGTAGTAATGACGAAGAGAATGTGCTGTACATGTCAGAATCGATTAGGACCTAATCACCTAGGTCATTAAAAAGACTTGAAAGAGCTAGAATTTAAATTCCAAAAATACAACAGAGACGATACTATTTAATAAAGTGATAAAAAAAGATAAGAAACAAGCAGAACATAACTTCGTTTCGAACCCATCCAACATGTACAAGGAAACATCAACACCCAAACTTTACTAGAGCACTCTATCCGTAGTGGTGATCGACCACATTAATATATCTGGATTAGACGTGATCTTGATTAAGACCTAACATTTCTCTCCACATTTATGTTACTGTACCCTATCCGACACATCAGGTTACCTAAAGTCCTAGGATTGCAGAGAGCTAGCAAAGTTACTGGACCAGCTCCTGCTGTCCTGTAGTGACAGTTTACAACAATGTTCCATTCCATCACCCCTAGAGGAAAAAACAGTTCAAATAGTACAGATTTTTGGCGAAGACACATGGTGCCTGTTCTGCTGATTAACTAGTTCACGTGGTGTGGTTGATTACTAGTCAATATTGCGCACAATTATTCTACCAATAATTCAACTCATGTTTCACACACAACAGCAACTGGTAATCAGATTTTTGGAACGATGTTAACACCCAAACACTTGTACCACAGCCAATGGAGATAAGCCTAACTTTGCTTCCTTTTGCCGATCCATATCAAAGCATACACCGAAATGCCGCTCTCGATGCGGTAATTGTCTTAATCCTTTTCCCAAAGTCATGATACTGGATGGTCCCGTTTTAACAACTTGGAATCTTGGAATAATATGTGTATGGAATGACTTTGAGGTTTATCCTTTGATGCTTTTCTTGGAAGCATTTATTTGTCAAACAAATTGCCTGTTACTAGTACTTCTCTGTTATTGAGTAATATATTATCTTGATTTTTTTACCATATTTCATTAAAAATCTGTTATTAGAAAAAGTTGAAGGAATCACATACACAACAGACAGCACAATAACAAATTAATGCCCGAGCAAAGTGGGGTATGCACAAACCATGCAGATCACATGAGGGCCTTGGATGTCAAACTACTCCAGCTGGTAACCACATCAACTAACAATAGTACATGCTCCCTGCTGGTAATTCCTAACAATAGTACATCAACTAATTCCAGCTGGTAAATGCTCCCTGCTGTAACCACATGCACCATCAGGGCATCAGGCATCAGGCTCTCCCCATTTGATGCAAGGGTGGGGGATGCGTGGCTGGCAATGCCACAAAATCAGCATGATTCCATTTATTGAGTGCATCTGCACAATAATGAATTCCTATTGCAGATGGAGTAGAGTAGGGGTCTGGTGAAAGTTGGGAGTAGTGGGGAGAGAAAGAGAATGATGCTGCTGCACTGGGCAGCTAATAATCATGTGTGAAAAAACACCCTTGCAAGATGCACTGCAGTCCATGCCCATCCATCTCTCTCTTTCACTGAGAAGAAGCCACATAAGTGGAGAATGAAGCAAAGGAAAACTGTCATTGATGGGTGCCTCTGTGTGCAATTGACTGCATCTGTCTTCTGTCTATGTGTGCATGGGTGGCACTCATATCATACCTATGTTGTATTGGAGCTTTGATGTCCTCCACAAAAGATTCCCTGTGGATAATATGTAGATGGGGGCATAATTGTGAGCTTCAGGTCACCATGCCCACTTGACAGCTTGCTTATTTGCTCCGAGTGGTCTGTCTGGGCTCAAATCAAACCTGCATATGCTTTGGCTATATATTGTAGCTACATACTACAATAACAGAAAACTGAACAAGGTGCAGGCCATAAACTAAACCTTGGTCATATATTTATCATAAAGTAAACACTTGTTACAGTTTTATTTTATCAACTGTCGAAAACCTCAGTTATTTGTTATTCAGGAAAGTATTTGCTGTTGCAAGCAAAATGCTGCTAATCTTCTAGATTTTGTGTTCACTGCGACAGTAACACTTGGTGCTCTAGGTCCACAAAAGAGGAGTTGTATCCAATAATTGAAAAATAAAGTATTATATGAGGCATAGGGTGGATGGCATGGGGATGGGGATCTTAATCTTATCCCTGAAAACTCCATCAAAGTTAGCCGAAAGTGGCTAACCTTTTCTATCATTTTCTATCTTTATTCCAAAGGTGATAATTAGCCATGCTAACATCCAGGAAAATAAACTCATCAAAAACAGTTGAGACGAATAGATTAGTACCACCTCCCATGCATCATAAATACAACCTGTCCATACTAATTAATTAATTAATGATATGATAATGTTTTTATGGGGGATGGATGATTGCGGATATATGACATCAAAGTCTGACCAAATAGGGCAGGTTGGCACTTGTTACTTCAGCATGTCACTTCCAATTGGTCAAATAGGGTTGGGTTTATTTTTGCATAATTCTGCGGGGTCATTGAGTGAGACATAGGTACACGCAATCAGTCTGAACTCCCTAACTGATGCTGGAAATAATTACATTTTCTTACGCATCAGTACTAATTAAAAGCAACCCCTTTCGCAATTGACATGCTGTTACGATTGGCATCATGCCCTGTTGCTTGGTTCTGTCTGCAGGCCATGATTATACGGTGGCATCATTTGCAGGGGATCACAGAAGGTGCTGGGTGGATTAAGGATTGTCATACACATCCCTTTTTTTTGTGAGCTCTTTTTGGTACACAATACCACTCTTTGGTAGTACGGTGGTATTGTCGGTTTTTTACTGTGGGTAAAATGGTAATTTGATGAATGAATATTATTTGGAAAAAACATACCGCTGACGAGTACAATAAAAACATACCGCGTACAATATCTAAATCATTTCATATATCCAATTTCATATATTACAACAAAAATATTTTCCGTTTCCAATAATACCCATATGCTGCCAATACCACCTATGAATACCACCCGTACCACACAAAAAAAAACCGGTGGTACAGAATTAATCTCAACCGTCCGATTCTTACAAATAGATCTTTTTCCTATTACATACGAGTTCTTTTAAAGTGGTGATACAGGGTGGTATTGTGTACCGAAAAAGACCTCTTTTTTTTGGTGTGTGCTCTGGTGTTAGAAAGTTAGTTGGGTGTGGTAGTAATTAGGGTTGGAGAGAGGTCACTCGTAACATCAAATGATGTGTCTGACAGCCAATTTCACAATTTGTTATGATGTTCAGTTACCTGGCCGGCTGGCCGGCCATAGGTCAAGCTACTTTTTGGTTGTGCCAAAGTTCACTGTCAATTTTTTTAATTTCATCTCGCCGATAAAAAAATTACATGAAAGGACTCTAGCTACAATTCAGGACAAGTATGTGTCCTTGACATCTTGCAAAGTCGTCATACAATTTTTTAGCGGTATGCAGAAAAGGAGAATATATATATATATATATATACATATATATATATATATATACACACACATATATATATATTTATTATATATATATATTCTCTCTATTTTGCAAAAATAAATGGTCCGCCAGAAATTTAACAAAACTATACATCTGCCGCCGTGGTCCACGGCGGTAGGGTGGCCCACGGCTAGGCGTGGGCATGTAGCGTGCGACGGACATACCGCCGTACCCCACGGCGGTAGGGACATACCGCCGTGGGCTACGGCGGCAGGTCCTAGCGCCGTGGGGCACGGCGGCAGCAGGCCTGGTACCGCCGTGCCCCACGGCGCTAGGAACTGCTGCCTATATAAGACCGAAATTCAGCCGAAAATGTCATAATAATTCGAAAAAAAAGAAAGAGAGGGGGGAGAGGAGAAGGGAGTGAGTGAGGAGGAGAAGGGGAGAGGAGAAGAGAGTGAGGGGAGAGCTTGTATCTTTAAGAACTTGATTTCAGATGCATTAGAGCTTGTTTCCGCAAACAGTAAAACTCGTACTAGGGTGTGTTTCCTGTGAGTAATTGCGTCAAACAGTGGACACATAGAGTGTGTTTTCTGTGAGTCACTGCACCAAACAGTGAACCTAGTACTAGGGTGTGTTTCCTCCGACTCTCTGCACCAAACAGTGATCCTAGTACTAGGGTGTGTTTCCTATGACTCACTGCACCAAACAGTGAACCTAGTACTAGGGTGTGTTTCCTCCGAGTCACTGCCCGTTTTTCTTGCCCCGGATCGAATGGCCCACCGTCCAGTCTGCTTCATTGCCTACATATATGTGAGCACTCTTCTCCAGTGTCACTTCACAACACAACAAGCACCAATGAGTTCCTGGACTGGGGATGATGATAGCTCTCTCGGTCCAGCACTGTGGAGCCAGCAAGATCCAGAGTTCAACAGCAATTTTCCAGTCTTAGATAAGAGAGATTTCAAATCCATGCGTGATGTTAGAAAGTACGCACCAAATCAAACAGTGAACTGGCCAAGGTCTGCACACTATGAGTTCTGTGTGATGCAGGTTTACCAGGGATGGAACAACTCTGGTCAACGCTTCTGGCATTGCTCACGAGAATGGGTAAGCAAAACTCCTTGACCTCTGTCCTTCATCATTTTATGATTTACTAATGTAATCACGGTTTCTGCAGTACTCCGACCAACCAGATAACTGTGGTTTCGTGCAATGGGTGGATCCCCCAGCTATTGACCCGTATCAACAATACATCAACTACCTCGAGGATGTTGTCATCTTCAACCTGAGGCAAGAACTTGCGTCGGCATTGGCTTCTCCAGATCCGACATCTACCAACGACGACGACGGACCGGTGACCGAACCAATGGTGGTGAAGACAAACACCGGGTGTGAGGACGAGTTCTGCTGCTGTCCGTGCCACGAGAAGAAGGACAACACTCCACCAGCAACTCCACCCCCGCCACCGTCTGATCCAACTCCACCCCCGTCGGGGTACGGGTACTACATGCCCTCCCAGCACTCCGGCGGGTCTATGATGTCCGGGTTCTCCGGGTACTACTCGTACAACTAGACTACAAATGTTGTAATCGTTTATCTAAATTCCCTAAGGCACGTTAGGACTAGCAGCGGCACAAAGTTAGGGTATTTGTGTCGTACGTGCCATTGCTTGTTTCTGTGATTCGTCGTTAAGTATCAATGGTTCGTCGTTAAGTATCAATGTTTCAAAAAATTGAAATTTACCAAAAAAAAAACCTACCGCCATAGGGCACGGCGGTACCTGGAGGCCACGTTGCCGCCTGGCGGTAGGCTCCTACCGCCGTGGGTCACGACGGCAGATGTATAGTTTTGCTAAATTTCTAGCGGACTATTTATTTTTGCAAAATAGAGAAAAAATATATATATAAAAAAATTTCAGAAAAGGATGAAGGAAGGGGGACGTGAGAGGCTTTGGTTTCTATCGGGCCGCATTTCCGTGCCTCGTCGTTTATTCCGTATTGGGCCTCCGGTAAGAAAAGCAGAGAGTAAGAAATGGGCTTACTTCTTGGGCTGTATGTCGTTTCACTCGTGCTTTTGTTTTTTGTCTTTGCTTTTTGCGCGCCAATCCGTTGGTATCTCTTGCTATATCTTTTTTTTCAGAATTATCTCTTGCTATATCTTGTTTTGTCATCCTTAACATTGCTGGAGCTTCTATCAATCTTTTTGGTTTTTTCCCATTGTTTTTCTTCATCTAATTGTCGTGTTTCTAGGACAGACACTGTTGCTGCCGAATTTATATATATATATATATACATATATATATCTTTGATTTCCGAAAAATAAATAACGAAAACAAAAATTATGAGAAATATACATCTGCGGCCGTACCACACGGCGGCGACTCCTGCCGGCGGCAGGGGTGCCGCCAACGGTCGGGAGAGCTGACTGTGGGGCCAGCTTCCTACCGCCGTACACTACGGCGGCAGGAACCCTACCGCCGTGTGGCACGGCGGTAGGAGCCTGCCGCCGTGGGGTACGGCGGCAACATCACCCCTATATAAGGGGGCGACAGCTGCCGCCACCCCCTCCTCTCTCCCTCCCTCTCTCTTCCTAAATCTTCGGCTGTCAACCCTTCGGGGCACTTTTGACTCACGTATGTTTCTAACTTTAGTGTAGTTTAGTTAGTGTAGTTAGTTAGTTAGTTTCGTTTAGTTAGTGTAGTAGTGTAGTTTAGTTAACTTAGTTTAGAAATTTTAGAAATTTTAAAAATTTTAGAAATAGTTATAATTCAAATAAAATTAGTAGAAAATAGTTATAATTCAAATAATTCGTTTAAATTAATATAAAATTTTTAGAAAATGATTATAATTCAAATAATTTGATTAAATTGACATAAAATTCTTAGAAAATAATTATAATTCACATAATTCGTTTAAATTGATATCAAATGCGTACAAATAGTTATAATTTCAATAATTAGATTAAATCAATATAAAATTCTTAGAAAATAGTTTTAATTCACATAATTTGTTTAAATTGATATAAAATTTCTAGAAAATAGTTATACTTCACATAATTAGATTACAATTGATATAAAATTCTTTTAAAATAGTTTTAATTCACATAATTCGGTTAAATTGATATAAAATTCCTAGAAAATAGGTATAATTCAAAAAATTTGATTAAATTGATATAAAATTTCTAGAAAATGGTTATAATTCACATAATTAGATTACAATTGATTTAAAATTCTTAGAAAATAGTTTTAATTCACATAATTCGTTTAAATTGATATAAAATTCTTAGAAAATAGTTATAGTCCAAAAAATTTGATTAAATTGATATAAAATTTTTAGAAAATGGTTATAATTCACATAATTACATTACAATTTTTTTTTAAAATTTTAGAATAATTTTAATTCACATAATTCGTTTAAATTGATATAATTTAACTAATTGATTAAATTTTGTATTTTTGCAGCTATGGTGCGTCCCTGCTGCCCCCGCCACCGCCACCGGTCCCAGACCACGACAGGCTACTGCCGGACACCACGTACCCGGTGCGACGAGACCTGACCGCCGACACAGCGGTATATGATACTGCAATCATATTTAATTCATGTTATTATTCATTATAACATGTGCTACTAATTTTGTGAGCAGCACGACGCGCTTGCTGAGATCGTGCGGCTCGCAGCGGCCACGAGGGAGGCGTGTTTTATCTGGGGACCTCAGTAGCACCGCCACACGTACGACAGGATCCTCGATGTTGCCACGAGGTACACCGCCGTCGTGAACTACGCCGGGCCGCAGACATTCCTCTTCTTCCGCGCCACCCAGCGTCGTCCTCGAGCTCCGCCTCGACAGCGGCTTCGCAGCTGGTGCCTTCCACCTTTGCACGTGCGCCTTTCTCGGCTCCGACGGCACAACACCAGCCATAGCCGCACGGCCCGCACACCTACGTGCAGCGGCCGTTGGTTTTTCCCGACGCAGGTACCTTCAGTGGACCTTATTTTCAACTAATGCACGGAGTTGTTGTGTGTTTTTGTTATACTATATTCTAATCGTACAGGGCGACCGCCGGTCTTTCCAACGGGACCAGGAGGTTTCACCGGGGCTCGACAGCCGGAGACGACGGCACCTAGACTGCTGGTCTTTCCGCTAGGAGGTTTCAGACTGTCGGTCTTTCCGGCGGCAGATATTCCTTCCTCGTCCACTCCACCTGTCTTACAGCCTGGTAATGACCTTAACTATTATAGTAAAATTCGATAAGTACGATATGTGGAAAACTAATACTATTCGTTGCAGGTTTCGACCCGACCGCGGTCGCGACGGAGTCCCCTGACGACCACCAGCTAGACTGGGACGAGTTTAGGTTCAACGACTTTCTCGCGACCATGGATGGGGTGGAGGGCAAGGAGCTTGGCGCGTCACAGTTCACACAGGCACCGCCTGTTGGGACGCAGGAGACACAGCTGGTGGGCGGAGCGACCCCGGCAGCCGGCGGAGCGACACCGGCTGGTGCAGGGTCGACGTCGGCGGGCGGAGCGACACCGACCGGCGGAGCGACACCGGTGGGCAGAGCGACACCGGCTGTTGCAGGCTCGTCACAGGCGGCCATGGCGACATCGTCTCCCGACTAGCTCGCACCTCGGGTCATCAGGCCACCTGACCCCTTGACGTACGCCCGGGACCACACCTGGGCTGGTGCTAGAGCTGTTAGGTCGAAGAGACACCGGCAGATTTAGATGTATTAGTATTTTCTGTCACAGCAGTACTTTTACCATGATATTTTATAAACTATTTTGCATCTACTCGTTGATTATGATCTTGTGATTATGTTTAAATTTATCAGTTTCTTGTTTTTAAAAAAATTTAAAAGTGTTTTACAAAATGAAAAAAACTCAAAAAATTAAAAATGTTATTACCGTCGTGTGGCACTGCCGCCGTGTCACGCGGACGTGCCGCCGGACCTGCTCTCCTGCCGCCGTACCCCACGGCAGTGCTGCCGCCGTGCCACACGGCGTGAGGACCCTGCCGCCGTGTGGATGGCGGCAGATGTATATTTCTCGTAATTTTTGTTTTCGCCATTTATTTTTCGAAAATCAACGAAAAAAATATAAAAAAAAATTCGCTGCTGCCGATCACTAAAAACTAAATGTATTTCTTGTGGAAGTTGATGAAAGGCCCAGCCCGCATAGTGCAGAGTTGAAAGTGGCCCTCCATGGGCTCACGGGACGGCATTACTTACTTGGGCCGAGGTAGGCATAGGGTTTTCAGAAACTTTTTTTTTAGATTACACAATACAACGCAGACGCTCACAACACGCACGCACACTCACCCCTATGAACACACGTACGCAAACGTTACCCCTATGAGCACCTCCGAAGGACTGAGCACCGGCATATCTGGAGATTCTCGAAGTCACCACTGGCGTCTCGTCGTCGACGGGAACGTCGCTTACCACTTAATGCATAACGCCGGAAATTCCCGGAATAAATCCAGGAAAAGGTGCGAGCACCAGGATTTGAACCCTGGTGGGTAGCGTCCCACTGGACCGTCCTACCATTGGACTACAAGCCCATTCGCGAAACTTTTTTTTTTCTGAAACGATGTTTAGCCTCTCTTTTTTCCAAAACTTCTTGATATCCAATTAATCTATTGTAAAATATGGCGCCACAAAAAAGAATTAAACGAAGGATATGATTTCAGAAAGTTCGCAGTCGAAATTTGGTTTGTTTGGAAGTTTCATAAACACGGAACTAGCATGAGAATCTTAACGAAGAACGAGCAACCTTCTCTACCTAGGTGATGGCACATAACAATCTTCAAACGTAAGGACAATGAATTCATTTCAAACATGAGGAGTTTCACTCGAAAAAGAACATGTGCTATATTGTCCCAGCTCCATGACTAGGGTCCCTTAGCGAAGACTTGAAGAGGGAGGGGGCATGGGCCCCTCACCAAGGTGATGACACATAACAATCGATGCCAGATCCGATTGCTAGCAGATGTAAAAAATCTGACATTGGGCCAAGAATGGCAAATAAAGGAGTGGAGGTGGGAGGGAACATGAAGAAGGTATCCCATCCATAACCGCGCGCCTCCCCAACACTTCACGAAAATGGAAAAAATGTGTTTCCGTGTCTCCTACTTTTTTTTTGAGACCTCTCATCTGAGTACAGCTATAGTATCTGATCATACACGCACTCACGCTCACACACTACACACGCACACCACACACACCCTACGTGTACAAGCAGACCTACAACTACACACAGATATGAAGACCGCGTCCCTTTGGAGATCACCGGAACTTCAAGGCTCCGTAGACGACGGGCGCGTCGTATTCCCTTTGTGGCTCCACACGTGAGAGGCTGCAGATTTTATTTGGGAACTACTATTCCCTGTGGGAAAATCACGGACGAGCGCACGCTCGAACCCGCGACCGGTGGCGTCCACACCCGGACTGCCCACCAACTGAGCTACGGCTCAGTCCCGTCTCCTGCTTGTTTTCAAGCACGGTGCATGGTCACAAGAAACCCGTAGCCTGAAGGGATGGGATGGATTTTGACATGTTGTCGTGGCCCATCACAAAATAGCAATGCAGAGCTTCACAGAACAGCAGGCCGAAGCCCGACCATTTTGGCGCCCAAAGTGGGTCGGATCGGCCGAACCGACTTTGGTGTCGTGCGCGCCAATTTTTGCTGCCATGCCGCCATCTTCTCCCGCACGATTCTAAAGGTGGTGGTAGAAGTTTCCATGTATATCTCTCGGTGATTGGAGGTGAACTGCGGTATAAGTTAACCCTACTATATTACTCTCTTCGTTCTTAAATATATGACGTTTAGGACAAACTAGTTGAACTAATTTACTTGTCCTAAACGTCATATATTTAAGGACAGAAGTAGTACAAAATCTTATCCGTACACGTAGCACTCGTCCTTTAATTTTCTCCTTTTTGCTGCATGGACCATGTTTTGGGAGATCATCTCCTTTTCAGTGCCATTGCCACCCCAAGGCAACACCAATAAATTTTGGCTACAGTGCACGACCTATGCAGATTCGAACCCGCCAAAACTGCTGACTAATCGCCGGCGTCGGGATTCGCCGGCCCCGCCCCGTCCCGTGATAGCGCACGCGGCCACAGGATCTGAGCGGCGTGGGTCCAGTGCCTGACGACTGTGGCAGGACATCAGTGGCGCCTCCTCTCCTACTCCATCTTCGGCGGTCGGGCGGACCTCTCACATCCGCCCGGGCGCCGCTCGCCGACCGCGACCCCCCAAGGTAGAGCTCCAACCGTCGCGCCCCCTGGCGGCGAGATCCGGCCGACGAGTCTGTCACATCCCGATTTTTAAGGTATTTTAAAAACACGAACTTATTAAAATTTTTCTCTAATTATAGGCTAATTTTTTTCTCAAGATTATTCTAAAGTTTTCTATAAATAAATCTTACATTTAAAACACATTATGGTGCATTTGAGTGTTGTTTGATCTCATAAGGACTTGGGTGGGAAAAATAAGGATTTGGAATTTCTATTTCAAATTAATTTTTCCCAATCCTAGAATACCTCTCCTAAGAATTTTCGTTTGAATTCGAATTTGAAAACACATTTCAAATTCCTCATTCAAACTATAGCCAAAACCTTCTCTTCACCTAAGGATTTTGGGTGGAAAATAATTTGGAGATTTATTTCCAAATTTACAACCCTAGTATAAACCTCTGAGAATTTGTGGTTTGAAAATAAATTTAAAATTTTATTTCAAATTTAAATCCTTCAAACTCTAGATTAAACTCCTAAGGAATTTGGTTCAAAAATCTGAATTTGAAATCCGATTCAAATTCATATTTTAAAACCCTTTAGAAGCTTCAAAACCTTAAGTCCTTCCAACCACCCTGGACTCTCCCTCTAGGAACCAACCTGGCCCCCCTCTCTCTTTCGCAGCCTAACCCGGTACCCCATTCGGCCCAGCCCTCCTCTCCCTTCCAGCCCACGTAGACGCACGCACGCACGGCCCAGCCCGCGAACGCCCCCTTTCCCTTCTTCTTCCTCCCTCTTCCTCCTCCTCACCTCGCATCGTGCCCGCCGGCCAACGCCGCCCCAATCCGCCACCTCCGAACACCTTCGACCTCGGTAAGAGGTGCACCGGCTCCGCCTCGACACACCGCGCCCACCGAGCTTCATCTTCGAGCCTCTCCCCTACTCTGTGAGCACCCGGCACGCCGCACCCCGGGAACGCCCTGCCGGCCGCCGCACACTCGATCTACGAGCTCGGACCACCATCCGCTTAGATGGCAGGCGCACCGTGATCGCTTCGTCGCACTGCGTTCACCTGGCTCCACCCCTAGGCGCCTCCCTCGCTCCCCGCACGAGCGCAGCTCCCGCCGCGACGCCGGAACGCGGGCGCCGCGCCCAGAGCGCACCCACGTCACCCGACGTGGAGCCGCCCCTACAGCCCCTCTGTCTACGCCTAGCGCCTAGGCAAGCGCTCCGCCACAACTTTTGACATCAAGTCGACCCAAGCCGAGCCTATCCACCCCGTCCTCTCTCCACCGAACACCATTGCCCACAGCGCCTCTCCCCGCCGTACGCCGCTGCAATTCGGTCGAATGCCCACAGCCAACCACTCCCTCCTCACCTCCTCAGTGACGCGCCGCAACCCAGAACCTCGCAACCACCCCCGAGAATCGCCTGCACATCCCCTCCTGGCAAAATTTCCTCTCCACAGTACAAGCAGAGCACCTCGCCGCGCCGACGATCTTATCCATACCCCCTTTGCTTCACACCGAAGGCAACCGCCCTGGAGCTCCTCCTACAACTACAAATATGGGCTCACCCCCCTCCCCAGAACGCCACCACCACCACCCCTTTCCTCACCGGAATAGGAACGCCACCGCCCCCTCCACCCGCGGTGCCAACCCCCTTTCTCACAGGGACGGGCCGGGGTCAAAGTCGAGGGTGTCACGCGGTGGTTAGCCACCCCAAATTCCTAGCGAGGTAGTGCGCCACCGTGTGCTCGCTCCTCGCCGGCCGTAGTAGCACCGCCGTAGGCAACCCACAGCTCGCTCGCCGCCGGCCAAGTGAAGGTCTTGCGCCGCCATAAGTTTGCCGCAGGTACGACCGTTACGCTGCCCAAATTCCTTTCTCCACCCTCCTCGTTGCCCTGCACGTCGCCATGTAGCGCCGGCGAACTCGCGTCCCGCCACCGCGAGAGCTCACCGTCGACCCGCTCTCTGGCCGCTCTGCCATCATAAGGAGTAACCCCCACCTAGGTGTTATGCTGCCCAAATTCCATAGAGAACCCCCCTCTCTATAGCTTTCCTCACCCGCCGCTCCTAGCACCACCGCCGGAGGCCGGCGAACTAGCGCTCCGCCGCCGTAAATCGTTTCCCCAACACCCCTAGTAGCTCTGTCGTGACCTACCCTAGCTCTCCGGTCACCTCCAGCCTTTCCTCGAGCCTTCTCTCGCCGGGCGCAGCCAAATCCGGCGAGGAACTCTGCTCCCCACGGCGGTCCGGCGACCTATCTTGGGCGGCGCCGCCGTGGCCGTCAGCTCCGTCGCCCGCCGTCCCACACACACCCGCTGATGCGTGGGCCCAGGCCAACGTCGTCCCACCCCGTAACCCTGCGCCTCCGTGCACCCGGCGCATGTGAACCGCCCGCATGCTCGCGCCTTGGTCCACGACCACGAGTCCACTGGCTCACGGAACAGTACCACGGCCCCGCCCTGCCTGCATCAGCCCTGTCTGTTTTGCTACACACACCCCGTAAACGTACACAAAAACTCAGTTTGAGTACTTAGCCACTTCCAAAAATCCCTAGAAAATTCCCAAAAATACTAGGGATTATTCTAAACTTATTCATACCCTTCTTTGCCATAGATCACACTATTAGAATCCCTTTCTAATTTAGCCCCTTTCCTGATAAATAGAAAATCCCTGGAAAGTGCACCTAGGAATCCGCACTTAGCCAGTTTCAATTATGAAAACCCTAGATAAATTCCCAAAAGTATCTTAAGACCTCTTGAGCCTAATCATATCATCCTTTGCTATTGTTCACCTCTAGGATACCCAGACCATAGCCTTAGCCAATCTTTAATAGGAAAAATCCTATACATGTGCACTAGTTTCCACAAATCGTTCATTCGTATAATCCTGGAAACTCGTAGGATAGCCCTCACCTCCTTCTAAACACCTCTATAAGTATTGATTGATGAATTGCTATAATGATTGCTATATTTTGTGTACTCGTATAGCCGGTATTACGATCAGGCTCTGCTCTGTAATCAAGGATCCAGAAGGACACCGAGCCAAAGCCGGGTCGACGTAAGAATGGTTAAGGATCTCTGATGAAAGCAAGTCCCAACACATAGCGCATACTTTTATCCTATTGAGTGTCAGAGTTACTTAATACTGCCAACTTAATTTGAATTGCATTGTTTTCTCCTAAGATCTATTTCTGTACATACGTGCTAGATTATTCCTTTTTGCTATTGAAATGCCACATGCCAACCCTAGGGAACCCCACCTTCATAAGCCTTCCTATTTTAGAAAAGCTAGGCAGTTGCGTCACGCCTCGTGAAAGGGGTTAATCTGTCATTAGATACTCCATGGGGAGAATCTAACAACCACACTTTACCTTTTAATAAAATACTAGGAAGGGTTTTACTCTTTGGGTAATCATGATTAGATAATGATTAATTGAAGGAAATGCTGATAGTAATGAGAACCCCTAGGAAATGGAATGGACTTGGGAGTATGGGGACAACCTCAGTGGAGGACACATTGTCCCAAGAGCTTACTCCGGTCACATAAGGATCGGTTCAAGGGTGAGTCTTTCTTGTAATCCGTACAATCGTATGTGCCAAAAGGGTATAGCATGTCGGGAATACCTATTGATGTGACGCCTTGAATCACACCCCACTACTGCACCTAGTAAACCACCCTAAGGGGCCATGGTGGGCAACGAATATGCTGGAGCAGGACCTTCACATAGTCCCAGGTCTTGCCGGTACGGGTCATCGGAAATGTTATGGCGTCAAGGTGACGCGGTGGTATTTATACCACATTTGTATGCATATGCTTTTGTCCCGAGACATGGACCCGCGAGGCGGGTGGTGGTGGAATGACCCCTTCTTAGGCCCCAGTGTAGACGTGGGTGGAGCTAGGGAATGTTATCTAGGATTGGATGATAATGTAATCCATGAATAGATGCCGGTGGGTATGGTTCTCGTAGGCCAGTACCGCCTGCGCACGAGGTATGGGCTGGCTGAACGTATGGGTAAAGTGTACACCTATTCGAATAGCTGAGGCTCACGGTTAAGAGCCCACTAAGTCAAAGCCCCCGATGATTAGTCCTACTGAACTTTTGGGTGGGAATTAGAGATTGGATGTACCGATGGTGCGTCAATGGACCGGAAGCCATCTTAAAACTTGGGGACTGGCAGGGGGGTATAGTAGTTTCCCCTCCAGGACCACAACTCATATTTTCATAGGATAATAATGAACTCCCTAGAGAGTATTTACATTTTTCACCTTTTAAATTCGCCTTGCATATGTGAGATGCTTTAGGCATAGGATTTACCTTTCAGCCATTTCCTTGACTACTGCCTACATTGCATTTAAATAACTAGTTAAGTTGGGATTTGCTGAGTACCAACCATAAGTGTACTCAGCCTTGCTTTCATCATTTATAGGTTGCCTCAAGGATTCCAGGTGTTGCAGACCATCTCTTAGTGGATGGGCACCTGCACTTCCCTTCGCTGCGTTGAGGTATTTTCTGTGAATATATGTTATTTATTGCCTCTATACTTAACTCTGATAAGAACTGTGTTAGCCTACCAGATCCAGGGACTAACACAGGTGCTTAGCGAGAATCTTGAAGGTGGGTCCCCACAGAGCCCCCTGGCGACGACATCCGTCCGGCATGCCTAGGCCGCTGCGCCCCTGTCCGCCGAGCTCTGATGCCTCGCCTAGGCCGGCGTGCTCATGTCCGGCTGTCGCGTCCCTGGTTAGAGAGAGGAGGTCAGACGTGAGAGAGGAAGAGGGAAGGAAGGTGGAAGAAGATGTTTTTGTGTCTATGATGTGTGGGGTCCACATGTAAGCAAGAGATGTTTTTAAAAAAAGTCACAACAGTTTAACCAAACGGTCTTCTGCTTTTCACACAACTGCTTTCTCACACCTACTTTCTCACATCCCACAACCCACAACAGCTTTTGCAAAAGCCATAGTCCAACCAAACACACCTTAGTGTTGTTGTCAGCTGACATCGACAAATTTCACAAAAAATTAGTGCAAAAATATTGTTCAAACAATGTATATAATGTTAATGACATTGTTAAAAATGAAGCTGACAGCATTGAACCACAGAGCTAGCTTCTCCCAATGGTGTTGCTACCGGATCCGCTACCACCCTCGTGTAACTGCCATCTGTGACAGAATCGCTCAAAATAAATCCGGATTATCACCTAAGCTGGTCCACTTGGCTCATAAGCGATAACCAGAATGTATTTTGTCGCCTCTGTCGGGTCATGCCCGGTGAATCACTTACACAGGATCGAGAATATGCGCTAAGCCCACACGAAGGCGGGACCAAAGTACAAGTTCGATATTTACATAAAGGTCCATAACTACATAATATTACAAACCAGGTTTTTCATACATAAAATAAAGGTGATGCAGAGTTTAAACAATGAAAATTAAACTAAGCGCATGATACACATGGGAGGCCATCCAAGCATATCATTCCTCATCGTCATTCTCCCATTCAATCTCCCATCCATCTGGAATAGTACCAGGCTAGATGGGGTTACCTGAAAACCACAAATTAAGCAAGGCTGAGTATGCTAATACTCAGCAAGACTGACCCGACAAAATAAAAGTACAACTAGACATGCAAGACTTTTTGGCTGGTGGGTTTGTTTTGTCAAAAGCAACTAAGAGTTGATCCTTACTTTCCAATTTTTAGCTCAAGTTCTAGTATGTTAACCATTCTAGGTAAGCACCTAACTAAACAAGCATGTTTGTGCAAACAATATTAATCAGGCAACAATATTAATCCAACTGTTCCATAAATAATCATGGGGTAGCCAGTGGTCAAGCCGACTCAGATAACGGCGAGTGACCGATGATCGATCGATTTATATCCTTGCAAGGTAAACCCAAGATACACGGAAGAAGGTAGACACTAAAGAATCCAAAGAAAAACAAATGTGGGGTCTACCCCGACCAGGCGGTTCCCGTCATTCCCCAGATTAGGGACAAGCGCCACAATCCTACGTACAAGATTACTGGAACGCCCTCACATGGCACGTCCAGACTCACACTTGCACTATCGGAATCAAACCGGGAGACGCATCTCAAGATTAGTAGTGATAAAGTCCCCGCACTGGTTCATTAGGTACTAGGCTTACCGGTCCCAATCCCGGCAAGCACTTGGTACGTTCAATTGCTTAGACCAGCACCATGCTACTCGGTCGAGACTGAACCCATTGCTCTTACCACATGAGCGAGTCAATTTAACCAACTTATGATTCTAGCATAAGCATCCTATATCTCGCGAGCAATGAGTCATTACTCGACTTGTACCGTGTCCTTAAAGCATGGCACTAGCGTCCTAACATACTAGTAAAAGAGCATAGGAGTCCTAAGGATCATGCATCTAGGTTTCAAAACAACTCCTGAAACTTAAATGCACAAAGTAAACATAAATACTGAAAATAGAGTAAAGTGAGATTTTTATCCAAAAAGGTTATATGTAAACCGGAGCTTGCCTTCCTCTAACTCAGCACTAGCCTTGGGCTCTTCTAGACTTTGGTCTAGGTCTTGCTGCACACTAGCTTGATTCAACTCCCCACTAGCTGATCCCTCCTCCTCCTGAGTGAGCGTGTACGTCCCGTCGGGTAAATCTACACGTTCATGCATATGCATTAGTTTATGGTGAAGGTGGGAGAATTACCACCAAACCCAACTCTTGTTGACCACATTCATCTAAACAACTAAGAAAACTCACAAGAAATATGGAGGTGTGACGAGGGTGAACTAATTACTATTTTTATGGGGATTGTGTGCACATCTAAGCAACTTACATTACTAAACTTCATTAAGAGTAGGGGGGTGAGTGATGATGGACTAGTTATGACCTTGATGGTGATTGTGTGCATATTTAAGCAAATTATTATAACAAACTTCACCAAACAGTAGGGGGTGTGTTTAAAGATTATTTCAAACAGAAACTAAACATAAATACTTTTATTAAACTTAAATAATAAATATACCTACACTTATTCCATTTTAACTAGCCATTCATCCATAATTCATATTAATTAAAATATAACTCCAACTGGTCCCAAATTTTCAACACAGCAGCATGTGACTACAACAAGCTTAAATACCAAGTTTCGGCTCCAGATCGTTTATAAATTAATTTAAATAAAAAAGACAAGATTCAGCCTAGATTAACTTCATTAATTTATACAAAAAGATTTACCAATGTTTTTGACCTCAAATTTTTCCTACATTTCAAACATAACAAAAAAAAGCTCCTGACCAACATATACAAGTGGATCTATCCTATTTTTCAAGTTATGCATTTAACGTCCTTCACAAGTGTAATTCCAAAACACCATTCAAACAAGCTCCTAAAATCACTATTATTTTTCCAGAGGTGCTTAACATAATGACAAAGACCTAGGGTGCATAGGTGCTTAAAGAAGTTATTTATTGAGGGGACTATAAAAAGCATCAAGCTTAATCTAACATGAATTTTCCAAAAACCATAACTATAAATGCACACAACAAACATGTGTGAAATCTCGTCACAGATATGAACATGGCTCACCAAACAACATATCCAAATTTCACATTCATTGCATGAGTACATTTTGAATTACAATAAAAGTACCTCAAACTGAGTTTGAATTTACATTTCAAAACTATCTAGAAAAACCCTATACAACTTTTCTAGAAGTTGTAGATCTGCTCACAATGAATCCAAAACAATTGGATTTACATTTTTCTGAAGTTTCTACGATTTATAATGGATTTTCTAAGTTGCAGCCAAAACCTACAAACTCTTTTACGGAGGGACCCTTGAACTTATTTTCTGAAATTACGTATAGGTCCTTGCTTTACGGTTTAAACCCTGGAAAGAATGAAATCGAAGCAATGTAGTCCCCGCCGGTGATGTGGGGCTCGCCGGCGGCGGTCTTGGCCGGAGTTGGGCCGGGTGAGGGCCTAGGGAGGATTGGGGACTCACCCCGGTCCGATTCTTGGCACAGGTGGGTCCGGAGGGGGCTCCGGCCGGCCGGCGGTGTGGAGGTGGCCGGCGGTCGCTGTAGCTGCTCCGGCCCGGCGTTCCACGGTGCTGGCGCATAGGGCTGGCACACGGGCGCAGCACGGGGTGGCCAAGGAGGTGAGCAGTAGCGGGGGGGGGGGGGGGGGGCAGCAGGACGGCCGGAGGCCGAGCAGCGACGCCGCGGCTGCTCTGGCGCCTGGCGGCGCTCTGCCTCGCGGCGTGTGCGAACTCAGCAGGGGGAGCGAGGTCGTCGAGGATGGCGAGGCAGACGAGGAAAGGAGCAGCGGCGTGCTCGGTATCCCCCCTTTTTTATCCCGTCCCGTGCCTGAAAGCCCCCGCGCGCGCTCCTGCCGGCTGGCGGCCGCGACGCCTGGCGCGTGGCGTCGGCTCGGCTGCCGCGCGGGTGGACGCGGCGCAGGACCAGGAGGTCGGGCGGAGGCCCCACGGCTCACTTGCGGTCCACCACAGAGACCCCGAGTGTCCGTACACCGGAGAAATTCGCGTGCGACACGTGGACGGGCCAGACGGCCGGCGCGCACACGCGCTCTGGACGTGGCGGCGGCGACGCAAGCGCCTGACTCAGTTCCAACTGCGCGTATTCGAAATTGTTGAACTCCAAAAAGTGACATCTAACTTGAAAATCTCCAAAAATAAAAGTTGTAGAGGAGCTATAGCACTACAACTTTCCCAAAGGGCAACCTATATTTTGGTGAATAGATTGGTGGGAAAAACTCGATGAACTTGCTGTTCTCGGCCCCGGTTTACTGTTTACAGCGGGTTCAACTCAAATTTAAGTGAACTTCCACTCAAAATAAGAATGTCTGCCAATTATGATAAATGTGTTCCCGGAAATAAGGAAAAACTTTTATATTGACCGATTTTGAACTTCTATAGTGAAATTTGGAGAACGCACAAGAAAACCAATTCAGCCTTTTGGAGCTCTAGGTGTTTGACCATGAATTGTGACTTTGACTAAGGGTTTATGTGCAAAAGTGTTAACAATCATGTAAAATATGCTTAGAGACTAAATAATCTTGATTAGCACAACTAATAGAAGTACTTAGTGTTAACAAATATCAGGGATATTACAGCCTACCCCTTAAAAGAAATCTCGTCCCGAGATTAGGAATTAAAAGATGAAAGTCGGGGAAAGAAACTCACGATGTCTAGATTGAAGAAAACCCGGATAATTCTCATTGAGATAGTGTTCAGTTTCCCAAGTAACTTCATCGACAAGATGATGACTCCACTGGATTTTATACATCTTTACGGATTGCCTTCGAGTTTTTCTTTCTTTTACATCAAGAATCCTCAAAGGATGTTCAACGACAGAGAGGTCCGGTTCAATCCAAGCATTAACTTCTTCAATAACTTCTCTGGCCGGCTCTAGTTAACAAAACCCATTTCACAACTCCTACCTTAATTTTCGAGACGAATCTAATAAGCTTAATTATGACATGATTAAACAACATTGTGCTACAGTAAACAATCTCTAATGATGGATTAATTAGGATTAATGGATTCATCTCGCGATTTCTAGTCTATTCGTGTAGTTAGTTTTGTAAGTAGTCTACATTTAATACTCTTGATAGACTTTGGAAGAGAACTCCAAAAATTTTCTCCAAAATTTTCCAATGAACTAAACAGGGAGTAAAAAGTCAACAACGTCATATATTTAGGCACCGTTTAGTTCGGTGAAATTTTGGTGAAAGTGGTGAATTTTTTGTATTGAGAAACGTGTTCTGTGAGAAGTGACACGGTATGCGATGCGAAAATTTTTGGGACTTTTGGGAACTAAACGGGACCTTAAGAACGAAAGGAGGACATGGTGACACCTTCAAAGGCGAGTCAAAAAAGTAAGAGTGTTTGAAGGATAAAAAGGCAGGCCTATCTAGGCATATAGTGTTTTTTTTAAAGATAGGCATAGAGTGTATCTCTGCGAATTCACCGCTATAAAGTTCTGTCGCGTTATTTATGTTGCTGTCACACAGTCGAGTCAAGCCCAGGCCTAACTTTTCCTTCTACATAAATGTCAAAATAACAGTCGTGTCGAGGCTGCACAGGGACCTGAATCTGCACCTCGTGCTACACGTCATATACTCGTACCTCTTGTGTACTTGCAGCCTCAGTTGCCCGTAGTATGGCAATGCCAAATAGCTCATCTTCCAGCTCAATGCCCGTAGGCCGTTTCACATGAGTTCTGCTAGGAAAGAAAATGAAGTTTGATTTATGCAGGAATTGAGAAAAAAAAAATCTCGCGTTCGAAATTGGGTCTCGGTCCTTATTTGCCCTGAAGAATTGCATCTGCCCTCGACTTTTGCTTCTACAGTGAAGATTATCTTTTTATTTTAACGAATCGCACAATGTTTCATTAATATAGTAGAAGAAGTACAAGACCACAGTCTTTTTTTTTTAACGAACGGGCATATGATGTGCCTATTTTATTGATAAAGAATGAGAGACCACAGTTTTCTTGAAAGACTATAGACAGGAAAAGAAAAGGAAAGAAAAAACAAACTATCTATACTCGTCCGGTTAGATTGGAACATCAACATTGAAGATTATCGGCTGAACAGAATATAAACAAGCTGGCAAAGACAGGAAAGTGACGAAAACTACATTCATTCCCACACAGTAGCCAGCAAGATAGTACTATTGTCACTGTGGATCGCCAACGGGAGAAAGAACACAACTCCCATGAAACCACAAACCAGGCACCACAGAAAGGTTCAGAGCGAAATTGAAGATCGACAGATAACTTCGAGCTCCAAAGGTTACAAAGAATAACAAGGGTCATAGAAAAGCACCACCGGGCAGCTTGTCGTCGGAGACACATGAGAAGGGGCGAATTGTTGGGCATTCGCCATTGCAGCAGAGCTCCTGCAAGCTTGGGGCACCTCTCTACTCGGTCGACGATGTGTCGGATCCGTAGTCCCACGCAAACTCGTAGACCTGCACCCTACGGTGGAAGCTGCGGTGGCAACCGCAGGCTGCGCACTTGAGGGCGCCACCGGTGCCCTCCTCCCCTTCAGCGATGAACTCCCGGCACCCATCGATGGCGTAGCCTCCGGTGCTCGCCGCATGGTTCCGGTGGCACTCCCGGTAGTGCACACTGCAGCAGCTGAACCGCACGATCGGCTCGCACCTTCGCACGATCAGCAGCCTCTTCATCGTCAGCTTCCCCACCTTGCTTTTTCCAGCCAGCCAAGCTTTGCTTTCAGCACAAGATGAGACCCCCTCTGCATCACACACCGTATATATTTATAGCCATCTTTTCCTCCTCCAGTCCCGCCCCTCCACCTAAAGGGATGTTACTCATGGACCTGGTGGTGGTGGTAAGGCATGCAAAAGTTTCACATGATCATTCACTCATCCCTGTGGACTGTGGAGCAGTAGAAGACCGAATTGGGCTGGCTGAAATGATGGTCCAGCAAATTCCACCTCACAATCGCAGAGCTGAATAATTCTTGGGCCATTAAGACAATCTTAGATTGGAGTCCCTTTCTGCCCTACCTCATTCAGTGACCTTTCCCCTCTCTTATCTATGTTTTTCCCCTTTTCTTCCTTTCATACCATTATAAAGTGACCAGTGAAGGATACTTGAATCTTAAGAATCCCAAAAGAGTAGGCCCCTTTGATAAGAAAGTATGTCATCCGGCAATCGACAGTGCATGACAGCTTAGGAATCTAAGAAGCCAGGGTGCTTGCCTTTGCTCAATTTTTCGGCATGTCGCAGCAATGCGGCTGCCTAGTCGTCGTCTCACTTCCTGTGCGATAGATTTCCTCTACTGTTTCAGCATGTGAGATGTACGTGAACACGAATTTAAAAATCGATGCAGACTCCAAAAAAAACAATTCACCTGAGCATGACAACAGGAAGGTAGATCAATCATACACAGAAAACAAAAGGGAGTCACAATCAATCTGTCCATGCCAAAAGAAAAAGCATGTCATTATCAAAATATAATTTTTTTTATATTTTTTTATCAGAAAAGTAAGTGCTTAATTTTATTATCAAAGACAAGTAGACAACTGAAGAAGTCTTAACCAAAATGACAACCTACGTGGTTCAGGAGTCAGGACCAAACATACAAGAAACATTAAGGCCTTGGCCTTGCAGGCCAGCACAAAATGCTATGACCTGTGGCTGGTCCAACTTGAGTGGGTACAAGGCCACCATGCATTAAGCTTTCTTAGGTACTAGACCGTGCATCTACTTACAAAAATAGAGATTTCCATCATCTGGCAAAAATAGAACAGACAACAAAATCTTCAAGTTTAATGATACAAACAAAAATCTTCAAGTTTAAGGAGTGCCTTGTACATTGTAACATGTAAAGTGTTGAAAATGCAAATCATATGCAGAAAAAAATCTACCATAGTAAAGCAACTGATAGAAAACAAATTACATTATCAATAGACTATCTAGCTACACTGCTTATAGATCACTGTTCAACTTCACCTAGGCTTTCTTTTATTTCGAATCAGCCTTTGACCAAAATAAAGAAAGGAAGCAGCATGCTATTGGTCAATTATATGGTCCTGAGTGATAAAAGGAGCACAGGAAAGTTAATGATAAAATGAAATAGTGACATGCACCGAAGCGAACTATTCAATGAACAATGATATCAACGGGCTAGCTAGCTTATTAGAGCACTAGAGTTTTCTTGATAAGAAAGGCAAACAACAAGCCTACACATCCCGTAGCTAGTGGATTTACTATCCTGGAATTCGAATCAGTTTCAGGTCAGCAAGTTAGAAAGGGACTTAAGCATAAAAGCTCAACATGAATCATTGCCAGCAATGCTTAAGCATTTTGCTCTTTATATGCTAAAGACTGAAAGATAAGTTTTATGATTATATAGCATAAAAGATCATCAACAGATAAGTTTTACGACCTCACAAATTGAATAAGTGCTCCATACTAACTGGAAGCTCCTTTCTCTAATCGATTCACGTTATATAGCTGAATAGCCATATCTCTTAATACGAAATCTGAGCCAAGCTCTTGCAGTTCATTGGGCCATGCCTCCACTTTTTCTTAGCCATCAGATTTTGATCCGGCCGTCGTACCAGGGCATTTCTAGAGCGTTCCTGAGCAGTCCCGTCTTGGATATCGTCAAAATAAAGATAAAAACTTTTCAGGGTCTCCTTTTTAATTTTTGACAAAAACAACAATTACCAATGTTTCATTTTAATTAAGTGTGAGCTGGTCGATATCCAATAATCTTAGACCTTGGTTTAATCTATGCTTCTTTCAATGGACGGTTAGTAACTTTCTGCTTAGTGTCACTCGCTTTTGCTGCAAGTTAATTTCGTACACACCTGTATATAAAAGCTAATGGTTAGTTCCTGTTGGTTGGCTAATTGGTACAAGACAGGTAGACGACTTGTGTAAATGTACTATGCAGTACGCACTTCAGACAACTGTGCAAAAAACTGAAGTTGATGAACACTAGAGTTACTGTATAGGTTCAGTCCACCCCTAGATAATTGTGTGTACTCTTCAGATAAAGCCAGCTTCTCAAAGTGAGGAGCTCTGGACAAGCTCTGATAGTTTCTCAATGTTATTAGCGATCCAGATTCTAATTTTCTCCATCAATATACCACCAAATAGATACACGCCTCAGGGTATTCACACTGGCCCAGCAAGGGTTGGAGTTTGGAGGAATCTTTGCATGAGTATAAATTGTAATCTACAGATGTCAGATGTTGTAGGTTCCATGCTAAAGTTAACAAAACATATAGTCTTAAAATTACAAGTGGGGTAAAAAAAAGACGAGCCATAATGCACAATCGCACATAGCTGGTGCCTGGTGCAGTGGTGCTGAATTTCTACACCATATTAGTCTTTTAAAACCAAATCTAGACTCTAGAGTACCAGCTAGTATTAACAAACACTACAACATGCCGATTAATTCGAGAAGTGCCGATTTTCCGAGCACCATATTTTGAAAAATCGGATTGCAAAACCCAACAGCGAAACCAACGTCCCCAAAATTCAGATAACACGCCCATCAACATCTCTAGCATAGAAGGGCTGCACAAAGAGGAAGACTGTACAACTTGGAGTAAATAACCGCGATACGGAGACGGAGATTACCGGTGTGTTCCACCGCCGGGCGGCGGCGGAGCCGGCATTGGAGAGGCTTGGGTGCGGCAAGGTGCCACGGTGGTGATGGGCCTTCTAGGGTTTTTGTATTCTAGATTCGCGATTTTGTTGGGTTGGCCACGACGAAAGCGGCGAAGATAGGCCGAATTAGGCCCAGTAAGTCCAGGTGTTGGAATGGCCGTAAGCTATATATACTACTTGTTTTGTTGGGCTACAAAGCTTTCGTCACAAACTCACCATATATCTAACTAAACAGAGATGTTTCCTAAAAAAAAAAATCTAACTAAACAGAGATGTTATTGGGCCGATAAGCTTTCATCAAACTCACTCAAAATAATACTAGATTCCTCAAACATCAAAATCATGTGCCAGTGACATGGCCAAACTTTTATTCTCAAATGATAACCAGTAACCGTACGTGTTCAACTCTGTCTCTCGACTTTTCCCCTGCTACAGTGTAAAAGGGCGAACTCGAGGCGACTTGCTGTCCGGCGCCGATCTCGCCGGCTCTCCGCCGCGTCCGGCTGCCATGTAGGCGTCGGAGGTGGTGGAGAGCTGCGGATCTGGTGGCCGGTGTACAGTTTCCAGCTTTCTAGGTCTAGGTTAGGTTTAGGAAGTGTCGGATTGATCTCCCCTTCAGCGTCGTGGCTGGATGGGGTCTTTTGTCTCCTCGGCTTCGGATCTGGCGACGGTTCGGATGCTTCCTGCTGCGGCGGCTGCGTGGCGAGGTGTTTCGCCGGCGGACGAAGGGGGAGCTTCTTCGACAGCGCCGGAGGTGTCCGAGTGAGTTTTCTTCTCCTTTTCCTCTGCGAAAGGGTGGAAGTTTTGTGCATCCCCGGGGGTGCGTGGCTTGTCCGGGTCGCTGGGGTCCTCGGCGACGGCGGACTCTTCTTCCGGTCGCTGGTCCTTGGGCTAGCGATGGCGGATATCTTCTTCCTCTTCCGTCTTGTCAAGGTGATGGCCGATAGTCTTTCAACGGAATCGATGCGCTTGATGGAGTATCAGGCGTTGGATCTTGCGGCTTTACCAATGTTTGGAGTCCCTTGTCGAGATGGGAGGCGGATCTGGATGGTGAAGGTGGAGAAGTTGACGAACAGGAGCCCGACGGTAAGGAAGATGAACAGTAGTCACAGGGTCTTACTGGTATTTTTTCTTTCCTTCGGGGTCTTGTTTGTAAAAGGGGATGTACTGTGCTGTTGGTTAATATATCTTCCCTTTCGCAAAAAAAAAAAATGATAACCAGTAACGCTGCTAAAAGAAAAAGATAACCAGTAACGGTAGTAAACTTGCTCAAACATTTTGTTATAAACTTCACTAGTTGAGAATCAAAGCTCTGAAACTTGCTGTTTTTTCTCAAGACAAGTAAAACTCCTCTCCGAAGAGCAGCACAAAAGCGAGCTATTCTTTCGCCTTTTCCACGAGACATCACATGTAGAACTAGTAGCCTGGCGCGGGCACGAACAGCCTGTGAGATCGTCGCTCGATCGAATCGATTACACATCACGGAGAAGAGATCGATCCCGAAGCTTTAGCGCAACCCAACCACATGCTGCGGGACCGCGTGCCGGCCTGTGGTCACCAAAGCAACCGCGCGTACTTGCTGATGATTTGATTCATGTTCGTGCTGCTCGTAATGGGCTTTGATCACTTGGTTACTGACAAAAATAAGACGAGTACGCGCTCGCTTCGATCTTTTCAAAGTACCGTGGTCTGCCTCCTGGTCCTGGCACTGTCCGGCCATGCTCGTCCTAACTGCGGCCTCGATCCACACATTTAGGGTTTCATGGGCGCCCATCAACGGCGCGAGCAAGCAAGCTAGCGATCGTCCTCAACCTCCATGCGATGGTAGTGATGGAGCTAACTGGCTACGACACTAGCTTGGCTTGGCGTGTGCGCGTAGGCCGGCTGGTGCTCACTGTTAGCGCGTAAATCCGAAGCTGACCTATGCTACAGCGCGCGCAAATCCTCCGAAGCCGACCTCTGCTACTGGCCGCTAACCGACTGATCAAATCGCTGGGATCCAAGCATCGAGTGAAAGAGCTAGGAGAAGATCGATGGATCGATATCGATCGATCGATGAATGAATAATGATGCTTTAATTTGTTTCGCATATATGCTTCAATTAATCGATCTGCTGGTATACTGTGCTGTTAGCTAGTTCCACGCTTGAGGGTTTTGATCTGACTGGGCTCGATCGTTGATGTTGATGCAGGCATTGTACGGTGTAAGGAATCGGATGCTCGTGATCTAAGAGAAGGAGGAGGTGAATTAGGCAATTTAAAAATTTAACTTATGGCTTTCACTACTTTGCATAAAATATAAACTAGAACAAGCTATCTACATGTGCAACTATGGTTGTTCTAGTGTGAAACTCTCATCTCAAAATAAGTTTTGCAACCTATAGTCAATCCTAGCAAGATACTACTCTAGAAAAGTAAAGGCAAGCAAGGATTGCAAGAGAGTAATGCGGAAACGTAAGGAGAGATGAGAGAAAGCAAACTCTTGACACGCGATTTATCCCGTGGTATCGGTAGGCACTAAGCCACCCCTAGTCTATGTTGTTGAAGCACTCCACACAAGAGTATTACTTCCCGGTCACCAAGTCTCTCCCAAGAGCACCACTTGACTTGCCACAAAGGCTCTTGCCAAGCTTCCTTGGTCACCTTGATGCCGTCTCCACTAAGGAGCTTCTCCACCAAGGGAAGGGGGGTCTCCACGTCCCCCGCACAAAGTGTCCTTGCCGCTCCACACCAAGCCGGAGGGTCGAAGACGTTTGCCGGAGAGCTACCTAGGCTCCAAAGCTTCTGGCGCACCTCGTACAACTTGATCCACTCGAGAATCACCTCACAAGGTAGGCACACCTTACACTCACTCAGCTCTAAGCTAAGTCTAACACTAAGCACACACACAAAGCATGTGCAAGTCTATGGATGAGCAATTTAGCACTTGGATGGCTTGGACATGATCTTCTATGTGTCTTGAACTCCTCTGCACTTCCACACTCTCCAGCAAGCACAAATGAGGGGGGTGGAAGGGGTATAAATAGCTAAAGGCGTCCAAAGAGCCGTTGGCTAACGTCCACTGAAAAACACAGCGTCAGATGAACCGATGCTAGTATTCCAGGGTCATCTGTTCATCCGGTGCCCCATCCACGTCACTTAGCCGTTGCAATCTACTGACACAGTTGTTCCGACGTACAGACCGATGGGTTCCTCACTTAACCGTCGTTTCATCCGGTGCTGAAGGATTTCTTCCAAAAACCTTACTGTTAGCTTCTTTGGTGCCGTCGGATGAACCGTCGCTCAATCCCTTATATCCATCGGTTCATCCGGTGCTGAAGATCTTTGCACTCGAAACTCTCTGTTAGCAAACATACAGTCGCCGGATGAACCGCTTCTACACCGTCGGTTCATCCGGTGCTACCAACCTAGCTGCTTCTCCTCCGGGAATTCATCCGACGCATGTAAAACTGGGGGCGGCGGTTCATCCGGTGGTCCATGCTGACTCGGGTCTTTCTCCGCAGTGTACCACTTCATCCGGCCATTGCACCGATGCTAGCTTCTACGGTACCGTTGGTTCATCTGACGGTGTCTTTTTCCTTCTCTTTCTCTTTGTCGGTTTTGCCTCAAAATATATATATATATATATACTATCTTCTCATTTTGGCATGTAGTATTTTTCCATCCATGAGACCTAGAAATGTCTACAAAGACATGCTCAACAATATGGTTAGTCCCATTGATCATGTTGTCATTTAATCATCAAAACCAAACTTGAACAAATGGCATATGAGGCCATATTCGCTACATACGGCGTCGGAGTTCATGTGTTCCGGGACCAGAAATTATACACAAAAGGGGTTAAGGATCGGATCAGACGAGCTGGATTCATCAGGCATAAATGGACACAGGGCAACGTAACGGAGATCGATCGGCCACTGAGGTCGACTACGTGGCACGCACGTGCGTACGTGAACCATGAACGGGCCGGGATCGGATCGGAGTTATGGTTCCTCGCTCTTTGAAGACGAAGCTCGCGCGATGCATATGGAAACACGTGATGGATCGACTCTCCACGTCCAGGGAAGCGTGCCGGCATCGTCATCCGGAACAGTGCGAGATCGATCGATAGCTTTGTGGATGAACTATTAGAATAAATGGGCCTAGAGCCATTTATTTCAATAATTAAAGAATTAAAACCCATTGTTTTAATGCTAGGGAAAAGTGAGAAATACCGTACGGGTAATTGAGGAGTCTTTTATTCGACTTATGAGGTAGACCTTCGGTACATCTCTTGTGAAGTTGAATAAAGGAGAAAGGCGTGCCACACACGCGCGCACTCGCTTGCCTCGCCGAGCCGGGCCGAGGGCGTGACGTGACATGACGTGACGAGTTGCGGGAGCACCGCGACCGTCCAGGTTCATCCCACCACGGAGAGACCGCGTCCTCTCCGCGACCGTCCAGGTTCATCCCACCGCGTCCCAGATCTGGATCTGGGCGCACCCCTCCGCCTCCGCCCGCCTATATAAGGAGGCCCTCCTCCTCCCTCTCAACTCACCAATTCACAACCCAGGTACTCCTGCTTAGGAGACCTCTCCCTTCTCCCTTTCTGTCTGCTGCCCTTGTGTTGGCGAGAGCAGAGCCTCCGGAACCTCGTCCTGCTGCTGAGATCCTGCACGGGGTATGCGGGCGATAAGGTTTTTTGGGAGCGTCTTGACGCGACTGCTTGCTCCCTGTACGACTACTTCGTCTACTTCCCGGCGACCGTTCGGCTTCACTGCGATCATCTTCCTGCACCGACCTTGTACGGCTACATCGACTAAGGTCACATGGCTGAGCCAAGGGATAACGGGACACCGGGTGACTTTGTCACCCGCCCTCCCATGGGGTACATTCTAAAACTTATATTCATGTTTATTAGTTGTATAATCATAAATATGTTTATGTTTAATTGTTGTTTAAACATGAACACTTGCACATGGTTTGTTTCACTCACCGCTATATTGGAATATCACTTTAATCATGGAATTAAAATATACCGGAATATTGCCTATCTTCTAACATGAACAAGCAAAGTGGGGTGTCCATCAAATCCCTACACGCAGCCCAGAACCGAGTTCAATTCTGTGCGCCGGCCGCCACTGTGCATCATCATCATCGTCTTTTTTTAAAACCAACCGCACAAAGATAGTACGTGCTTCGTTGATAGAGTTTAAAAAAGTACATACGTAAGGCTATGATCCTGGAACTGGAAGACCATAAGTAAGGGAAAAAGACAAACTAAACTCGCTGGTTGGAATGTGACATCAACGCGGGTAACCACTCTACACACCGACTAGTTGGATTGGGACATCAACACATTCACAACACTCTACTCAGCAAGGGAGCAAAAAACTGAAGCCGAACCGAAGTCTAAAAGCGGCCACCACCAGCATACTCACTCTCAAGCAATTGTCAAACCCTCCGACCATGACCTCACGTCGACAGGGACCCAAAGAAAGCAGACTGCACCACACCAAAAAAGCCGCCGCCATGCATGACTCTTCGTCGAGGTGCAGCTGCGACACCACATTCCACCTAATAGAGTGACAACAGATTCGGACCTCTTGCAGGCTGCCTCGCAGTCACCACCACGACAGCACAAACGCACAAGGGCCTCGCCTCTCCCATCGCTGGACTCCACCCCTCTCTCGTGATCTCGTCGCCTCGAAGAAATACCGCACGCGGGGGCCTCGCCATGTCCGCCACAACACTCCACATCACGGATCCGTATCTAAAATGCCATCAGAAGGTGGTGCAGAGTTGCCCCACTATCTCAAGTCTCCATCGAACAGCCAAGCCACCACCAAGGGTGAATATCACCTCATTGCTCTACCCGCGCACAAGCCTCCATTGCCGTACCAGCAAACCAAGGAAGTCGCTAGCGCCGTCTTCCGATGATGAACCACACTCGGTGCAGCTCAGCGAGGCTGAGCTACCCGCCGCAATCTGTTGCAAACCAAGTTGTCACACGATGTCGTTGCTGCAAGCGCCGTCCACTGATGCAGTCCCGCACCGAACTGACAGTTGCCAAGCAATGCCAGCCGCCGCAGTCCGTTGCAAGCCGCCAACCCGACAACATATGATGACCCCTAGTCACCAATAGAGTTGTGATCGCCTCCTCGAGAGCTTAGCAACCCCCTGAAGCTCACCATCCTGCACCATGCCGCCAAGCCACCATCGAAGGCAACATCACATGATCTGACGTCTCCAGCAAATTCGAGTGTAGTCTCAAGAGACGATGCCTCCAAGGAAGGGACGACGCTAGAAGCGCTAACGTCGCTCGTCCAGAATCTGGACAAGGTCTTCACCTAGAGACCCTTGTGCCACTGGATGGGGCTCCATGATGACATCCCAACGGGAAGAGCGACGCCCAAGGGTGCTGCCGCCATCGACACCAGCAAGATTACTAGCAAAAGCTTTCGCCCGGAGCAACCCCCATAGCGCACGAACACTGACTTGCATGACGCCAACCATGAAAGCCCACACAGTGACGCAGGCGCTAGTGCCTCCTCCCGCCGTGTGCAGATCGACTCCGACTGCACATCCTTTGCACCCTCGCCCACGCCGCTCACCCGCACGGAGCCTCCACCGCAGCTCTGCCTTCGCGCGCTCCTGCATGCGCCTCCGTGTGCCACCACCGTAGCAGCACATCCTCTACCCCGGGTCCGGCGCGACTGCCAGACTAGGGGAACCGTCGCGCCCGCCGCCAGGTTTGGCACGCCGCAAGCCGCCTCCGGTCGTCGCCGACCCGCCACAGGGGCAACGCGGCTGCCGCACCCCGCCCTTCGACACCGCAACCATTCGACCCTCCATTGCGTGCACGCGGTGGTTGAGCCGTCCCCAGCACCGCTGACAGCAGCATGTTGCAGATCCACCACTGGGAGTGCCAGATCCGGGCCACCGGACCTCAGTCCGCTCAACAGGGCACCATCATCGACACGAGCTCCACGCCGGCGCCTCGTTGACCTGGTGTGAAGCAGCCCCGAGTCGTCGGGAGAAGCCCCACCGCCGCCTTCCCGGCAAGCACACGGGATTCCGGTGCTCTGCTCCGGCGGCGGCGAGGCGGGGACGTGGTCGTGAGGTGGGTGGCGACGGCGATGGGAGGGGCCACCCGTGTCGCCCCCAGAGAGGAGACGACGTGGGGGTGTTGGAAACTTGCTTTTAGGACTGTTTCATCATCGTCTTCTGTAAAACACGTCTGAACGATTCACCCAACTCCAGCTCCTCCACTGTCACGACATTGTAGTGTGTCAGAAGAAGCAGCGGAGAGCGAGTATTTCGCAGGTCTCCCGATTTCTTGTCATTATGTGAGAGGGAGGAAGATGATAGAGAAAAACAAATTCAATGAATAGTTGCACTATAGTGCACGTGCATGTCAGCTGGAGTGGAGCTAGGTGAATTGGTACCAAACGCACCTCTATATTCACAGTGTACATTTAGGTTTGACTTAACTTTGATAGCTCAACTCCCTATGTTAAACATTTAGCTTTTTAACTCGGTTGACTCACGAATAGCTCACGAGTTTGCTTGAACTAATTCGTTAACGAAATGAGTAAAAAAATAGTTGTTTGACTCGTTACAAAATTGATTGAGCTAAGTTACAAACGAGCCAAACCATAGCTCACGAGTGTTTGACTCGCGGTCCTCGTAGCCTAGCTAGAGCCAATAGTGCTTGACATGTCCATGCGATCCGTCCTATCATCCCTCTCCCATAAATTCCACTACTGCCAGTGTCGTATATGCATGGTACCTCCGATGGATCATATCCGATCCATACGTACACACGTACTTACATATCGTACTGTACGTGTGCTCGACGCCTCGATCGCAACGTGTGTGTACGCGTACGGGTTCGGGGCCGGGGCGACGCACGCTTTATTCCATCGTCGGGCGCGCGGAATATTTACGAGCGGAGCCGTGCACGCGTAGGTACGCTCGTCGTCGCGTCAAGTCCAGTACAGTGCTCAGCATGAACGTAGCTACATCTAGATCGTGCGAGTTAATGATCCCCAATCGAACAATCAGTGTGATGAGCTGCATGCTATGTATATGCATATATATATATATAGTTATTTATATTGTATTCACATATATACATATATGCATAGGAGTATATGCTTATCTGTTGGATCTCACCAACCATTTGCGAGAGAACTAACGACAATATCAGCACCCGGCCGGCAGCACAGCAGTACGTAGACGCGCGCTCCTAGCTCCTACAGTCCTACCACCTGGCCTGTCCCTTGGCTAAACCTACACGATCCTGCAGGCTAGCTTAATTTCTGAATTCGGGTTTGCACAATATTCAGGTTAATTAAAATCTCACCCTCGCATTTGAGGTCTTTTTCGGTACACAATACCACTCTGTACCATCTCTTTAAAAGGACTCGTATGTAATAAAAAATGATCTATTTGTAAGAATCGGACGGTTGAGATTAATTTTGTGTGGTACCGGTGGTATTCATAGGTGATATTGGTAGCATATGGGTATTATTGGAAATGAAAAATATTTTTGTTAGGGTGGTATTGGTAGCATATGGGTATTATTGGAAATGAAAAATATTTTTGTTGTAATATATGAAATTGGATATATAAAACGATTTAGATATTGTACGCGGTATGTTTTTATTGTACTCGTCGGCAGTATGTTTTTTTCCAAATAATATTCATTCACCAAATTACCATTTTACCCACAGCAAAAAAACCGACAATACCATTGTACTACCAAAGAGTGGTATTGTATACCGAAAAAGAGCTCTCGCGTTTAGCGTTTGTTCATTCCATCGACCGAGTCAGCGTCGGGGCGTTTAATAGCATGTCCTCTGCTCCGCGACGGCGCTTTCAGGTCATCCTCATAAGTAAACAGGGGGCGCACGGCATTAAACTCCCTGGCGATCGATCGGTTTCGCCAGAACTGATGAAGAACACATCGCACCAGCCGCGGCTGGCCTTCTCTCCTCCTCCCCTTCCCGATCGGTTAATTCCCTAGCTTTGCAGCTTCTTGCACGCATCAGTACTGTCTCGATCGATGGATTTTATACCATTGCATCGCAAAAAAGTTGGTCGAGTTGTGAAGACGCCATACCTTCCGTTTCAGTCTTTCAGAGGTATGTATCACTAGCTGGCTGTTGTGGCCGGGCGGTGTAATTAGCTTATTGTGATGGATCAAGCTCCTCCGATCCACGTGCTGCACGCCCATTGCTCCTCCCTACCCCCTACGCACTAATCGGCACATGCCTATGTCCGGCCTCCGGCGTGCTAGATTTTATTTGCAGGCCCGGCCGGGATAATGCGTGCAGGGAATAGCGATAGCTGTATGCATGTGTAGTACACGAACTGCAGTGCAGTCGTTGTTCTACAGGGGGGCTCATGCAAATGTCAACCGGATATGTTTTCTTGACACCACATCACCGGCCGAGTCCTGTCAAGCAGAGCTGTTTCCAACGGGATGACAATGCAAATGCGCCTCATTTTTCCAGGGCCTGGTACGTGGGCCCTGCTGGGAAATACTTGGTAGATGCATATGCATGGTGACTCCGAAGCCACCAGCCCTAACCTGCAGTAGTGCAGTAGTGTATGACTGTATGTCGAGGCCAGCACCATCATTAAAGCTTCAGCAGCATGTATGATCAGTCTACTATACTAAGCTCTTGTTTAGTTTGACAAATTACCACTATTTATCTGTCACATCGAAGTGTAATGTTCTCTCTATGCATGCACGTAGTCTAATATGATAAATTGTCAGGAAATTACCACTATCTACCCGTCAGATCGAAAGCAATTTCCCGAACTAAACAAGGCCGGTTGGATTAGCAACACCACACGGATCATTCAAGCACCCCCCCAGCCTTGAATCCTTGATAGATGCAGTGCACGTACGGATCATTTCCGGTTGACTTGGCGTTCATTCATGCTGCATATTGATCCAGCTCTGGATCGACCGATACTACACCTTGGATGATGAGCACAACTGCTGTGCTGGTTCCTGTAGATCCTTGAGGAAAAATGTGAGGGCTTAAGCAATATGTACAGCGTCAGACTTTACAGTGCTTTTACAGACTGGGATCGGTCGAGTGGGAGAGAGGGATCGAATCAAATGTATGATCTTTACACACTGTCAGGACACATGTCACACGCATCAGCCGATGCCGTGTCCTCGATCGATCGATCTCGTGTTCCTCAGCTTTACGTATGATCTTTACAGGCAGCTCGGTGAGAGCGAGCGAGGCACAGTGCTGCAGCATGGATTCAGCTGATGATGAGCTCTGGTACTGCCTGGTGCTGTCTAGCTGCACTACCATACCAATAAGTCACCTCACATGCGCAGTGGTGGAGGCCAATGCATTTACTCCTCTCTTTTGTTCTGCAGCATTCAATTCCATCACTCTTGAGTTTTCGTCATGCTCCTCCTATCCTACTAATCCATTGTTTTATCTGTCCCCTTACCTTTGACCACATCTCGTCGCTGAAGCTTTCTTCAACAGTAGTGAAATACAAAGCACCATGCAGCTAGTTGCATGCATGCACTGAGTTTTTTGAGTGATAAGGAATCCTCAAAACAATACATGCATATATGTAAGTGTATGACCAAGATTCAGCAGTATTTTAGCATTCACATGCATCAACCGAACCACCAAGCATGCAATGCAACACGGTCGACAGATCGAGCTAGCTGGGCCTTTTTCCGCCATGAGGTCATGGCTTGCATGAGATCGAGAGGTGATGAGCCATGGCTTTTCTTTTTCTTTCCCGTCCCCTTTTTACAGCTTCTGTTAGGTGTGTGGCGCATGCATATGCATGAACGAAAGCTGCAGGAGATGTGTCGTCAATGGCGCCCTACGACATCTGCAAGCTTAAGCGCGAGAGCCGGGCGGCATTTACTCCGATCCGCCCCTGTACGTTTCCAAGGCCGGCCGGCCGCATGGCATGCATTGCACTCCGTCCGGGTCTCTTGTTGCCTTGCCCTTTAACTCTCGCTCGTCTCTCTCTTTCTTCTCTTTTCTCTCCCATCCATGGCTGCCGCTGCTTGCTGCTGTGCATATCCCATGGGAGAGCTCTGGTGGTACATGCAATGCATGCAGGGAGTCGTCATGGCAGTCGTCCCACTGTCTGTGCTGCTGCCACCACGCCGTCAGATTCCGAGCGGATGCTTTGGATATGTTTTCGTCTCTGCGTGTGTGTGTGTGTTTCAGAGCGGACTTGAATGCTGAAAGGCCTCCCCAGTTTGTCATGCCAAGGAGTAGTAGTTGACGTGAAGCAAATATATCAATAATTTCTCTAGAAATTGCAAACATATATATTAATGGTCCATGCTGCCGCTTTCATTTTAGGGCACTGTTTGGTCCCACTACAGCCGAAGGTTTACCTTATCAAAATATATAGTAAGTCAACCTTGAAACTGAATTTTGCATTTGATTTATCCAAAAAAAATGTTATGACGTTATTCTTATTTGGCACCCTGCCTTTTCTCTTGGTCCTTGTGCTAAAATTTGACTTCTCTTTCACATGCTTTCTTTGGAATTTGGATAAATCACAAACCAACAAACCTTACGCAAGGGCATATGTCATCACCGCGAAACCTCTTGAAAAATCTGCGGCTTCAGTTACATCCATTTCTAGTAGTATCGTTTTGTCATTTTTTCTAATAACTTATCGCAGTCTCTACTCCTTCCGATCGGAAGTACATATGCTCTCTCAGTCCAAATTACTTATCGTTTTGATTTTTTAAAATACATTCTTTTTTATGCACCTACACATAGATATATATCTAATGCAAAACAAAAAGTGCATATAGAAAAGTCAAAACACCAAGTAATTTGGGACAGAGAGAGTACATGTCACTTTATGATTCTTTTATCGAACAAACTTTTAGAGGTCGCTCGGCTGGTAGATTAAATAGTGTTCGGCTGGTAGATCGAATAGTGTTGTGTGAGAGGAAATAAACCGAGATAAGCCGAGCCGAGATCAGCCGAACAGGCTTAACCTTCACCATAAATATATGGAAAATGCATAGATAAATAATATAGAAGCAATGTTAGTGGATTCACCACCAAATTGTACCAAAAATGTATATATGATCGTTTTTATTTCAAATACCATATTTTTTGCAGCAATCAGTACTGACCAAAGTTCCATCTTGTAAACCATGCTTATGTTCTATATGACTTTATATTTCTCACCAATTTACTACCAATTGCTAAGCACAAAATTTGCAGCCACTGTGCTCATATTGATCCTTCACATGAGTAGGACATGTCACATATTTATAGTTGACCAATTAACAAAGGCAGTGAAGGATGTTTCATCACACATCTTTCCTGTAGTTGCTATCCTCTTCCAAATACAAACTTAATTTATTGGAATATCATGTTGTTTTCTTATTCACATCTTCATAAGAAAAAAGTTAAAGCTTCATATATGAGTAATGGAAAGGGATATGTAAAGATGAAGGTGAAAATTCCCTCCAGTTTAGAGTCGCGGACCAAATCATTGGGTTTAGTATAAATTCAAATAAATGCAAAAAAAATCCAGAGAAATTCACTTGTACAGATCTCTGGTGTCCATATGGTTTACTATTTGTGTCTTCACTATATGAGTTTCTCATGCGTGTGTCAGCATCAAAATAATAATAATAATAATAATAATAATAATAATAATAATAATGATAATAATAATAATGATAATAGTAGTAGTAGTAGTAATAATAATAATAATAATAATAATAATAATAATAATAATAATAACTTATTTTTTTGAGAATAATAATAACTTATTTTTGTACCGTATGCACATGATAAACACACCCCAACGAGATCTTTTGATGAGAGCTATGGCCATGGCATGGAACCGGAGGCCGCATTTAGAGCTTAAACATTTATGTAAATGCCGGATTCAATGGCTGATCCCATCATGGGTCACCATCCATCACAGAATGGAAGGAAGGAAAATTAGGTCAAGTGTCTACTATGAGTTATACACCGGGCTGGGAGAGCTATCTAAATGATGCCATCTTCCTTCAAAAAAATGATGCCATCAGATTAAACTAGTCACACATGGTCTCCAACTTATATCGTGGATTGGATGGGGCAGTCCACAATTCCAATTGATTTTAAATCCATTTCTCTGTGCGGTGACTATATCTACGTATAGTATATATGATGGGTAGCATGCCTTATTTGCTTAATAGAATGGGTCATTACCCTGTGGTTCAAATTTATTGGAGTCAAATCTTTTTGGAATAACCTTGTGACTATTTTTATTTGTACCATAATTATCTTGAGCTAGCGGATACATTCATAAGTTTTTAAAAATGATCACAAGCTATAATCTTATTAGGATACATATATATAATCAACGCACTAGATAGGTATGTAACAGAGATAGTTAAAGCGAGAAGTTTCTAGAAACATTTTAAGTATTCTCTTGTTTGCAGCAGGATATAATTTCAATAATAAGAGAAATCAGTTATTTGTGAAAAGGTCCATGCCATGTGATTAGCTAGAATCCAGATATAAACAGTACACTGTAGTCCAGAAGAGATTAGCTGTGCCATGTGATTTTCATGCATTTAATTGGGCCAAATAAATGCAAGACAGCTCTATGTTCAATTGAACACCAGAGCTCGCAAAATTTCAAGTACACATAATTAAAGATCTCAGTTTAAATAGGTGTACAAGCACACTAATTTTCCTTCATCTTTGGTACCCCACATGTTAAAAATGGTATCCAATTCACATAAAAATGATCCACGAATGAGATCCATCTCATCTCAAGTTAAGGTCTGCAATCACCGGCTCCAAAGTAGTAATAATAATCTCTTGCTAGACCTTAGTCAAAAAACTTTTGAAGAAATCATCAAATTGTTTCACTTGGATCCGTGAGATTTCACCAGAATTCCACAAAATATAGTCCTAAACAAGAAAACACCATTTATACATTTTTCAGGGGAAAAGATCATTTATACATCATACATGGTTGATTTCATGAGTGAGTAGTTTTATAATAATGAAATTTATAGTGTATATATCTCAAGGAAAATACGGAGTAACATAATTATTGAGAATCTATAACATCTAAATATATATAGATCTTTTAAGATGTACACTTCTTTCTTTCTGCCAGCCTCATGCATGGTCCATTTAGGAACCTGTCATTAGTATAAGCTTACATGATCAGTTCCAAACCCTAACATCAGAGAAAAAAACAGCCAAAAGAAATAAAAAAGGGGATTAAACAGACTAGATCGACATCCAATTCGATCTAAGTCGCCGAGAATTCAAAGACATTTAGTCTGTTCATGTCTGCTTAACTAGTTACCTAATCCGGCGTCCGGCGATTAATTTCATCTTCTTGTGTTTCTTGCATCTCTACGAGCTACTTGATCAACTTGCTTTTTTGGTTGTACTTGCACAGCGGCCATGATTAAAAGAACTCACTGGGGTCCCCTAGTGGCACCACATCGGCCATGAGCTCCTCGTCGCCGTGGTCCATGCCGTCGTCAAGAAGCCAGCTCTCCAGCATCGAGAACGCCGGCGCGGAGCCCGCGCCGGCCGCGCAGCTGCTTGCCATCTTGCTGGTCTCCGTCGAGCACTCCGGGGTATGCGCGGCCGTGTTCGCGGCCACGCCGCCGCTGTGGCTCGCGGACGCGGACGCCGCGCCCTCGCCGGAGCACTGCGACCGCTGCTGCGTCGTCGCCGTTGTGGACGTCGACCCCGACGCCTCGGGTCCCTTGCCCCCGCCGCCGCCGCCCGGGCGCAGCCACCCCTCCAGCAGCCGCGCGATGTTCTCGGCGCTGGACGCGTACGTCACGGACCCCGGAGGCGTCATCGGTGGGGGCGCCGCCTTCGCTTGCGGCGCCGAGGGCTCCAGCGAGAGCGCGTCGCGCAGCGCCTGCCGCGCTGTGTGGATGTCGGTCTGCAGCCGCCGCTCCCACTGCCCCTTGGGGACGGCCGGGCGCTTCCCGTCCCCTGCGCCGGTCTTACCGCCAGCGTCGCCGCCGCTCTCCGTGGCGCCGCCCCCATCGTCTCCCCCGTCACCTTCGCCGCCAGCCTGCATCTTCTTGAGCTTCTTCTTGAGGTGTGTGTTCCAGTAGTTCTTGATGTCGTTGTCCGTCCTCTCCGGCAAGTAGGACGCTATCGCCGCCCACCTGCAGAGCAGATCAGCAAGCTCAGCACTCAAAAAGTCGAAACACCTCGCCGGTGATTGGACCATGAGATTGATCAGAAACAAGACCAGAGATTCGAGGAGGGTTCACCTGTTTCCGAGGAGGGCCTGGAGGTGGATGATGAGCTTCTCCTCCTGGTCGGTGAAGTTGCCGCGCTTGATCCCCGGCCGGAGGTAGTTGGTCCACCGCAGCCTGCAGCTCTTGCTGCACCGCATCAGCCCTGCACGCGCACACCGCCGGCGAAACAAAGATGTCAGATCAAAGCTTGGATCTTTGGAAGCAGGCAACCATCCCACAGCATCATCACGCAAAAGGCACGCACCGGTGTTGGTCGGCACGGCCCGCCAGTTGCCGGGGCCGTGCTCCTGGACGTAGGAGACGAGCATGAGGTCCTCCTCGGGCGTCCATGGCCCCTTCTTCACGCCCACCTTGTCGCAGCACGGCGGCCTCCCCATGCCACCGCCTCCTTTTTCCTCCTCTTTCTTCCTCTAGCTCCGGCCGGCAGCTAGCGGCAGTGGTGGTTGGTGAGCTCGCGCTTGCAAAGAAAGAGATACAAAGCACCGATCAATGGATTCCGGCCGGCCGGGGTCGTCAAGGTAGCAGATGAGTGAGGAGGTAAAAGGGGGTGGGGGCAGGATGCGTATATATACACGCACAGGGGGTGAGGGCGAGAGGAGGAAGAAGAGAAGTGAACCATTAGTGCAGTTGGGACTGGAAACAGTTTGACCCGGGTAGAAATGCTGAGCTAAACAAATCAAACCCGCGACGCGACATGTGTTACATCCACACGCTCGCTCTGATCTCTCATGGGCAGATGTGCACAGCCACAGCGTGGCAAGCGAAAATGGAAAAACAGGGGGCTGTCGGAACCTGATCCAGCGGGTTTGGTAGCATTTCGTTCCTGGATTTTTGGATATGTTTTTTTATATGCTGGCAATTAAATGTGTGTTTCGTGTATCTTTTTTCCCTAGCTTGAGAGGAATGGCTGTGTAGTGTAGTGTACGTGGTGACAATGTAATGAATTTGGGATAATGTACTGGGGCAGCGTTTAGTTCAGCCAAAAATTTGGGCCGGGGCAAAAAATTTTGGGCCAAAATTTTTGGCAACTAAATGGGCTGCTGAGATTTTTGGCCCAGGACCCAGCGGACGGGGTATACCCTCGCGCACCGACGCCCACCCTGGAACCCTATCCATTCGCCGTCCCTCGCCGTCCCCGTCTCCCTTCCCTCTTGAACCCTATCCATTCGGCGCCACCAGCCTCCCTCCACCGCCGCTCGCCCTTCCCCCACCCTCCCGCACAAATCCAGCCCCTCCTCCCCTAGATCTGCTTCCTCCAGACCGGCGGCCGTAATGGCGAGCTGGAACTTCGGCGGAAACGACGACGACGGCTACACCGGCGACGGAAGCGGGTGCAGCTGGAACCCGATTGGTTTCGGCTCCGCCGACTGGATGAGGGAGTACGCGCACCAAGGAGACGGTTGGGGCTTATCATTGGGCGCCAGCAGCAGCGCCAGCGAGTATCCCCGACCGACGGCTCCATTCTCGACTACCGGGCTTCCGCCTTGTCGCCTTGGAGTTGACTCCTTCGACCTCAACGACGGTGGAGCGTGGGTGGGATTGGAGCACTACACAAGCATCCTTTGTCCACCGCAAGCTTCCCCGCGTGCGGCCACCCCTACCGTCAGAGGGCCATCCTAGAGCGAGGACCGTGGATCTGAAGGCGCAGCCTCCGGGAGCCGCGCACCGTTGTGGAGTGCGAACCCAGGTTTCGAAGGCGACAGCTCCGTCAGGCGGCTTCCTTCCTGGAGTGCGGCCAACGAAGGGCGCGACCGTCGTCCTAGGACTCGCGGCGGACGCCGCCAAGCTCGGCCCGCTCATCTGAATCCGCCGGCTCCCCCGCCTCCAGCATCGTGTGAACTTCCTCCTGTGCCCGAGCCAATGGAGATCTCGATAAGAGTCTTGTCCTAGTCTCAAGATCTGCTACTTTCGGGTCAACATCTGCTTTCCTTGTTTACTTTTGCATGCTTTGCTTGTTTGGTTGTGCATACATTCCTTGTTTCGTAGCAAGGTCGTTGTATACTGCTGATGTGTTTAGGGTACATACAAGTAATAGATGTGTTTAGGGTCGTTGTATAATCCATATTACCATAAGGTGTAATAGAAGTTGCAGTGGTGTTTGCCAGCCTTGTTTCACACCTATATGTCCTTCATGCCATGTGCACCATAGGTCGGCAAAGACAAGGCCAACTGGTCTAAGGCACATGTTAGTCTGTTCGTAGCTTGCTGGATGAAGCAAATCGACAACAAGAACACAATTCAAGGTGGACTGAACACTAGAGGGTGGAAGGACCTCACCCAAAGGTACCTTGCTGGAACTGGTCTACTCCACGATAGGGACCAGTTCCAGTTCATCCACCGGCAGCTCAAGGAAGTCTGGGATTTTTGCAACAAGCTGCGGTATGGCAGCGGTTTAGGCATGAACCCCACCACCGGTCAACCTAATGCTGAGATGAGTGGTATACCACTGCTGCCAAGGTACCTCTACGTATACCTGATCAAATGGCGGGCCGGGCCGGGTTCGGGTCGGGCCAGAGAAAACCCGAATGTTGTTTAGCTTGACCCGCGCCCGACCCGAGTTGACCGTCGGGTCGAACATCGTGACCCGCGCCCGACCCGGTCATGGCCCGATGAACCCACGGGTCAGCCCGACGACCCGAGCCGTCCTCCGCCGTACCATTAACGTGTGCTTCCTCCCTCTGCAGCTCTACTCCTCATTCCTCAATCCGCACTAGCAGCAGCCAGCGAACTTCATCTGCTCCACACCAGCGGCGGCAAAGAGCGAATTGGCGGAGGACGGCATGAGCGTAGCGCTCCTCGGCGCTGACAAAATAGCGGCAGCTCAAGCACCTGACGACGCAGGAGGAGAGTGAGGCAGGAGCTGGGGGCCAGGGGCGCATAGCAGCCGAGCACCCAAGCCAGCTGCAGTTGACGAGCTCGTCGTGGGAGGATCAGAGTATCGGCATGGTGGGAGAAGAGGATTAGCGATAGGAAGGAGATAGGTGAGATAAGGAATATGCGTTGGGATATACCTTGGAGTTTGTTGGGTTGGGCTGTACGCATGTGCAAGGGGTGTTGTTGGCCGTTGGGCTTTGCAAGCAAGGGAAGGAGGAAGATCGGATGTTGGGGCTGCTCGCGTTTTGTACAGTTTGTCGGGTCATCGGGCCAGCCCGCGGGTTAAAATTCTGGCCTGCGCCCGACCCGATTTTTTTTACGGGTCAAAAAACAGGCCCGCGCCCGACCCATGCACATGTCGGGTCGGATCGGGTCGGGTTTTTTTCGGGCGGGTCGGTTCGGGTTCAGCGGGTCGGGCGGCCCATGATCAGGTATACCTCTACGTGATGTTGTCCATAGTGTACTGCTTCCCCTGCTTCGTACCTCTGATGACCGATATACCTTGTTCCTTTGCGTCATGGCAAGGCATATCTCAAGAAGATGCAACATGAGGGGATGCCTAAGTATCTAGCCTCCCTTGACAGGATGTTCGAAGGGAGACATGCAGATGACTCCCTTTCTTTTGTTGCTGCTAATGCTAGTGCTGCTGTAGAGGTTGACAGTGAAGGAGAGGACATGGACGATGATGGCCCACCTACTGCCGCACCCAACCTGCATGTTGTGTGTTCACCTGCTAGTACAGGGAACAAAAGGGCTAGCAGCTCAAGCACCGCAGCATCCACCCCCACCAAAAAGACCAAGAGTCCAACCATGGCAACCATAGCATCCTTGTACCGTGAGAACACGAACATGATACGTGAGAAATTCTCTCAGCTCAGCACTATAGTTGAGAAATCAAGCACCATGAATCTGGATAAGATCAGGTTGTGCCATCAGTATGCAGCAGAGATAGGTGTCACCACGGAGGCCAACATGCGGTTGTTCCAGGGACTTGTGCTGCTTCTCAACAAGGAGAACATGGTTGACAACTTCATCGTCAGCACACCTCACGGAAGGCTGGGTGCTATTCAATTGCATGCACGCATGGTAGAGCAACTGCAAGCGAATATGCCACCTCCATCAGTCTAGAGCTGCAACCATGGCTTCTTTTGGCTACTTATGAGTATGTTAGGCACTAGTGGTTGTGTGTGAAGGGTTGCAACAGCAGTAGTAGAACATATTTGATGAATTTGTAATATTTGTGACCATTTCATGACATTGCAAGTCTAGTATGTGTGTTATTGTAACATGTTGTCATATGTGGTTGTTCAAGTCTTGTTTTCGTATGTGCATGTTGAATTGCTGTTCATAAGTTTGTTGTTTCAAAGGTGGTGGTTTCTTCTCATTTCTAACAAAAGAGGTCACTAATGTCCTCCTTCCTTTCTTTACGTTTCAGGGATCGACAGAAGTAAGAGGCCCAAGTGAAGCAGCAGTAGCTGATGAAGCAATGGAAGCACAAGAACCAGAACATCATGTACCACTGGCAATAACACCTCGGCTTCCTGGAAATCAGTGGCCTCTTGGGATTCAGGATTTGTTTCAAGCTGTTTTGCTGGACATCGCCAATGACCTCCAATGACAGAACCTGCTGATGATGCAAATGACAGAGCATGTACAGAAGCATCTCATTAGAGGTCCGTACAGAACTATAGAAGGTCTCAATGGGATGGAGTGGGTTGAGTCAAAGCTGAGGATGCCAGTCAGGTGTTACAGATTGTTCAGAATGCCTGCCCACCTGTTTCTACAGCTGCATGACCTCCTGGTGACCAAATATGGCGTCAGATCAAGCTCCAAGTCAACCTCCATTGAGGCTCTAGGGATGTTCTTGTGGATGCTGGGAGGCCCGGAGTCATTTAGTGCTCCTGAGGACAGAATGTCACACCCTGAAATTTCCAATTTCAGGATGTGAATAGAAAGAATAATTAAGCAACGATTTTCACTCAATTTTAAAATTTTTCTAAACATTTATTTTCTTCACAGGAAATATAGTATAGGGAAAATCCAATATTTCATTTTCTGAATTAAATAAAATGAATATGTGAGTGTTGCATTCATGTCGATGCATCCTGGTGTTTTTGAGTGCAAAAGGTTTTTTAACACGCTTAGGTGCTGACCAAACCCTTCCGAGAATTTTCCGGAATTTTTTTGGGATTTATTCTCATTTTCTCTGAGCTTATTCTATTTACTAGAAGACTCTAAAATCTTTTTAATGAGCTCCAAATATTTTATTTGGATTTTTCGTGTGTCAATCCATGGGAATTTTTCTGGAATTTTTGGGATTTTCCGAGTATTTTTCGTGCCTTAGAACATTTTCTGGTATTTTACTGGATTTGTTTTTTCACTGAAAAAGGATTTCGGAAAAAAAGAAAAAAAAGAAATCTAAACCTCCCTAACCGGCCGAGCCCACCGGCCCGACCCTATCCGCTCCACAGACCCACCCGACCCAGCCTTTGGCCCGCGTGGGGCCCATCCGGGCCCGGCCGCCACAGTCCGTGGTCTGCACGGCCGGCACCGCTGCTACGCCCTCTCGGCGTGCGCGTCACGCCAGGGCGAGCTCTGCGTCCCTATAAAGGGCGGAGCCCGAGGCTCGCGCGTGCCCCTGCCCTAGCGCCGCCTCGCCGTTGCGAGCCACGCCGCCGCTACCACCCCGAGCACGCCCGCGCCGAGCTGCGTCCGCTGCCTGATCCGCCGCTCCCGTCGTTCCCGAGCGAGGCCGTCACCACCCCGAGCATGCCTGCGCCGAGCTGCGTCCTCCACTCCGCTCCTCATCCCCGGAGTTTCACTGGAGTGCCGCCGCCGCCGCCTGAAGCCAGGAGCATCGCCGGCCGCCGTCGCCGATTCATTCGGCAGGGACGCCAGCCGGAGGAAGCCAAGGTCACCAAGAGTTGCGCAACGCCGAGCCACTTCCAGGGAACCCCTGCCCGTCGCCGGAGGAACGTCAGAGCACCGCTGCCGCTTGGAGCCCGAACCTCCGTCCGCCTGAGTTCCGCCGCCGCCGGAATTCGGCCGCTGCCGTCACCGTACGTCACCGGTGAGCAACTCCCCAGCATCCCTTTGGCCTCCTCTCCATCTTCCCCGCCTCGACCGAGCCGGTGACCGCCCAAGGGGCCGGCAATTGGCACGGCCAGAGCTCCCTGTCCGCCGGCCAGAGGTAGGAGATGAAGTTGGTAGTCTTTCGTTTGAGTCCCTGGAAGAAGCTGTAATCTTTAGTTTAATTCTTGTGTCTTGCAGCTTTTCTAGAAAACCCCCTAGATCTCTTAGATTCCCTAGATCCAATCCATCGTGAAGATCTTGCAAGAAAGCCCTCGGGTTTATATACAAAATTGCGTATATGCCCTCTATTTTTCGCGGATAAGCCCTTGGAAGTTTTGAAACTTTGCCAGCAAGTCCCTACACCTTTAATAAGCTATATCTTTCACGTTTTAGCTCCGTTTTCATCCGTTCAAGTTGCGTTAGGTTCATAATGAAATAAAGAACACGTTAGTGGTGAGTTTTCTTTATGCATGTTTTCTGAAAATTAATTTGTTATTAATTTTGATTAATGCCTAGTTATAAATGCCTTTTTATAAATAAAAGCAATATAGTGCCCTACACCATTTTTCATAATTAATATTAATTTGATTAATGATTATTTGACATGCTTTTGTAAATAAAATCTAATTAGATCTTTTATCCGGTTTTTCATAAACTAAATGTTAATTTTTTTAATATTTAATTAAACTTTTCTAATTAAAAATTGATAGGCTTTTACACCGGCTTTTATAAATAAATGTTAATTTGTTTAAATATCAACATGAATGAGTTTTTAATTATAACTTTATTAGTTTACTCGAATCACAAAGTTACGTTTAGAAGGTTCATATAGTTTACCTTTTCTGAGTTAAATGTTTAATTGGTATAATCCATATATGAATCTTTACAAATAAAACTTGATTAGTTTTTTTACTTCGGTCTTTGCAAATAAAAATATAATGCTGCATTAATTCCAACTTAAGGTAATTTCTTTATGAAATATCCTTTACATGTTTTTGTTAATTAAAATAAACCTAGCTCATCGTTTGTTCTCTCATATATGCAAATCGTTCGTTAGACGTTCTTTATCAAAGCTCTGTCTCAGTATGTCTCTGTTGTAGAGCTAATCTTCTTTCAAGATCTAGATCTTTTGATCCTAGTGCCTCTCCTAAAGCTAACCAAGCCTTTCCTTTTCTCAGCACGGTCTGTGTGCTTCAGTGATCCATAGAATCGAGTCTATCCTTTAGTGCGTTCTTTTAAAGCTTTTCTTTTGATTGGTGCATTGTTCTTAGTTTGCTCGTATGTTTGCTTTGTATGCTTGTGCCTGATGATGGATGCGAGTAGAAGGAACATGGTTCGAGAGCTTTGAAGAACTTGAAGAGTTGAAGAATTCTGAGCAACATCATTACACTGGTTAAAGGCAAGTGTGTCCTTGTTCTTTTGTCCCAATAACTGTGTTTAATCACATTGCATATGCTTGCATTTAATTTGATGGGTCCTATTAAGGATTTTCCTAGTCTTATGATCATTCCTTGTCAACCTGGGTTTTACCTTTATGTTGGGTAGCTATGCTTAGTTGCTCTACTTGGGTTATGGTGGTTCTAATGAACAACAATGATGAACATGATTTACTTTTATGCTGTATCTCTGGTTAATACAAGATCATATGATTAATTGGAACATGGAGCGACCACCCAGGACAACAGTGCAACCACAAGGACTAAATGGCTCTGGTCTTGGCTGAGTAATTAGGGAAGTCTTGTGTGGCATTTACTCGCATAGTAGCTTGGATACGGAGGAATGCTTTTATGGCTCTTCTATTCCGGATAGGTATTGGAACGGAAGTACTCTATGGCTGACCGTCCGTGAATAGAAGTGAGGTACGAAAGATAGCCTCTATGGCATATGCTACTATGGACTAATACACATGGGAGGACTCTTTGTAAAGGCCTCGTAGCGTCCCTATGCAATCACACCTAGGTAGTGTGGTGGCCGACATCGCATGGTTGGGTTCAAAGTTCTTCGGGACTTTTACGCGACTTGTGGTGAAAGTGTACAACCTCTGCAGAGTGTAAAACTAATCAATTAGCCGTGCTCACGGTCAAGAGCGGCCTGGACCCTCACATGATAATTGAACTTGAAGATGGACTTAAATCGTGGTTTCTAGTTATGTTAGCCATATGCTTATTAATATGGGTTGGTATATACTTATATCTTAGTAATCAGGTGCTAATAAAATTTTACCAACTAAAAGTGCCTAATGCAGTTAACCTGTCAGCTTTTCCTTGTCAAGCCTCTGCATTCATACTTTCCCCACACTTGCTGAGTACTACATGTGCTCACCCTTGCTATAAACAATGTTGCTCAGAAAGAGGAAGCTGCTATGGAGTTTGTTGAAGATGTTGCTGGTGCTAGGCGTACGCAACCCTCAGTCGACTGCGTGTGGATGTTTGGTGTGATTTAAGCGTAATACTCTGATGATCTTTCTTTTTCTTACGTGATACTGTTTCTGTATTCACTTATGTCAACTATATGCATGAAACTTGATCCTGGCATGCATATAGACCTGCACTTGGTTTTCTTTGGAAAAATAGGTGTGACACAGAATGGAGAGGTCAATGGGCACAATTAGCCGCCTGTTTGACAAAGTGTTGATATCTGTCATGAAGCTCGCTGCGGACCTCATCAAGCCAGCAGATCCAGAATACAAGGAATTACATCCATGGCTGAGGAATGCTAGGTTCTATCCATACTTCAATGACTGCATCAGAGCATTGGATGGGACCCATATCGAGTGTGTCGTGCCTGCTCCGAAGATGCTGCCGTATTTGTCACGCAAGGGCACAACTTCACAAAATGTGCTGGCAATCTGTGACTTCAACATGAGGTTCACATTTGTTCTACCTGGGTGGCCTGGGTCAGCACACGACATGCGAGTATTGGATGATGCTAAAACGACGCACTCTGCCCACTTCTCACACCCACCAGCAGGTACGTATGAACCAGTGTTGCAATACCTCCTTCTTTCGATCTGCTCATACTCATGCTTGTGTTCAACTTGAAGCCTTTTCCATTAAAACCGTTGTAAGTGATGCAACTGTGAACTGTTTGGATAGGCAAGTACTACCTAGTTGACTCGGGGTACTCCAATCAAAAAGGATACCTGGGGCCGTACAAAGGAAGCAAATATCATGTCCCGGAGTTCATTGCCGGACCTCCACCAGATGGTAAGGAGGAAACATTCAACTATGCTCACTCCTCTCTTAGGAACGTAATAGAAAGATCATTTGGAGTTTTGAAAATGAAGTGGCGAATCCTGAGAAGTATCCCTAGCTATGAACCCCGTATGCAAAGCAAAATCATACTTGTCTGCTGTGCACTTCACAATTTCATTAGAAATGCTGGCATACGAGATAAGCACTTTGAGAAAGGTTCGAGCGCTGAGCACTATCAGGCTGAAGGAGAAAGTGATGAGCCCGATGAGAAGGAACTAGAGGAAGCAGCCGCCGATGATTGTGAGCTGATGAATGCCTTTCGTGAGTCTATTGCACTTGGTTTGCTTCACCGTTCTTGACTGCTTTGTTTACATTACGTCTTGTGCACTTGCAATTGTTTCTTTGCGCATACTGTGATTGGTTCGAGGACTGGTACTGGAATTGGCTGAGTGATACTGCACAGATGTGTATATGGGCGAGCCATGTGAATCCGGCAGCTCTACATATGGTTTGAAGTGTGATGTGTGGCCGGTTCTGGAAGCCGGTTGTATGAACTACAATTATTTTTTTTGCATACACAATTCTGTGTTTGGTGTTAGTTATGTAAGTTTTACAACAGTTTTGAGATTAATGGTTGTTGAATAATTGGTTGCCTGGCATGGCTCAATTTGTTATGCATGCCTGGATGTATTTGTGCTCTGTTGGTGAATTTGTGATGCATGGCTGCATGTGTGCTGCCACAGTTGTATTTGGGACCAATGGTCTTGTGCATGGCATGCATTTAATATGGGCAAATCTGAGATTTGGACTTCCTACCACCATGTCAGGTGACAGTCCCAAAATTTTCTGCGTGTCGTTTAGTTCCAAAGTGGTGAGATTCCTAAATTCTTTGCCTACCTCCCAAATTCTCAGCGAACTAAACGCTACCTGAGTATAAACGGGTTTTGCCATACTAGTTGTGCATATCTTGTCAGTGACTCTATCACCGATATAATAAATAAAGGTGTGGCTAAATGCTCTAGGAAAAGAGAGAAATGGTATATTCAGAAAAAGGAATACATCCAGCTGTCATATATAGTGTCATACAAATTGGTGAACCAAATAACGTTGGATAACGTTGGATAAGTGTAAAAATGTCAGAAAGCATGTAAGGGACTCTCATCAATATTATACACTTAACAGTGTTTAGATTATAGGTGGTAAAGTTTAGCATTTGCATGAGACATCGAGTGTTCGGATGCTAATTAGAAACACTAAATATGAGTTAATTATAAAAGTAATTTACCGATAGAGAGTAACACTACGCCAAAAATGATTTGTACTGGCACATAAAAATTAGCGTGCTGGCGGGTGCAATTGGCACCCACCAGCACAGTAGTGCATAGGGACGTCGGCTCTGCACCACCAGCAGTGAAGGCATAGTGCTGGCGGGCAACATAAGCTACCCGCCAACACAAATGGTCCCATCTGTGATGGCAGGTGCTTTATGTTGGCCACCAGCAGAGAGGACAAAGTGCTGGCGGGCGACATAAGCCACTGCCAGCACAGATGGGACCATTTGTGCTGGCGGGTGGGTTATGTCGTCTGCCAGCAGAGATGGACACAGTCACTTGAAAATTTGAATTTTTCAAATGATCTCAAATGGAGAAACTCTCAAAATGAAAGTTGTAGATCTCAGAAAGTTATGAAACTTTGTAGTTGACAAGTTTTTAATTTGAATCTGTTTAGAGTCTCAAAGAACCTTTTTACACTCAGTGTAGTATAATATGGACGCATATGAGTGTGTGGTGTAGTGGTAGAGGAGGCTTTGCGCAAGGGGAGAGGTCATAGGTTCGAACCACGGCAACCGCGGAGCGTCGCGACTTAACACGAAAAAATGCGCGACTTGCGGTGGGTGGGTGGCTGGCCGGTGGGGTTCCTCCCTAAAAAAGATTTTTTTGCTATTTATTTGGAGCTTTTTTGGCGTTGGCTCAAAAATCTCACCGCTGGCGGGCGACTTAAGCACCCGCCAGCACTAAGGTCTCTATGCTGGCAGGCGGACACCCGCCAGCATTGAGACGATTTGTGCTGGCACAAGGTCGCTGGCGGGCACTCGACCCGCCAGCAAAGACCCCTTTTAGCCGCCAGTACAAATCGTTTGTGGTCTAGTGTAATTCACGCAAAGAATATATTGGCGCGAGTCTACGACCAACACATGAACACACATCGTGCGGAGGAGCTCGTTCAGGGCCTCTCACGCCGCCGGTCAGACCGGTGCTGGAGACCGGTCAGACCGGTGTCGCCGGATTGAACCGGCGGAGAACCTTCGAATGTCGCTCGGGCAGGATCCCATCGGAGCGGCGCACGCAGGGTTGTCCTAGGATCGGCAGGCCACCTAGGACGCCCTCAATCGACGTAGAGACGAAGGAGGAACATCAAGTAATATATTGGAAAAGCTTGAGCAAAAAGAAAAGACAAAAAAATAATCAAAAGTGTTTTTGATCGATCGGATATCATCGGCCGTGGCTCTTTATATTTATAGAGTGTGGAGGTCTTACCCCGCAAGGAAATTCTTTTACAAGCCTAATCTATCAGGACTTCTTGATTTAAGTCGGATTCAGGGGCACCGGTCAGACCAGTGTGGCGCACCGGTCAGACCGGTCCACCTGGTGTGCAGATCTTGTACAGGTCATATCTCCCTCATCCGGACTCTGAATTGGACGTTCCACATATGAATCTTGATCTACTCGACGGACCTATCCAATGGTGAAGTCCAAATTGCATTTTGTGGACTTTGACCGCACCGGTCTGACCGGTGGGACCCACAGGTCTGACCGATCACCCCAGACCATCCAATTTTTGGAGCGAACATATGCCTCCTATTTTCTGGTAAAGCTTGCGTGTCAGAAAACATTCACAAAGATCAAATTTGGCTGAAGACGATGATCAACAATGCATCACCCATATTTTGCTTCTAAGGGCGATAATTTCCTTTATCGGCCATTAACTTGCTCTCAACTTATGGAACGACTTGTTTCGGCCTCCATACCTGCTTAGAAGTTGCTGACCTTGCTGATGTCACCGCTGCTTGTTGCTCCATTGACCCTTGCTTCCACATCCGTTGTAATCTTCTTTTTTGAGCATGATTTAAGTCTGAGAGACACCATCTCGGCTGTGAGTATTTTGCATCTCTCTTGATGTTCTTCTCATCTCCTTCAGAATTAATCGATGCACTTCCAACTAGATTATCATCAACAACAAACGGTCTTTGCATTGAACCATGATTTACATATGTAGGAGGATATTGGATCATATATGAGTGCATATGTAAATTAGCATAATTTAAAGGTGAATAATAACAAGGATATGACCAGGACCATGGTGAGGTCGGTCCAGCATATGAGTAAGGTGCATCAACATAATTTTCTTGAGATTTGCAAGAATAAGGTATATTTTGATGTTTTGGTGAAAGTTTTGATCTTTTACCTTTACTTGGCCAACTCCCTTTCTTTTGGCTTGCTCCCTTCTTCTTGTACTTGGCCAAAAGCTCCTCGAAGGTCGGCTTTGTTAATGGCTGTTAAGTGCCATATTTATAACCGTCAACTCCTGCATTTTGACACAAGAAATATACATCCACAGTAGAATAGGGGCTTATACTGACAAATTCCACAAGTGGCGATGTATATTTGAATGTAGGCAATTAGCACAAGAAATAGAGCAAAAGCACACCTTATCCATCCACCTCATCAATCCAAGCCTCTCCACCTCAGCCAATGAGGGGCTGCCATGCAAAGTGCCACGGATCGGTGATGTCACCAATCCAAGGGAGAGAGGCTCGACAAATCAGACGCTGCCACGTGTCCAGAACAAGGATTCAAGGGCCCACAACCCGAGCAAACTGCCTCAAAACGACCCATACACCGGGAACCGTCATAAGGGCCCACATATCAACCACCAGGAGAAAAAACAAGGCAAGTGGGGCCCACAAGGGGTCGGCCGACCCCACAAGTCGGCCGAACAGACCTTGTGGTGCCCAACCCTGGCCTTCCACGTGGTGGTTCCTGGTTGGCTCCTGACTTCATTCCTGGGGTGCTTGGGGTGCCTCCACGCTGGTGCTCAGGCCTATAAATAGAAGTGGAGGGGGCTAGAATAGAGACATCCCATTCCTCCCTCTCTCTTTAGAAACACTTGTTTCTCCTCTTATTTGATCTCTCATGGATCAAATGGGTTGAGGAGATTGCTATGTAGATGGTGGTGTGGGTGAGATCCCAACTTGTTCTTCATTTAGAGCAAAGTGAGTATTTCTGTATTTCCAATTAGACTAAAGTGATGTTCATGTATGGGTGATATGTTCTAGAGTTCTTCATGCGTTCATCATTTAGAGGCTCGTGTTCTTCATGAACACGCTTCCTCGATCTAGTTGACGAACGAGTTACTCACGCTTTTGCGTTTGTTCATAAGTTAGAGGCTCGTGTTCTTCACGAACACGACCCTTGATCTTCTGTTATAAGTGCATAAGTTTGCATTCCGTTTGTGTGAATTACCCCGTTAGATCTTGTTGGAATACATTAATCGGTGACTAGTCGTTCTTCCTCACGCCAATCGATTCAATGATGAGTAAGGTCTAGCTCATTCTCGCGGGTTTGTCGCTCTGTATTTATACGAAGTGCTATAGTGTTTCTACGGGGTGCCAGACGTAGTCGTGCTATAGTAGTAATCAGTGGTGTAGACGTGGTGTCTAGACTACGGGTTATCCTTCGAATGCCCTGTATCCCACGGTTTGTCTTGGGGTAGGCCGCGGTAGTGACATCCGTTGGACCCTCTGAAATCCCCCACGTTCGGATATAGTGTGTAGGCAACCATTTGCCGTGAACCAAGTGTTATAGCCAGGAGGGGCCAGTGTCCGAAGCGAGATTTCTATCCGAGCTTGTTCCCCTCTAGAATTGAGTACCTACAGGAAGCACCCCATCATCTCCCTACCATAGCTGGGGCTTGGTGTCCTTGGACCGTTCATCTAGGATAGAAGGTAGTGCACATCGTTTCTTGGATTCGATACCCTTTGGAATACTCCTGAGGTAAAGTGCTATAGCGGTATTTCTGTGCGCTTGCGGATTCTTTCGTACCCGTCGGTATACCCAGGTGGATCTTACGCTCACGCTAGGGGCGCAACTAGTGGTGATGTTAAGAAATACCAACAAGCATTTCTGGCACCGTTGCCGGGGAGCGGTTGCTGTATCTATCTTCGAACCTAGTGGTCCTCGTATCTTTTGTTTTTCCTTTTTGTTCTACCTCTACCCCCGCTACCCTTTGAGATGCCTTCCTGTCAAAGCTTCTCTACCTCAAGGGGTGAGTTCAAACAGCCATTATCATCTAGCTATGAACTCCCCCTAGCTTTATAGTCATGGTTCAAGATCGACCATTCTTTGGAGCAATCAATGAAGACCCCTACCTCCATTTGGAGGAATTTGAGGAACTGTGTTCTAGTCTGGCTATGCCAGGCATGACACAGGACACCGTGAGGTGGAAGCTGTTTCCTTTCTCCCTCATAGGAGAGGCGGAACAATGGTATGCCCGCACTGTAGAAAGTGTGAACGATGGCTGGGGAGAACTTCGAGGTAACTTTTGCCACTCATTCTCTCTCATGGAAAGGACGGAGCTATGGTACACTCGTGTAGCTTCTCTTCCAATAAGTATCCTCGATTTCGAGAATTTAGAGGAGGAGTCCCTAGGAGCGGCATGGGCTAGGTTTCTACACCTTTTGGTGACGACACCTGGTCCGTCTTTACCCATCGATGTGTCATTGTACATCTTTTGTATGGGTCTAGACATGGATTCTACCCTCGATCTAGACGTTATTGCTGGAGGTTTGTTTGTGAAAAACCTCCAAGGGAAGGAAGAGAGATCCTAGATTCCCTCTTAGAAAACTCTTCTGTCCCTATTGATCACAACAAACCCAACCAAGAATCTGAGTCGAGCCATGAGAGTCCCTCAACATCCAAGTCAAAGTATTCATCTTCTGAATCCCAAGACTTGTCTATTGAGCCCTCTCCTGAACACTGAACGCCAAAGGAAGAAGAAATTCAACCATTGGTGTTCACTTGCAAATTCGAGGATGACCCATCTGAAAATCTTTTAGATTCCTCGAATTCTTTTGATGCCCAATCAGGGGAGGAACCTTATTCTGTCCACACCAATCATTCTAGAAATCTTTTGACAGAACCTTCCCTTAGGCCTACGGTGCCTCCTCTACCTCCTGATCCTCCTGACGAAGCATATCCTGAGGAGGCCATGAGGGAGGAATGGTCAGGGGGAGTGACACGATATTTCGAGGCAGCTTGGAATAGTTCACCTTCTTTGGTTGTTTCTTGCTTTAGTAGAGGCACTATCGTAGAGGCCCATTGTAACCCTATCATGGAGGTTAACATTTTGCCATGACACTTAGCGGAAACTCTTTTGGGCAAAGTTCCACCAGCACCATCCAACATGCTCATCAAGACTTGTCCTTTTGGACATGCTCTTGAATGTCGGGGGATCGCAAGTGTCATGCCGCTGATCATAGACGGGATTGAGGCTAGCTTAGACTCTCACATCTCCGATGTCCCAGATCTCGATCTTCTCCTAGGCTCCCCTTTACAGCAGTTCTTTGATACATCCTTAGGGAGCCTAGATGGTAAGCTTAGGGAAGCTATTTCCGCCATTACTACCCTTGTCAGGGATATCCTATGGCGAAGCCTCTTCCCCAGCAAAACCCGCTCGAGAAGACGACGTGTATATCTCTGTTCGTGTCATCCAAGCTTGTTCTCATTGAGGGTGTAGAATTTTCTACTCCTCATGAGTGTGACTCGGGAGACTCTCTTCACCTTTGTGAAGGCGAATGATCGTCACCATTCTCGACCGAGTTTCAGCCTCTTCCCGCTGGCCCGTATCATGTTGCTTTCGATCATGGTTGAGAGTCAACATCGAGCCTCCACGATGCATCTCTTGAGATAGAGAACTCATGGGCCATGGAATTTTGTAAGGCACCAACTCTGGAATTTATGGGCAAAGGTTCCGCAGATAAGCATGGTAGTTTTATTCTTGATACACCACATGAACCATGCTTGCATCATGCCTATCTAGAGCCGGCCATGCTTAGTGCACTGAGCACGCTCGAGGGCTGCAATCACCTTATGATCCTCTTTTGTAGAAAGTTCAGAAGGTTGGTTGTAGATGTTTATGTCTATCATAAGCATATCAGATTTCGTGTGTGCGCTGTGGCACTAACCTTGCAACTAAAGCTTCACCGATACATCAAGGATTGGTGGTGAGACGGGAATGGAACCACCAACGCTAGCTACAAGATGAAGTTCCCATGGTCGAGCTTATGACCAATAAATAAACAAAGCACTACCAGGAGATAGCCTGGATTAGCTTAGGTTTTGTTTCCCTTTTCGAATCAAAGCAAGAACATGTTTCCGGGATAAGTTGTCCTTCAGGTATTTTTGGTCACTAACCTTTCAGGTGGAGATTGAAAAGAAAGATGGACAGGTGATGCCTACAAACATGTGAGCCACATCAGCTACAACACCTAGATAAGCTTTAGTGAGCGAACATTTACAAAAGGAAGCTTGATCACCACACACTTGAGTTTTGTTGCCCAGTATTGCAAACTTCAAGTGTGGGGGAGGTATGTGAGCATCCTGAGTAAAGTTCCTCCTCTACCCAATCCTATCCTGGTGTGGGGATGATGTTAGCTCTTGCATCTTGCCCACTAGATAGGTAAGTCTTGCTTTTGACATTAAACAAAGCCCTTCCGGGAGGTTGCCCGAAGTTCACCGTCTTTTGCTCATGCTTATGTCCCTTTTGAAAATAGCTTGATCATGCTCAAATGCCTCATTTATCTTTGCTTGTATGCTCTGGTTTGAATGTACGCAATATATCGTACATTCATAGACTGTTTTAGATTAAGCATGGTGCTTAGGTTAAAACTGTTTTCTTCAGCCAAAGCAAGACACGGTGTCGAGTTTTGATTGATGAACCTTAGAGTTATGCTTTCATGGATATTGGATGCATGTATGCGGACTAACCCCTGCATAAAATTGTCAAATTCGAATGGGCAAGTCATTGAGCTAAAATTCAGATGGGAAGGTAAGTTGAGGTGTCAGATTCATGTTGCACAACATGCGAAGGTGGTACATATGACCTCTCAAATGTCCAAGGTAAATATATTCCCCTTTGTGTATGAAGTGTAGTATTGGTCTAACCCTTTCGAGCAAATGACATGGTGAAAATAAAATAAAATAAAAACAACTAAAATATTTGAATTTGAATAAAGGCTCTATGGTTCTCGAACTAGTAGAGTCCATCTTTTGTTTTCATTTGTCATTTGAAGAACAACACCAGATTCAACCACCAGTGTGGGGGAGTTCTCTCAAGCTCATCATCAACATATCCACTTGAGAACTCCCACACAAAGGGCTGCACAACATTGACTATGCCTTCATGACAAGGACAAGGTAAACTAGAGTGAGCTGGCTACCCCACAGGCCAGCCGAATCACCACTAGTCTTCCTTGTTCCTCATATCCTTCAGGAGTGATGGTATGTGCACCCTTCATCTCACTCTCTACCTATGAGTTTGAATGATCTTCAATTCTTATCCAATAAATCAAACTCAAATAATGGTGCTCTGTCTCCTCTACATGATTCCTGTGGTTGGCTTGCATATGTTTTATTCCTTACTTATCATCTTGATGCTTGTGAACAAATATCATTAGGGAACTCATGCTTATCTAAGTAATTGATGTTTGTGATATGGTTTGATGATATGATCTTCGCTCTTAATGTTTGAGTTCTTGGGAGTTTTATTTAAAAAAAATCTTAAAAACCCTTTGCAAAGCTCCTCTTTGATATGCCACAGTCCTACCAAAGCCATATGATGCTACCAGTTGAAACCCTTATACTCATATACTGCTTGTCATTGCATTGAGCTTTGTTAAATTCTGTGACCCTTGCGAGAAGTCTTTTTATGCTTTCATGATCAAGATTCATGTGCACTCCACCATTTTCCCCTTGCTATGCTTCTACACTGGAAGTTAGCATTGTCTCATTCATCCATTCCACAAAATAAAGCTCCATGCATTGTTTCATGATTTATCCCTCTCCAAATATCTCCAAAAGAGATTGGGCTATATAAAAAGAGAGAGAGAGAAAGACATGCTCAAAAAGCACGATTTAAAAAAAAGAGAGAAAAGAGAGATAGCCCATATCTCAAAAATTTCAAAAAGGAGAGCGGAGAAAATCATGCAAAAAGGAGTTCCATAACTTAGATGGTAATAACTAGTACCTATTCTGGGGCTAGTGTCCACCTTACCATCACCACAACATTTTATCATAGTATGGTAATATCTAGAACCCATTCCGGGCCTAGTATACACCTTACCGTACCCATCATAGCCATACACGTGCACATCTTGATCTGATTGTATGAATTGTTTTTCTCTTGGATCCAGTCTTTGACTTTGCAATATATGTGATACAAGTATGCCTTATCATTCATACCTACCCTGAGCTCCACATAAGCTATCATTAGAAGTAGGATGAATAAAGGCAGTTTAATGCCTTGGTGAGGACATATACACATTGAGCGATCTGAGAATCAAATGAGGAGCTAAGAAAGGTTCGTTTTGAAAATCATTGCAAAACCCCAAGTTACTTGACATGATGAGCAGGAGTGACTTGATTCATGACCGTTCCATTCTTCAACTTCCCAAGATCGCATGATAGACACTCCACAGAATTCACAGGTACAGGGTATGGTTTGGAATATCTCTTATGCTCGCTTCATACCTTTGGAAATCATGTACCTCCTTGATCTACTCCCTTTACTCGGGACGAGCAAAGCTCAAGTGTGGGGGAGTTGTTGATGGCTGTTAAGTGCCATATTTATAACCGTCAACTCCTGCATTTTGACACAAGAAATATACATCCACAGTAGAATAGGGGCTTATACTGACAAATTCCACAAGTAGCGATGTATATTTGAATGTAGGCAATTAGCACAAGAAATAGAGCAAAAGCACACCTTATCCATCCACCTCATCAATCCAAGCCTCTCCACCTGAGCCAATGAGGGGTTGCCATGCAAAGTGCCACGGATCGGTGATGTCACCAATCCAAGGGAGAGAGGCTCGACAAATCAGACACTGCCACGTGTCCAGAACAAGGATTCAAGTGCCCACAACCCAAGAAAACCACCTCAAAATGACCCATACACCGGGAACCGTCATAAGGGCCCACATATCAGCCACCAGGAGAAAACACAAGGCAGGTGGGGCCCACAAGGGGTCGGCCGACCCTACAGGTCGGCCGAACCGACCTTGTGGCGCCTAACCCTGGCCTTCCACGTGGTGGTTCCTGGTTGGCTCCTGACTTCATTCCCGGGGTGCTTGGGGTGCCTCCACGTTGGTGCTCAGGGCTATAAATAGAAGTGGAGGGGGCTAGAATAGAGACATCCCATTCCTCCCTCTCTCTTTAGAAACACTTGTTTCTCCTCTCATTTGATCTCTCATGGACCAAATGGGTTGAGGAGATTGCTATGTAGATGGTGGTGTGGGTGAGATCCCAACTTGTTCTTCATTTAGAGCAAAGTGAGTATTTCTATATTTCCAATTAGACTAAAGTGATGTTCATGCATGGTGATATGTTCTAGAGTTCTTCGTGCGTTCATCATTTAGAGGCTCGTGTTCTTTATGAACACGCTTCCTTGATCTAGTTGACGAACAAGTTACTCACGCTTTTGCGTTTGTTCATAAGTCAGAGGCTCGTGTTCTTCACGAACATGACCCTTGATCTTCTGTTATAAGTGCATAAGTTTGCATTCCGTTTGTGTGAATTATCCCGTTAGATCTTGTTGGAATACATTAATCGGTGACTAGTCGTTCTTCCTCATGCCAATCGATTCAATGATGAGTAAGGTCTAGCTCATTCTCGTGGGTTCGTCGCTCCGTATTTATAGGGAGTGCTATAGTGTTTCTACAGGGTGCCAGATGTAGCCGTGCTATAGTAGTAATCGGTGGTTTAGACGTGGTGTCTAGACTACGGGTTATCCTTCGAATGCCCTGTATCCCACGGTTTGTCTTGGGGTAGGCCGCGGTAGTGACAGCCATTGGACCCTCTGAAATCCCCCACGTTCGGATACAGTGTGTAGGCAACCATTTGCCGTGAACCAACTGTTATAGCCAGGAGGGGCTGGTGTCCGAAGTGAGATTTCTATCTGAGCTTGTTCCCCTCTAGAATTGAGTACCTACAGGAAGCACCCCATCGTCTCCCTACCTTAGCTGGGGCTTGGTGTCCTTGGACCGTTCATCTAGGATAGAAGGTAGTGCACATCGTTCCTTGGATTTGATACCCTTTGGAATACTCCTGAGGTGAAGTGCTACAGCGGTATTTCTGTGCGCTTGCGGATTCTTTCGTACCCATCGATATACCCAGGTGGATCTTACGCTCACGCTAGGGGTGCAACTAGTGGTGACGTTAAGAAATACCAACATGCTTCATCTTTTTCTTGGACTTAGGAACATCTCTAGACTTTCTGGAGGCACCAGTCAGACCGGTCTGGGCACCAGTCAGACCGGTTGATACGCTGCCGACCTTTTGTGTCAGGGCTTGCCCCACGAGTGTTGAAGTTTCTTGAGGGACCTTCTCCAACAGCTTCTCCTGCACCTTCATCACTTCTGGAAAAGCAAGCCTCTCCTCTCCAATTATGACATTCTTTCCATTGGCCTTTTCGGCTTGATCCAGCCGAATTAGCACTTTTGGATTTTTTTAACTCAAGAACATGCATTAGAAAAGGACTATGATCAACTTGCATAGCATGAAAAGTCAAACGACCTTCATTAATGGCCGGTTGCACTTGTCGATGAAATACATTGTAGTCGTTGGTTGCATGAGAATAAGAATTATGAAATTTACAATAAGCACATTTTTCAACTCTTCTAGTGGTGGTATGATATGAGTTATTTTAATCTTTCCATCTTTCAACAACTCATCAAAAATTCTATTGCACTTGGCTACATCAAAAGTATATTTAACTTCCTCTTGCCGATTCTTGCAGACCGACTTTAGAGAATCACAAGTGCTAGGCTTATCTTTGGCTGACCACACAAATTCAGCACTATAAACATTATGGCTCTCATCTTCCGAATCATCAGATGCATAATAAATAGGACGGTTAGCCTTGTCATTAGTCTTTTGTGAGTTTTTAGATTCTTTGCCTCGACTTTCATTAGCTAGAGCCTTTTGTAACACTTGACCAATATCTAAAAATTCTTGACCCTCTAGCTTTTCTTTATGAAATTCAAGCAAACCGGCAAAAGCTAGATCAGCTAAGTCTCTATCAGAAATTGTCAAACCATAGCATCGATTTCTAGTGTCTCTAAATCTTCTAATGTAATCAGAAACAATTTCATACAACTTTTGCTTAACCAATGTAAGATGTGACAATTTTAATTTAAATTCACCAATAAAGAAATAATCATGAAAGTTTTGCTCTAAATCAGGCCAACTACGAATAGAATTAGGTGGCAATGAAGTAAACCATGTAAATGCAGCACCCGACAAAGATAAAGGAAACAACCTTATTTTGTAAATATCATTATAGTTGGCCTCACCACATTGTATAACAAATTGTGCTATATGTTCTAATGTGGTTCTATCATCATTATCGGTGAACTTAGTAAATTCTAGAGTCCTAAACCCATGTGGAAATTGAACACAATCATAAGTTGAAGGGTAAGGCTTTTGATATGTTCTTTTTGGGACTCTAGTATCTCTACCAAAAGTTTGCTTGAACAATTCAAGCATCTCCCCTCTTAATTCTTCCACATTAGCTCTAGACCATTTAGAAGTGAAATTAGGAGCACTAGAAACATGGGGAGATGTTGTACTATATGTTCCATGCGACTATGATTGATTCAGCATTGAATATGGCAACGAAACATTAGGCGAAGGAACAAAAGTACTCACAGGGGGTTCACTAAATACAGCCGTGTGCGGCAACATAGCATTAGTAGTGGCCACTGTACTCCCACCACCAGCCGAATCACCTATGGTAGTACGGCTATACATGTGGTTTATTGGTGATGCACCGATAGGAACTTTAGGTATATGCAAAGTACCAAATATATCACTATCCTTATTTTTTCGGTATTAGAAGTAGAACCATGAGGATCTTTGCCAGATTTAAATAAGTTAACCTTAGCATCTAGCTGACCAACAAGTTTTGTAAAATTTTCATTCAAAGCATCAAACTTATTGTTCATATGAGCAGCAACACTAGTACCAACTAAGTTTGCAAGATCTGAATTAACCTCAGGAGATGCATTAGATTGTACCTTGAGCACAGAAATATCAATGACGACATCCTTGTCCTTTTTACATTCCCTTGTCGATCCATGGAGAAGTGCGACACGTATTGCTTCACAGCTTCTTCCAACTCCTGATTTCAGCAAGTGTCTTCTGCTCTTCAGCCGACATTTCTTCAACCTTCGGCCTTGCAATGTTTGCAGCGACAACCTCAGTGGGTTCAGGTAGTTTACCGGCCATGGCAGCCGATTGATCTTCCTTCTTCCTCAGTGGAGTCACCAATTTGTTGGCACGAGTCTACGACCAACACACGAACACATAGCATGAGAGGAGCTCGTTGGAGCACCTCTCGCGCCGCCGGTCAGACCGGTGTCGCCGGATTGAACCGGCGGAGAACCTTCGAACATCGCTCGGGTAGGATCCTGTCAGAGTGGTGCACACAAGGTTGTCCTAGGGTCGGCAGGCCACCTAGGACGCCTTCAATCGATGTAGAGACGAAGGAGGAACAACAAGTAATAGATTGGAAAATCTTGGGCAAAGAGAAAAGGCAAAAAAAGATAATTGAAAGTGCTTTTTATCGATTAGATCCCTCAATCGGCCGTGGCCCTATATATTTATAGAGTGGGGAGGTCTTGCCCTGTAAGAAAATCCTTTTACAAGCCTAATCTTTCAAGACTCCTTAATTTAAGTCAGATTCAGGGAGCACCGGTCAGACCGGTCCACCTGGCGTGCAGATCTTGTACAAGTCATATCTTCCTCATCCGGACTCTGAATTGGATGTTCCACATATGAATCTTAATATACTCGACGAGATCTATCCAATGGTGAATTCCAAATTACATTTTGTGGACTTTGACCGCACCGGTCTGACTGGTGGGACCCACAGGTTTGACCGGTCACCCCGGACCTGCCAATTTTGGGTGCAAACAGAATCTATTAAGACTAATTATTCATCATCAACACATGTTTACTGTATCACTACATTATCTGATCATGACCTAATTAAAGTTAATAGATTCGTCTCTTTAATTAACTCGGGGGTTACGAAATGAGTTTTGTCATTAATCTACGTTTACTACTCCTAATTGGTGTCCAAACATCTGATGTGATAGGTGGTAAACTTTATCACACGGGAAACAAACACCCCCTTAGTCAAAGATCATTCTATCAAAAAACTAAAAGCTACATGCTTGCAAATAGTTTGCATTGGCTTATATTAGCACAGTCTGCACAGATGCTAGGGAAGAAATAAGTCTACTGCACACCCTTAACCTATCCATGGTTGACTTGCATACCTAAGTATAGCTACATGTGGAATGTGACATGGTGATATGCTTTTAAAATAATTCCAATGCATTGTTTATACACGCATCAGCAACCACCACATCTGGCCCGCGAGGAGATGAGTGAATCAGTGATGGTGTGGTGGCTCTGCTCGTCGATGAGGACGAGTGTGATCAGAAGGTTGAGAATGAAGGGTCCAATGAACCTCATCTTGTTAGGACTTACTCCCTCAGTTCCAAATAACAATTCGTTTGATTTTTTTTATCCTAAGTTTGACCGCTCATATTATTTAAATAAATTAGACAAATTATCACATCTTTTGTTGTGGCTTACTTTATTAATATTTTTTTTGAAAATGACATAAACTTGACTATATTTGTACAAAATTTTTGAATAATACAAGAAGTCAAACTTGAGGTAAAAAAATCGAATGAATTATAATTTAGAACAAAGAGAGTAGGACTTTGGAGGGAGCTCGTGGCGACAATGGCTTGGTCTGCAACAACCCACACTCCTCTATATATGTGTAGAGGGGGAAAATCCCCAACTTTAGAGCTGCTACGTGATAAGGTCAAGCAGACTTATTACTGCAACTAGTCCATCAACCTGTGATTCCGCACGGTTAGCACTTTACTTTAATTATTAGTAATTGTTGTTTACTTTTATTAGGTGCATCATAATAAGGTTCACACAATTTTACAACGTGGACTGTAAATATAATATATTAATTAGCATTTGGTCCCTATAATTGGGGAGAGAGATCCTTATAATTTTAAGATTGTACTGCTTAATATGCTTGAAAAATAATAAGTACAATTAACTTTGTTTTATTGAAAGATCCACCGTAATAATAAGATGTAAATCTCAGTGATTCTTATCTTCTTATTATTATAGTTTGCTCCTAATGTAGCACTTATCTCTCATTTGAATATATGGATACATCAAAGGCCGGCCTTTTGGAATTCAACCACGTAAATATTTGCATTTAAAATGACATATGTTAGTTCATGATCTGTAAATGAACAATTAAGAACTAAGAGTTGTTCAGATCATTACGTGTAATGATTCCACCAATGTATTATTTTTTTTTGTGTTTTATGATTTGCTTTATTTTTTCTTGGACCATGTTATTGTTGATGCTAGGTATCATTGGTGAATTATTTTGATGGGCACTATAGAAGATATTTTTAATCCAATGAAGGTTTTGTAGCATGCATGTAAGTGTTGAATGTTTTGTAGTCGCTTTTTACTAAAAAAGAGAATTACTGGATCAAGAGCCAAATGTCACATATTTTGGCAAATCTAAAATTTGTCTTTGTTTCTTCTACGGGTTCAATGTGTGTTGTGACTCCTATAAAATCTATGAAACATAAATATGAATTATTAATAGATGTCCATCAGATGAGTGAAAGTGTAGAAATTGTAAAGTCAGCAATATTTTACCTGATAGGTACGTGTCCACATTTATTCTTATTGAAAGCATATCCGTGCTCATGAATTTGAAACTATACTTTGGAATGTTTTCAATAAATTTGAAGCTTTTTAGAGTAGTTGTGGGCAAGAAGTTGGCGTACTATCCTGTTATTTTCTATTGGTCGATACTTCTATGTTGTTGGTGTGACTCTGACATTTGCAATTACGTACACATTTCCTTCTTGAATAAGTGGTTTGTGTAACATCCTGCAATTTTATTACGGAATGTTATTAGTAAAAATGAGGATTTAAAATTTTTTGGTGAATTGTTTGAGTGCTTAATGAATTAAATAAGGATGTCCTCTAATTTCTCTCCTAAATTCCTAGATTTATTTTTGAGCTAATTAAAATTTTTTAGGAAATATAAAATGCTAGTGTGAGAACCTTGGAGTTCATTTGGATTTTATTTGGAATTATTTGAGTGTGATTCAAATTTGAATCCTAAT